>VXBJ01006628.1:514473-763056 GCA_013400055.1 Nycticryphes semicollaris
GGGAGCGCCGGAGCAGGCGAGCAGCGGCGGCGGCGGCGGCGGGGGGGAGCGGGGGAACGAGAACGGCCGGGCGGCCCAGCGCCAGTGGCGGGGTTCGGTCCGACCCAGCGGCGCGCGAGCAGGTGGGGGCGGGGTGGCCCCGGGCGCTGAGGGGACGGCGGCTTTCCCCGTGCTCCCCCACAGGAGTAGGCCGCGGCCGAGGGCGGCGGGAGGGGCATTGAGGGCACGGGGCCGTTGTCGGCGGGCCGAGGGAGTGGGGACCCCTCCTTGTGTTGGGCTGAAGGAGCGGGGACAGCCCCAGCCTGTGTTTGGCCAACCGGTGGCGACTGGGGCGTCCCCGTGTGCCGGATCGCGAAGGGCCTGGCCGTTGATGGGGGTGCCGGACCCCCCGCGTGCGGAAAGAGGGGGTCGTTTTGCCGGTGATGTTGTAAGAAACGGTAAACGAGCGGTGATTTCTCTGAGGGGCAGCGACGCTGGAAGTGGCGATAGCATAGACTGAAGTTCGGTGTTTCCTGAATTACGTCAGAGAAGCTCATGTCTATAAGTGCAGTCTGCAAAGCCGCCTGCTACCGTTGCTGCAATATTCGAAAAGCGTTAAACGTGAGGGTTCCTTGCTTGTGCGTCTTATGCCCAAAGTTTCAGAGCTTATGCCAAGAGAAAACCAGACAGGGAGAAAGATTTTTCATAAATAACTGGACTGTTAACTGTACATCCATTACATCCATTCTTGTATCCTGAACGGATGCTCTAGAGTTTCTTGTTCAGCATGTTTATAGGAAGTAATAAAAGCAAGAAAAAAACTTGGTGTAAACTTTAAATGGGCTGTTTGAGTCTGAAAACGGAAGTGTGACTGACCCTGCCAGAGCATTCATTCTTATGTGGAGATCTTTTTTCGTATAAATGATTGTTTATTTATCTGTTCAATGCAGCACACTGATAAGGTGACACAGCTTGCAGTTCTACGCTGCCATCTGAATTCAGCATCAGCTGTCTTTACTCTGGTTCCTGCAAGATGCCAGCAGCACTTGCAGAGAACAGCCAGGTTATCTGTGAAGTATGGGCCAACAATCTGGAAGAAGAGATGAGGAAAATTCGAGAGATTGTTCTAAGTTACAGCTACATTGCAATGGTAAACATTTCCTACTTGACCTAATTGCGTTAGTCGGGATTTTTGGGGCAAGGGGAACAAGTTGATTCTCGAGCAAGGACTGATTTCCCCCTGTTCCTATTCAAAATGAGCTAGAAGTGAAGTGCAGGAAAATTAGGAAGCTGTTCAACTGAAGCTTTCCAGAATTTAATACTAGTAATGTTGAGTAAAAGACAAGGAAGAGAGAGATCACCATAAACCCCTGAATTCTGGTAATATTTACCTATTCAGCATGTATTAGTTTATGCCACGGAAAATGAAACAGGTCAGACATATAACTGGGTTTAAATCATCAGATTTCCACCAGCGTATTTGTCCTTTGAATGTTTCTCTTTGGTTATGGAAGATGCTGTGGTGTTGTAGGATAAAAGACCTTCAAGTGGCAACTAATCAGCTGGGCTGCCTCCTTTTTAAAGGAGTCAGATGTTGATTCTTACAGAAGAAAAATATTTTGACTGTAGATATGGTAATGTGTTCAGAAAGCTTTGTTTAAGATGACCACAATCTCCCCCAGGTAGGAGGAATCTCTTCCTGCCCTTATAAGTCTGTATCTGCTTGGGAGGATCCAGTTAGTTACATAAATAGCTCATTTTATTTATGATACCGTTAAGTTATGCTGACTTTGCTTGGGAACTCTAAACTTCAAGATATGATAAGTCTTCAATAAAAGTGTGGTGTAAAAACACGTGCCTCTGCAGAGCGTGTGGTGTTTTAGTGAATTGAATGCTATTTTTTTGTTATTATATGTCAATGGAAAATGCTTCTATTTGATCTCATTGGAAGTGTGCTTATGACCTGTTTTAGTGGCTCTGCTGTAAGAGTGGATGCAAAAAGATCTTGGGTAAGGGAGAAATTTTGTCAAACACACAGCACTGGATTCTTCTTGAAAGCTTTTTGCATCTGCTGTGGTCAATATAAGTTATGTGACCTAGTCTGGGAGTAAAAATAGTCTAGAAGTTTGGGTTTCAGCAAAGCCAGCACACAATCACTGGCCAAGTAAAACGTTGTGTGTACACTAGATGGTTGCTCTGCTGTTAAGGTCTTTTTTGATTGGCAGTAATTTTTGTTATTGTAGGCATTGGCTGTTCTTCAAAAGAAAAATAAAAGTGAAGGTTATCACTATCTGGGCTATGGAATGAAGATGGTCTGAGTGCTAAATTTAACTTCTGTTTAAAACATGAAAGAACACCAAATAAATATCTGTTTTAGTAGATCTAGGGAAAATGAGAGAGTTAGTCCTTTGTGAGAGAAAGAGGTTTAGATTCGTGCATATTGGATGACTTTATACCATTTTTTTTGGGGGGGTGGGGNGCAAAAAAGGATACCTGAAATAAATGACTAAATACAACAGTTAACAAATTGTGCAGGTTTTTTTGGTGTCTGACTTGTAGCAGTTTAAAATCTGTCTGAATATGTAAAAGGAGATAAATTAAGTGATTTTTACAGCAGAATTCATAGAATGCAGTACTGAGAACTGAATAGACTCTTGATAGAGTGGTAATAATGACCCCTAGTAAAATAAAGGGTGAAATAAGATTTTTTTCCTTCTCTCCTAGGACACAGAGTTTCCTGGAGTTGTTGTAAGGCCAATTGGTGAATTCCGCAGTTCCATAGACTACCAGTACCAACTCCTTCGGTGTAATGTTGACCTTCTGAAAATTATCCAGCTAGGCCTGACTTTCACAAATGAGAAAGGAGAATATCCTTCTGGCATCAACACCTGGCAGTTTAACTTCAAATTCAACCTTACGTGAGTCTCTTGAACTAGGGAATAATCACCTCCTTCATTCTGCTGAAGTAATGCTTTCCTCCGTCTGTAAGTTCATCATCAGTGGCTGGTTCTGAGCAATAAGAAAACAGATTATGTGGGAACCTGTTTTGGCACAACAGGAGTTTGCAGGATTTCTGGAAGTGAAAGACATGCTAAAATCCTGTCCTTAATACCCTTTCACATGATAAATAGCCTATCCCCAATAATTCTATGTGCCTTAAACTTCTTTTCTGCAACAATGTCATAGTCTTAAACTTTATACATTTTATATATATACATATATATATAAAACCTATCTCTTTCTGCTTAAAATAAATGTGCTATTTTCAGAAAAAGGAAAATACCTCTTTAAAGATCCATGCTATAATATGAACTGGGGTGTTCAGGAGAATGAATCCTGTTAAATCTTGTTAAATGGAGTGTGGCAGCTGTTCTTGCCAGCTCCGTGCTGCAATATTCTGGACTGCAGTTGAAACAAGTTTCGTTATCCCTTCCTCTGTAGTCGTAAAGACAAACTCAGCATAATTACCAGTAGAGCTGGAAATAAAGACGGAGTTTATTTGTCAAAATCACACGTTTATAGGAAATCAATCAGTATTTTTATGGAACTGTCAGTGGAAAACATTATACCCCCCCTCCCCCCAGTTAGTATGTGCAGATCATACAGTTCTTGAACCCCAAAGTTGCAATATTTACTTCCACAACTTTCTGAGCCTCTTAAAAGTATTGAAATCGGAGGGAAGTATTTTCCACAGTGTGTTCGCTTCATTTGACTCAATTTTCATATTTGGCATGGCATGAAGTTTGATCTGTGTCTTGTCACGTCCTTCCATTCCCCCCACCCTTTAATGAAACAAACTGGTGTAGAAGTTGGGTTCCTGCTCATCCTCCACCGAGGGTATCATCACTCACCCCTGCCCACCTTCCTTAGCCGAGTATTACACAATTCTGTTTACTCCCAGAGATGGAACTGGAGATGATGGTACGGTGGTATGTGCTGTGAAGTGAAAGAGAAAAATGTAGACAGGAATGATGTTCAGCGCTTTATGGAGTTACGTGTCATCCTACTTGGGAGACCTCCCCTTTTCTCTGTGCTCTCATCTGTGGTACTTCCGTTCTTCTTGCAGAAGTGACATTTTTCAAAACGTCATTCAGTTCCACGGAGGTGGATTCTTTGGACTTTTCACCAGCAACAGAGTTATTAGCTAATTAGGATTACAGAATAGCTTGTTACAGGTGTAGGAGGCCGCAATTGTGGTATTAAAACTGATTCAATTTGAATTTTCTAAAGAGACAAATGTGGAACCTGGAGATAGCCTACTTGTCGCTCCAGTTTTTTAAACTCAGCGGCGGGGGGTGTGTGTGGAATTTTTCTAAAATGAGCTTGAATTGTTAGTACCTTGAGTGCAAAGCTGCTTTTCTCCTTCAGGGAGGACATGTACTCTCAGGATTCCATAGACCTACTTGCCAGCTCTGGGCTGCAGTTCCAGAAGCACGAAGAAGAAGGGATTGATACCCTGCATTTTGCTGAATTGCTTATGACGTCTGGGGTCGTCCTTAGTGACAGTGTGAAATGGCTGTCCTTCCACAGGTAGGTCCAAGATGGTCACTGATGCTGTGAAGTGAGACATCTCTGGTTGAAATACCACTGCTTTTGTCCATGGGGACTAACACAGATTTTAAGGAGAAGAGTTAGCAGCTCTGCAATTCTTAAAATAAGCTTAAAGATAAAAGGGCCAAGTTTAAGAAGGAAGGACACTTGGCAGTTAATTTTGTACTAGCAGTTACTGTTGTCTGAGTTCTGTGTATGTGTTGCTTGCAAATCCTTTCACTGTTATGGTCTTTCTCTTTGGAAGATGATATTAACAAGTTGAAATGTGATTTCTGCACTTACTAACTTGTGCGCTTTGTGAAGTAAGGTTTTTGTTTCTTTTTCCTTACACTGTTGATGTTTCTTTCAACTTCCATCTTCTCTTTCTGTAGAATAAGAAATCTGTGTAGTTGTCTGTCTTGTAGCATTTCAAGAAGCTTGATTACAAAGCCTCTGGTGCTTAATACCATCACAAGTGAAAGGACTTGAGGGAGGAGGAGGTGGCAGCAACAGATACGTACAGGTTTTCCTGCCTTTCCATATTGCCCACAGCTACAGAAACTTGCAGTGTTGGGAAGGAAATTATGTTCTTCCCAACGGCTTAGCTGTTCCACAAGAGGTTAGTGGAGGCACCCAGGGAGCATTCACAAGTCCTACGTTGACATAGATGATCAGGATGAATTCTGGCTCTGATCCGGAGATGTTTTATGAATGTCAGAAAATGTTGAGGTTTGAAAGCTACAGCGTAAAAAAACTCTTGTGAAAAACAAGATCAGAGTATTGAGTGAGTGAGTACAGGTGTTTCCTGCTTATCTGGTATCTGTGTTTTTGTTTTCAGTGGTTATGACTTTGGCTACATGGTGAAGCTGTTGACAGATTCCAGGTTACCAGAAGAGGAACATGAATTTTTCCATATCTTGAATCTTTTCTTCCCATCTATCTATGATGTCAAGTACTTAATGAAGAGCTGCAAAAACCTCAAGGTACTTCTATCTCCCCAGAAAGCAAGTGATGAACGGGCATTAACACTGTAAATGTACAATAAGATAAGTGACAGAACTGCTGCATATATCAAGTCTTAAAACTGGAACGTGTATCAAAGCTAGGAGTCACATGTAAGCACCTGTGACTAATAGGTATCTAATCAATACTGCCTCCCTGCTTTTACGTATCAATATGTGTGTTATACAGGGGATGTTGCCATAACCTTCCGGTTTGTGTATCAGTAATTTCAAAAGCTAATTATAACTCATATCTTCCCTATGCGAGGTGGGGTATTTCTTCTCACATGAACTGTTACATGACTTGAGTAACTGGTAGATACTCAGAGGGTTGAAAGTAATTTATCTACTGAATCACAGCCTTGTTTGAGGAAAGGGTAAGGAAAGGTCCACCATTTGTAACTTATGAATATGCCCACAGTCATCTCGAGTATCTGCCACAGGAAAGCAAGGTACCTAAGTTTGAGAAGAGCACTTATGTGTTTTTGAACAGTATTTACCACTGTTTCACTCACAGCTGGGGGGTGTGTGTATGTCTGTGTGTGTGTGTACTGCTGGATTCATCCATGTTTGCATTGATTCATCCTAGCCAGTGTTTGGCCTCTTGTTTTGGAGAAGTGTAGCAATTTTGGTGAGAGATGGATCTTCCAAAATAAAATCTGTTCTCTTTTCAGGGTGGCCTTCAAGAAGTGGCAGATCAGCTGGATTTGCAGCGAATTGGACGACAACACCAGGCAGGATCAGACTCTCTTCTCACGGGAATGGCGTTCTTCAGAATGAAAGAGGTACTGCACTATTCTTTATTCTTTATGGTTCTTCGTTCTCCAGGGCCCATCCATGAACGTCACCATGCACAGTATGTTTTTCATTTTGAGATTTGGGGTTTGTTAAGCCTTGTGGCCTTCACACTGTCAATAATAGGAATTGATATTGGCACATACTTCTCTTTACTCCTCTCTCATGTGTTTATTATAATTTGTGTGTTGCATCTTAGAGGTGACTGACTTCAAATGAGCTGTTGAATTAACATTGGGTGCTTCCCGATTTAGAGGCCCAAACAATACCTTTTTCTTTGCCTTTTTTTTTTTTTTCTCCCTAAATCTGCAGTTGTTTTTTGAGGATACAATTGATGATGCAAAGTATTGCGGGCGGTTGTATGGCCTCGGCACAGGAGTGGCTCAGAAACAAAATGAAGATGTGGACTCGGCCCAGGAAAAAATGAGCATTTTGGCTATTATCAACAACATGCAGCCATGACAAGCAGCACCCCTCAGCAGAACACGGTTACCACATTGGCAGCTGCTGTCCTCAACCATTTTCCCTAAGAATGTCTCAAACAACAGGCATCTACGGTACACAGGCCTGCAGGCGGCCTGCAGTTTTGCTGAAGAGCTGCATCTTCATTTGAAACCCAGAAGAAGAGTTGACTGAATTCCTAATGCCAGCATTTGTGGTTTGCCATCTTTTTAATACCAAGGGCAAAAAGACAGAACCTACTGTGTATACCTCTGGTTTTTTCCTCTTTATACTGTACAGAATCTGCAAGGAAGACTTAAGGTAGAATATTCATTAGAGCTAAGGGTCTGGAAATCCAGCGGAAACAGACACAGACACGCACACAAATTTGTAAATTGCGCTTTATAAAGCTTATTTTAAAACTTCTGCATGTTGTGAGGGTGACTGCTTCACCTCATGTTTTGCTTATTTTATCTTTGTGTAGTCTGTGGAAATTGCTCCCTTTGATCACTGCAGAGGTTTGGGAATGGATGACATTAAAAATGATCCTTGCAGCTAAAAATATTCAGAGATTTGCTTTAACAACAGCGGGAATGGATATTACTGGTGCTGATTTGATCAGCTCTCCATAGTTCCTAATTCTGTGTGGTACAGGCTTGACTCATACTGAGCCTCAGCTTAGTTCATATGGGTATTAATAAACTGTTCTGGAAATAGATTGAGAACCTTTGCTCGAGGACCTTTTGTCAGGGGATTGGACCAATAATCTGACTTCAGTCATTTAACCTACAAATTTTATCATTCTCATTACAACACAAGTAGTTCAGCAGATGGAGAAGTACTTTTTCCTCTTCTCCAGCCCCTAATTTTACTATATGCTTGACAACAAACCAGCTCCATTTCTCTGAACATCTCTAAACATCTGAAAAGTAGTTAGAGGATAGAACAACAACTTGGGATTCTGACTTTTTAAAAAAAGTAGCTATTCTACAATATATATATTTTTTCCAACAGCTCCACAGTGACATTTCTTCAAAAAAAAAAGAAATGTTTTTGTCTTTCTCCAAAACAAAAAGCCCAAGCTTTTTGGACATGGCAAACTTAAAATTTTAAGACTTGCATTTTAAACAAGCTTAAACAAGCCATTACTAGGGGTTGAGGTTTAGAGCTGGTATTTAAAATGCTTGTAAATACTACTTGTTTTTAATTTTTGTAAAATAAATTTTTTTTTAAACCAGGCTTTGTTTTGGATTTTCCATCGAGCACTAAAATTCCCAAAGTTCAGACTTTGGAATCTGAATTTGAGCAATACGTGCTCAAAGAGAAGATGGTCAGATTTCCTTCTACTTCTGTTGGTTACGATGTGCTAGTAAAATCTGCTTTTGAGCTTATTGCTGATGAAATCAGAACTTAAAATCTCTTTGGGGGGGCTTGTATTCTCTCTCTGCTTGATTCATGACTTAAAGTTGAGTACCTGCCCTGTGTGAAGTTTTCCTGCTTCATCTGAACTCGAGGTTGTTAAGTCCAGAAGGGCTGTTTGGTTAAGCATTAGCTCCCCCTCCTGGTTCCAAGTACTTTGTACAGAATTCAGCAAGTTGTGGCAACAGTTTACCACGTTAACACCTCTAGAGAAGGACCTTCTTTCAGTGTAACCCCAGGCTTTCCACTGCTCTTCAGGTTTTTCTGATGCTTCACTCTCCTGGGAGCAGGAAATTTATCAGTATCAAGCCTGTATTTTGGCTGGAAGAATCTGAAACGGCTCTTAATCTTTAAAAAAAAATACAAATCTGTGCTTCCTACTTCTTAATTCAATAATCATTAATCATTACTGTACTTACCAACTTTGTAAATTCATGGCTTTTCCCCATCCTATCATGAAATTTTCTGCTCCATTTATGAACATGCTTCTAGGCATTACTAAGTAAGATGACAGCTGTTATATTCAATAAGACACTTGAACCTTGTTCTTTTCTTAGAAAGGGTTAGTTTTTCTGTCAAGACAAAGAGAGCTGTTGGTAAGCTCTAAGAGTGGTCAAAATATTGCATGTTAAAGACTCCAGAATCTAGGGCTGTTTTGGGCGTTTCTAGAAAAGCAGTTTTTCTAGACAACTTGTTAGTATCTCAAATTTACCATCACTACAGCAAAAGGCAGTTTGTTCAGACACCGATATTGCCAAAAGCAGGGACTGTGACTTTTTCTCAACCTGGAGAAATCCTTTATCTCTCACTATTCGTGCTGGAATCCCTTTTATATTGTACAGGTGGTTTCGCCACACAAAGCTCAGTCATAGCACACACTTGACTTACTGAGTTTGACTGATGTAGTATCTTCAACAACAAACCCCATGCTTATTTTTAATGCATTTACCCTTGGTTAGTATCGATTTATATCCATCAAATCAAATGCCAGTTCCTGGTGGCAGAAGACTTTATTTAAAGGAGGGAAAAGAAACTCACGATTCTCTTAAGAACAATAAGGGATTAAGGATCAGTTTGCTTACAGAAACCATTGGTTTTCCTGAGGGCAGCTACGTTTCCTCCTCTGCTGAAAGACTGACAGAGCTGCTCTAAACTGCTTTTCTTACACGTAAATTCTGAGAGCTTTCACTGGCATAGCTTCCAACAAATAAAAAAACCCCCCAAACCTATACAAAAAATCCTGTATACAATTCCAGGCCACAACCTACTGCTTTTCAATTTGCTAATGCATGTCCTTTAGTAGTAGTAGTTGATGCCCACAAGCAAGTCCATATATAAACCTCATTTTTTGTAGTTTTATCCAAAAAGGTAGTCTTCAATAACCATGGCCAGCCAAATAAGCTGTCACTTGAAGAAAGATCAGCCTTGGTGTTATGTAACTGTAGGCAGCTCAAGGGGAGACGATTTGGTCTCAAAATGTCATGTCAAGAACCTCCTGCCAGCCTTTTTGTAAATATCAGTGCTGCCGTGTTTCCTAAGGAGATCCAATGCCCGTTGGTGTAATTCAGGAGGGCACTGGGATCCAGCGTGGAGGAGCACAAGGCAGCACTCCAGCACGTCCGGGAACGGGAAGACCTGCAAAAAAGGGAACACAAGGTGATGTCTACTCTTTCAATCAATACTGTTCAACTGCAGTATATTCAGGCTGCCAGCTTTCTAAAAAGACACTGCTTTGCAGTCATTGAGTCAGATGTGGGTTTTTTAACTCTTCTTCCAGTCCATCAGCTCATGTTCAACCAAGTTTGCTCCTTCTTGTACAATCACCACAATTGCCTTTAGTTACAGACTGGAGAGCAGAGGGGATGAGATACGCTAGGAAACATCGTTTTCAAACACACAATGTGTCGTTTATCCAGTTCCTAACCTATAAAGGCCATTTTGTACCTTAAATTCCTGATGTCAGTGTTTATCAGAACTGGTTTTATAATTGTAAGTATCAAGGAACTACTTTTAAAAAGCATGGGAGACATTCATACAGACTATCCCCCTGAGTTCTCCCATGCTTTACTTACACTTTCCCACTGCTCAGAGAAAGATACGCCTGAAACAAAGATGTCATTGTGATGCCGTGTGTCAGTTCTCTATCAAAACTGCCACAGGGTCACCAAGAAGTCACTGTTCCTTACTTTCTGTATGAAAGGGACTCTGTGACGAGGCCACCATTACAAAAAGACACTTTTTCACAACCATGACGCCCCTTCTGAAAACTTACCTTTAAGTTGTCTGGAAATTCTGCTAGTTTCTGCTTCGCTTTTAGAAGCTGCTTCGTTAGTTCAGGGAGTGTAAGTGGTTCCTTTACTTCATCTTTACTGTCAGGAAAAGAGCAAATGTCATGAGTAACTGTTTTGTTTAAGTGACTGCATGGGCTCTCTCTTGCTACAGAGAGCACACGAGAGAGTTGGGCAAGTGTTAACAAGCTCTGGCTCGTTCTTGCAAAAGCCATAAACAATTATTCAACAAAGAGACAGGGCTTCTAGATCGTACTTGTCCTTTTCATTATTCTCTCCTTTTCAAGCTGCCCTGTGTATTCACTGTACCACCCCACCGTGTATCAGGAAGTTACTCAGCTGTACTAAGTTTATGCACATGGTAGTTCGGCCCCAGGGAAGCACAAGGCTTTTGAGCTGTATGTTGAGGTGTCCCTGGGTGACAAGCCTGAGATGAAAGGCAAAGCCAAGAAATTTGCTGCACAAACACACGCATAAAAAGCGATGCTTTTCAATCCATTCACTCATCTTCTGAAGCTTACCAGTTCATCTGGTTGCTGTCAGAGCACGGTTTGTCTGACTCAGTCTCTGAATTCTGCTGCAGGCTGCTTTCCTGGGTGCTTCCATTTGTGTTTTCCTGGAGATTGTTCCTCTGCTGCTGATGCTGGTGGATCATATCTGCTAAAATCTGCTGGACCTCAGCTATATCTCTCTGGGTGTTCTGTAAAGCAGCAATCTCTTCGGAAAGCAGCACTTTGCAGCCATTCAGTTTTGACTGACTGTCTACGGCATTGGCCGAGCTGGTTCCTGTGTCACTTTCTGTCTCACACCTACGAGCTTCATCTGTATTGCAGAGGTTTTCATCCACCTCGACTGCAGTTTGACCGAGGGTTTCTTCAGAGGAAGACGGACCTGAAATGTAACTCTTCTCTGGAGCTGTCTGCTCACTGGGACGCAGCGCCGGATCCACAGCAGCCTTTTGTAAGCCAAGGGAACGCGTGGGTGGGTTCCACCACAGGTCATACAGCAGTCCGTAAGCCACAAAGCCTTCTAAACTTCTGTAGGCATCCAAGCTCTGAGAGTCTGTGCCGTCCAGTTTGTGTCTCAGGTTATCACAGCCTATTAATGAAAAAAAATGATTACAAATCGTTCACAGGGATTTCCAGAGAAAAAGCCCAGATCTGCTAAATGGTTTTGGAGACCCAAACCAGAGATTTACTGAGATGCTGGGCAGTGGTGCAAGAAGCAGAAAAGCAAAGGCAGACATCTTTGGCATCTCTTTAAACACAATACTCTGTCCTAGCCAGCGTGAGACTGCAACTTCTCATCATCTACAGCGAACTTCCTTGGTCCCAAGCTGCACACCAAGATATTCACATGATCAAGAGCCACAACATAAAAGCCCTGCATACTCTGCAGCAATGAAGGGAAGGGCTGGTTGGAGTTATTTGGAACTATGAGATGAATTCAGCTTTCCAATGGCCCCATCTCCTTACAGAACAGAACTTGCTCAGTTTCTTACATTGCCCACACCAGCTGAGGCTGCTGATCTTCCTTACAGTCAGGAATTTTGATTGCCCAATGGACCTTGCACTAGCCAAATTCCAGTTTTCCACATAAAAAGGTATGGTTTGCTCGTTCCAAACATTATTATGCGTAGTAATATTAATTGCTGCACAGCTGTGACTACAAGGAAGATGCCCCAATCTTTTAGTGCCAGGACATACACAAGAAGAGACCTACCTTCAGGAAGGATGGTACTGCAAATCTCTTGCATCAGAGTGAAATTACCAGCATCATAACTGCGGGTCACAGCTCCAAGAATACTTTTCACCACCTCATCCCAGGTAGCAGTCTGATAGCTCAGGGCTGCAAGGGTCAGGTCGTGGGAGATATGGAAAAGCACCTACAGGAAACGCCAGAGAACACAAAAGTTTTACTGCAACATATTAATTACTCACAGCTTATGACCATTGTGGAAGAGCCCAGACGCACGTGACTTCACCAAAACCTATTTTAAAGACAGTGCAATTTACATAGTCTCCTTTGTGCAGGAGATGGAGCACTTTTACGTTACTTATAACTGTAAAATCAGCAGCTCTGCTTGCCTGTATCTCACTAAACAGACCAGAAGGAGCACACCAAAAGGTCACTGTGACTCACTGTGGTCAGAGAGAAGAGCTGCAAGATCACCAGTCTAAGAAAACACCTTCTGAGCTCCACAATATTTTTTACAAGCAGCCCTGCTTCTCCAAACAGTTCCACACAAGCCCTGGAATCACTCCTGAGACTACTCAGCTGTGCCTATTGCTCTCACTCAACCAGCACCTCTCCCATGATCTCAGTGCTCATCACTGACACTGTATGTTGGTTCTTACCCTGCAAACACATAAACAAACTGGTGGCTACACAAGTGGTCCCAGCTCCCAGACTCATCCTGCAGCCGGGTGCAGACATCAGTTCCCTTGGGAATGGCTGGCACACCACCACAAAGTGGCTGTGCTTTACTCTGCCTGTCATAGTAAGGCTTAGAGCATACACAGATCTAAACCTATTTACCTGCTTTGGGTGCGTGTTGCTGGTAGAAGGAGGATGCTCAATATTGCGCAGCTGCTCCTGTGCACGCGTGGCTTGTTCAGTGGTGTCCATGCCCAATTCATTCTGCCACACTTGTATCACCGTGTCAAAAAATGAGGTGTCTCTGTTCAGCTCCCAGCTGTGATAGCAGGGAGGCACAGGGCTCTTTCGGTCACAGGGATTTCTTTCACTAAGGCACTTGCAAAGCAGTTCGTTAAGGCCGAAAACAAGTCTTTGTCCCTTTAACAAGAAAAAAGCAAAAGAGCATTGAGCTGCATCTATAAGAAAACCAATCCCTTACTGACCACAGCAGGTAGAAATTTAAGAACATCATGGCTAGTAGCAGGTTGCTGGTGACTGACTGTTTCACAACTACAGCTACCGAAGAACAATGCTGGTAAGAGACTCTCGGGTCCGAAGGAAACCTCAGAACAAGGTAAGTCAGCCTTCTGCTGCTCAGTCCACAGGAAAATGAATTTCTGGATTAAGCCTGCAGCAGATGGACTCCTTTGTTCCCTTTAACATAAACTGTGAACAATATCCTTCACTACTTCTTTCTTATGATCAGTATTATATTCTTAAAAAAAAATATCCCTCTTTTCTCAACTGCCTCTAATATAACTAATAAGCACAGAGCCTACGTGTGTCCCCATCATGGGCCCTTTCCCTCTAAAAAAGGCATATGGTTTTTCATAGCATCATTGCAATAAATTTCCACAACAAAATTTTGAGGCAAAACCTCTGGGCTGTTAACATATGGGAAGTGGTGCCAAGTTTCTCTGGAGAGAGACAACACTAAAGAAAGCAGAAAGGGAATGACCAGACTCACAAATAAAGTTTTATGTTGCTGAAGGACTTCCTGAGCTCCCACCCAGTTCCTGGACAACAGCAGGTCTTGGGCACATCTGAAAGACAAACTTGCCGACAGCTCCTCCTCCCCAGAGATCAGTGCAAGCTCCGCAGCAGTTGTAAGGGATGTCACATCCCCCTTTTTTGCCAGCACCTTAGCTGCATCATAGGGCGAGGAGGCCCCCAAATAACTGAAAAGAGATAAAAAGCAAATTGACTTGATGAGAACTAGAGTACCAGTTTCAAATTGGAATGCAACACAATAGCACAAACTTATAAATTAAGATAAACCTGTATTTTCCACAGGTTCTCAGAGCTCTCCTCCCTCTGCCTTACCAAAATTTCCCGTGGCTGTATGGCACGTGATCTGGTGCAAAGCTACAAAGGGAAGGTTACACAGCCCTGACTGAATCTGATGAATCTGGACTGAGACCTCTGGTGGTGTGCATACCACACACAGCTTGGATGAGAACCAGAAATACAGTCAAGAGAGAGATGTTACATGCGGTAGTTTATCCCTACTGCATTTCTCTTGATTTCATCTGAATCCTCTCATCAATGTCAACACCCTCAAAAATGCCAGAACTGCAACCAGCATCAAGCAAAGGACACTATTCCAGCCAAAAATATTACAAGCACCATTAAGTAATTTTGGCAGTCACAAACCTGAAACACTCCAGTTGGAGGTGGATAACCCAGTAATTAGAATATTAGCTAAGTCCTCAAGAAACTCAGGATGAACTGCTGCACTGCACATGTCCAGTGGAAAGGCTGGAAACATCAGTGTTTTTGTATACATCCTCATCTTAGCCCTGCCAGACTAGTTTTCAAAGACTTCCGGTAATGCCTATGGAAAGAGGTGGCTCTGCTGTAGTATGGCATTTGGACCTTCTGCCCTCTGGAGCTTTTAGAGGGAGCCTGAGGAGATCAGGCTCAGAAACCACCTTAGACAAATAACGACCAGACAGACCAGTTAGCAGATTTCAGCTGCTGCAAAGCAAAGAACCACTTTTGTTTCAGGCATGGAACCAATTCCGTCTTCTTCCCAGTAACACTCACCATTTGGCGGCCATGGAATAATGACCATCTTTCTCTAACAGAGCTGCCCAACTGGTGTAGAGATCCCTCAGAATTGGATCTTCTGGACGCAACCTGGCCTTAGCAATTACAATTGCTTCCCTAATGCACATAAGCAACACCAGACAGAAAAGTTAATTGACTGTGTACAAAAAGTGAACCAGAATGTCTGATCTACACCACTAGAAAACAAGAGCAAATCCTAAACATAAATGTACAGTGACCTGTAAAAATTGTTCACTTTCAGGAGCTCAAGAGCCTCATACACTTTATGGATGGACAGAAGATGGGAGGCAGCTTTCACATACTGCTCCTGAAAACACAGCTGCTTCGCAAAGGCTTCTACTGTCCAAACCCAGGCCTGGTATCCAACTGCAAAAGAGAAAGCAAAAGAGAGGCAAAGTTTTAAAACTGGAAGAATTCCTGTGGGTTTCTTTAGCACGTGCCTCTTCTCTGCCCCATTTTGTAACAATGCTAATACAAAAGTCATTGAGACAATGAAACAGGGCAAAGCTGGGTCTTGAACATGACTGTAGGAGTTCTCTATCTGTAAAATAACTTAAAATCATATTTAAGCCAACAGCACGCTGTAAGGACTGCTGCACATTATAAAGTACCAACTGAGTGCTTGGAAGGATGGGCCTGCTCCTTCAAGAAGTCTCAAAAGAAACCACTCTATTTCCTGCTGTCCCAACCTACAGGTACCTGTGGAAACATCCAGGTCTTTGCCATAAATAGGACTTATTTTGTGTTTGATTTTGTGTTATCACACAGTTAAAGAAGTAACTTCCTTCCTGTCTGGAACGATCATGGGTTTCCAACCCCGAAAAAAATCAGAATGAGGCCACCCTTGGCACTTAATTCCATCTGCCTGTGCGTTACCAGCACAAACATACCCATGGGCGACATTGCTACCAGCTGGTCCGTGAGCTCTCCCCTCTCAGCAGCTGCCTGGAGGACACCCTTCATATCTCCTTTCCACAACATGAGCTGCTGAAAGAGTTCTGGATGCCCATTCTCCAAGTGATGTTTTCCTGTTGGAAGCAAACACACTTCCTATCAGCGTGAGGGCAATAGTATTATTCGCCATAGTAAACTAACTTGGCAAAAGTGAGATTATCCAAGGTTAAGGTGTTGCAAGTTTGCATCTGAAAGATGTAAAAACTACTAGGGAAGAACAGCTTGTTTTCTTTTCACACAGCTCTGCCTTCTAAATCCTATGTTTTAATCCACAGTAAAGAAAATTCACGTGTTTTCCCCAATTTGTTTTCTCCTTGAACCGAACCGTTAGAATGAACATATTGTCAAAGTGCATTCATTATCCTACTCACCTTCCGCATCAATCATCTTGTGCAGAGAAGCCCTGTCTGTGAACAGCCCCAAGTGGATGCGATCCTTGAGGTCAGGGGACACATCTTCATTATTGTCTACACCACATAAAAAGAATGAATATTTCAGATTTGGTACAACTGGGACCTGTCAAGTCACTGTAACACTCCATTACACTCAGCTGCGGGCAAATACTTCTGTCTTCAAGTTTCTTTCCCGTGTAGCAGATTGAACAATTTGCAGATGAACACATAGAACTTACATCTCAGTTTGATTAAAAGGATCACGTTTGGGCAGAACATTTATTCTAAATCAAGCAGATCATCTTCTTTTGCATTCTCCAAGGAACAAGACTGTGAGAACACAAACGTCCCCCTCATGGCTTATTTTTTCCCCTCCTGCCCATATTGTACACCTGAAGGCGAAAACCACTTCAAATGGAAGGCAGACAATTCTACCCTATCTCCACAACACCCGTCTCAAAATCTGTCTGGGGTGGCTACCGAGTGCTCAAACACTACAGGAGGAGTTAGGTAAGAGACCACAACTAGTCACACACTTTGATAAAGGTAAGGATTTAAAACAAGTAATGCTTGGTCGTCAAAGTCAAGTTCATGCTTCTGAATACTTTAGAGCACCTACTCTCTAAGTATTTTAGATTTAGACTGATACCTTTGGTTTTTAGACACGTAGCCAGCCTCAAGCAGTCCTGATGCAATTCATCTTTTGATCTGTGATCCATGAATGTGCTGAAGGGGAGAATAGAACGAGGCTTCCTCTTCTTTAGAGAGGCATCAGGAACTGAAAAATCAGATATATTTTAGCTGCTGCTGCGCTGTTCCAAGAGTTTCCTACAGCAGAACTCTCCAACATATTCCAAAAAGCCCCTCTTCCTCACACAGGAAAACAAAAACCAGATGCTCTAGTGCCACATGCACCTGTTGTGACAACTCTGACTTTTCAACACTGATCACTTTGCGTATTTTTCTCCCCATCTTGCCTGGAATGAAACTAGCAACTAAAAGGCAGTATCTAAGCCCACATTAAACAACTACTTGACTGACCTGACAAGAAGGGTAAATAAAAGAAGCAGAAACTTAAAATGTTTAAGAGACTTTAAAAAGTATCCTCTTCTTTCTCTGGCACTTATTTGGTGTCACATTAGGAAAGGAAACTGCAGCCAAACAGAAGCCTGGAATGAGGAACTCTGCTTGACACAGGACTGTTAAAAGTCCCCAAAACATACTAACTTGGTTTCTCTTTAAGTGGATCCTTTCTCACAGGAGTAGCTTTCTGGCTCACAGAAGGCTTTGGCAAGCTGAATGAAGAATGATCACATGCAGATGAAGATGCATCCTTGGACACTGTCGAGTTAAGAGATGAAAAAAGTGATAAAAAAAGAAAATTAATACATGAAAAAGCCCATAGCAGAGTGTTTGACATATTCACTGATTTTGAAGTACACAGAAAGCAAGCTTTGCTTTGCCGTAGAAATTTAGTTTTTTAGGGAAAGGAAACACTAAGAAAACATTATGGAACTGTCAAAAAGCTAAATAAGATGTCATCAGGCACTAACAATGGCCTACCAGTGATGGAAGATTTATTACCAGAAGATGACACTGATCAAAAATCACACAGTTTCAAGCCAAACAGAATAGTGTTGTTTGTTAGGCCAGAATCTTCTTATTTAAAGACAGGTAGTATTAAACTAGTTTAGAAAATCATTAAAGACACCCTGAACTGTATCTCATTCAAGTGGACTATTCGAATAAAACCAGGGGAAACCTGCATGAAACTATTGAACTTGGTGATGTACTGAGCACTAAACAGTCTGGGAACCATTGAACAAGTTGATTTGATTATTACCAGTCATGGAGAC
The DNA here is from genome assembly GCA_013400055.1 of Nycticryphes semicollaris. NCBI lineage: Eukaryota > Metazoa > Chordata > Aves > Charadriiformes > Rostratulidae > Nycticryphes > Nycticryphes semicollaris. The sequence continues at coordinate 532,617 of VXBJ01006628.1, forward strand.
TTTATCAGGCAACTCTGCCTCCTGAGCTTCTCTCTCTCCTTCGTGGTCTGACACTCCGTTTTCCTCCAGCACCATTTCCTTCATACTCTCATCTCCGTTCACGGCATCACTTATATCCTGCTTGGCTGGACTCTTTCCTGTAGGCTTTTTCTTCTTCTTGGTTTTGACTTTTGGTTGCATACTTCTTTTTTTTTCTAATTCTATACTCTTTTTGCCTGTAGAAGGTTGCAAAAGTTACTCTGACATTATCTGTAGGGATCTTTAGTTTATCAGCTGTCAGTCTCTCAAGATCAACATTTAGTTTCCAAATACAACTCAATTTAAGCCTAGATACAGTTTATTCCTGAAGAGGTAGCAGGCAGATTTGGAATTCAGCGTAAGAACTCTTGCTGAAATTCAACATGGCAACCCTCTATTTCCCAGCTCCAACATCATCTTCAGGAAATGGTCTCCTGATTGGATATACTTACCCTGAGGAGGTCGTGTATGCTCCTGCTTCGAGATCTGCCATTTGTGAACAGAAAAATCATCTGCTCCTGTATAAACAGAATCGGAATCCACTGGTGACCACTGGACACTCAGTAGTCGGCCCCGGTGCCCTCGGTAGTTGCAGAGTGGCTCCTCCTTCATAACATCCCATACCTTATAAACAACAAAGAAATCCAATTACTCAGAAAGTCTCATCTTCCCCTAACACTCAGCATTTTCTCTCCAGTTATTCACACTTGTAGGAGCTTCTCTTTTAGGGCGTTTGCACAGGTATTTCTAATACCCACAGGGCAAATTCAAGGCTTCCTTTGCGTTGATAGATTTTGCATAACATCTTTATTAAGGATCCACAAGTGCCAGTATTAAAATTATAACGTCTGGACTTACAAATCAACTCATAAGTTGCAAAAGCATAGGGATACCTGCATATCAGGTATCTAGAACCAGGAGATGGTTACCAAGGGTAAATAGGCAGCACTTCAGCAGTTCATTTCGCTAAAGCAGCTTTGCTGTTTACTCAGCTTGGCTCTAAAAGACTAGAATGGATGATTTGAAACTAAAAAACACACATCTGTGGAGCGATACCTGTGCTGTGCCATCATAGCAAGCAGATACCAATCTTCCCTCATGGTGGGGGCTCCAAGAAAGACTTGTGATTTTAGCCGTGTGCCCAGCCAGAGTTCGAAAAGGCTCTGTTATTGTCAAAGGACCTTCTGAAGTACTCTCTGAAAGACAAAAGAAAAGGATCAAATATGGCCAGCAAGACAAACCAGGAGTAAAACAAAACAAGATGCCAAGAATTGGAATACAATCTGCAAACCATTACCTACAACACTCTTCAGGTTATGCACATAAATAGTGGCGTTGATTGAGCCTGAAGCTATCAAGTAGCTCAGGTCTGGCTGGCTCCCATGCTCGTGATGCCAACGAATAGCATTAATTAGTTTATGATGTTGCTGGATAGTGCAGAGCAACTTCAAGTTTGGTGCCTGAAATATTTCAATAGACCTGAAACACAAGAACCAAAGTGTAAGAATTCCAGTAGTCAGTGGAAATGGGGATTTTTTTTTTTTTTTTACCCTGCATGAGAAAAACAGAATATGAAACACTAACTAAATTCATTTTCCTTTTCTGGATTCAACTCAAATCCTTGTTTAGTACATCAGCAAAGGTGTTTTGACCATGAGTGTATCCTTGAAAAATAATTTAACATAATGATGAGGATTCTTCATGCCAAGAGCAGCTAAAACAAATAACAGCAAGGAATGCTGTATTATCACAATTCAAATACACCAGCAGTGAAAGAACAGAGACAAACCAGGGCAATAAAAAGTATTTTTGCTTCACTACAGCAGTTCTTATCAAGATGAGCACAGATACCACCTTAACTTCCAAGTGAAACATACCCATCTTCGTTGCCAAGAGCCAAGAGTTTGCCATCTGGTTTCCAGCTGATCTCTGTACGCGCAGGCAGTTTGTGCTGTAGAGAGAGGACACAGCTGTTACCAAAAACTCTTAAATCTCTCTCACATACGTTCAGCAGAGCAAGACCAGGAAGCAGGCAGAGTTGTAATTAGTCTGCAAAATGAAAGCCACAAAAGGGTCCATTGCTTTTGTAGCAATGACATAAGCTTGAGCAATTAAGAAAGACTGAATGAACTGATGCAAGAACCAGTGATTATTTTTATCAGTTCAGTGAAATGTCTCAAATGATGTTTGTCTGGATTCCAGTAGGACCTTGATCTCCTTATGCTCCTTGGAAAGCCAGGACATTGCAAGCAAATGCTACCATATTCCGATAGAAATTAATGTTTACTTGTAATTATTTCTATTCTAATTCAGATGAAAGCTACTTACAATTTAATATTTAGATGCCTAAAAACGTGAGCTTCTTAACCCCAGTGAGGCCTCTACTCAAGGAAGAAGCCAGCTGCTATCAATACAGTTCTGAGTGACTTCAGTTGACTTACGCTGACTTAAAGCGACTGAAGATCGAACCTATGTCACCTATTTTGTACTGTCAACTAAGAAATGACAGATCATCCTTGAGAAGTTATGGTCAGTGACCACCAACCACTCTGCATTAGCTGCAGAGTAAATGGAAACAGACTCCTGCCTCCTGCAAAATCACGACTGCCTTTACTGAAAAATTTATTCAAAAATGACAAAGTTTATATTTGAAAGAAGAGACCTAGAAAAGTTGGGGTAGTTAACTCATGCATGCCCACCACGTGATCTAAACTATGACATTATTCAGGATATTACTTCAAGTGCTTTTAAACAGAAAAAGCTGTGTATGAACTAATTATTTTAAACAGCCACACACAGCTTTAAAAGCAGACTCGCTACTTCAATTTAATTTTCCCGGTTAAGTAAATTACACAGTAGAAAATTAAGTAACTGATGCCAGGAACAGATGTGCCATGTTGATACTAGGAAAAAAAAACCAAAGACCCTTTTTCAGAGGCAAACACATAAACTGTTTAAATAGTTTTGAGTCCATAAATGTCTCTGAAGTTCATCTGCGGAGACTGCACGTTTCAAATTTTTTATTTGTTACAGATATATCATGATGGCAAAATGAGAAACCTACAACTACAAGGCCACAGAAACTGTGACATCGTTAACAAACCCATAAACCCCCTCAAAATCATACTCACTTTGATTGAATTAGTGTCTCGGATTACTTTGTTGATGTCATTTGCCTCTCCATTAAGCTTCCAGGGGTTGTGTTGAAAAACAATACCTTCTCCAGCACAACTATATAAAGTTACAGAGGGCTGTTCACCTTCTCCTTCTATCCAACAGAGAAAAAAGAAAAGCTTAATATAGTGTGTTCTTCACTGGACTTTCCAGAAGCAATGACTCCCAGTATAAACCAAAACGTTATTTTAAAGGCTATATACACACTTCAATTGCCTATGATCTGGCAGCAAGGAATTCTCACAATACAGTCCTGTGAAAGGACCACTCATTTCTACCAACAGAAGACTCACCTGAAGACAGAGGAGGAGTTGGAGGCCCCCAGGCTAATGTGTACACAGTCTTCTTGTGGTAGGTACTGGAGATCTGAGGTGGTTTGTTCTTAGCGCTGGGGGGGGAAGATAAGGAAGCAGGGGCAGCCAGATTTCAGCAAAGGGGAAAACAATAATTAAAAGCAACGTATTTCCAGTGGTGAAAACAGACACCGTGTGCTAGAACACGCTAAAGCAATGGCTCAGTCAAGCCTTCTTGAACTTCTCCTGTAAGACACTACTAAAAACATAACAAAACTGTGTGGATGACCTGCACCTGCAGGGTGCTCTTCAGTCTCTGAACATGTCTTTCTGGCTAAAGTTTTCCTTGAGTGTTGTCCTCCCACAGATGATCTCCGGTCACGTAATTTGATTCAATTACCTTAGAAGCTAATTTAATCCTAGTCTCGTCTAACAGCAATGATATACCTCAGGTAAGACCACACTACCTATGCATGGTAAGACACCAGCAGGATCTGACTCTAATGAATTTCAAAGCTACTTTCTTACCTGCTGGAGAGGGTGTCAAATATGCCAACTTTTCCATCATCTGTTCCAAAAGCCAAGCAGCCTTCCTTAGTTGGATGCCAGGATAACTGCAAAATAGAAAGAGACCCATAATGACACAAGCTATGGACACTTTATTTCTAAGAAAGAAATGAAAACATTGAAACTGATGAGCAAGCACCATCCCTTATATCCACCCTTCCAAATACAGCCACTCGATTTGATCACTCCCACTTGATTATCACCGGCTTCCCTCCTACCAGCTCTTGTGGGACAAAAGGGACTAAAATACTATTTGACATGTACATAATAAAACAGAAATGGAGAATGTGGTAGGATGGTGAGAAAACTTGGTGTGAACAAGAATAACTACCATGTTTTACTGCTGCCAGCAATTTTACCAGGCAGTGGCCTCTGGCCAACCGGTGGTCAAACCCAAACACAGGTTGGGTTTTGTGCATGTCAAACTTCCCAGCAGAGCAAAGAAAACCATGGATGAAACAAGGAAGGATCACAAACAAAGTCTGTTGACAGATTCTAAAATGTATGGTATACCAAAAGAATCAAGTACAAAAGGAACAACGTGGCTTTTTATACTTCCAGTTAGGAAAAACCTTCTTCTGATCAAAAGAAAAATGTGGAGTGAAAAAGAGAAGAGACAAGGAAAAAAAAAAAAATAAGGAATCAAAAGCACACTTACTGCTGTAACTTTGGACTTTATGCTTTGCCAGAAGGTTTTAACATCGTAAATATTGTTCATGGACAAAGTATTCCACACCCGGATCATGCTGTCTCCAACACCGACGGCAAGACAGCCTGTGTCCACCGGGGAGAAGGCAAGACTATACACAAATCCCCCAAGTGAGGGCATGGTCCAGCTACAATCCAGAGCTGACAGGTCCCAGCACTTCACCTGAAGAATATTTAAGGAAGAAGAAACGGTTATATCTAGAGTGACTGGTATGACAAAGAGAAACAAAGCACGAAGGAGATCAGGGGGCCAAATTCAAGGCTCCACAGAGAATGTGATCTGCACCCAGAGGATTACTTGTCACAGACAGGGCTGCAGTAGTTGGAATGTTATAAAATGCTGCAATTAACCCACGTTAAGAGAAAATTTGTTTTCCTAAAAGGGGTAGTTACACTTAAGTCAAACTGTAAAAATACAGCTATTTTTATGTTAATTTTAGAAATGGTTCTTACATCTCTGTCCATTGAAATGGAAAACAGGAGCTCTTTGTCCTGTCGCTTCACAGAGCTCAGGTTGAACACAATCCGGGAGTGATTTTGTCCTTCTGAAGATCCAAGAAGAGTCCACTTGCGTTTTCCAGACTGGGTCAAATCCCAGAGCAGCAATTCTCCTCTGCAAGATTTAAAGAGTGTATTTCATTGTTTGCTTCAATATAATAATCTAGGCTAAATATAGACTATATTACACGCAAGAGTCATACAGCAGGACACACATCCACTGTATGTGCCTGTACATACATACATACACACAACCACCACCCTACGAATACAAACCCTATCCATAGTTAACCCCACTGAAAACTGATGTGTCACTAATACTGAGAAGGAAAAAGTTGTCCAAGTTTCCCACCCAGTTCTTCCTTAACTATGAAGCTGCAGTTACTGGTGGTACCCAGGCTGCTGTGTGCCTGACTTACCCAAAGGAGCTGGATACAATTTCTGTGGGACGACCAGAAGGCCAGTGAAGAGTCAGCCAAATGCGCTCCTTAACAGCGGGATCAACAGCTCCACCTCTTCTCTTCGTGGGTGGCAATTTCAAAGTCATTACAGCTAGGGATGAACAAAGAGGGATCACATAGACCTAGTACATCAAAATTCCCCGAAAGATAAAGAAGTCCTGAGAATCTGAAGCTTTAGGCACGCTCCCCCATGCTTTGAGCTATCAAGTCGGCAAATGAAGGCTGCAGCCAGAGAACTCTTTCACCACACTCTTACTGTTTATCTCACACTATTAATCTTACTTACTTCTGCCTCTAGTACAGCTCCATATTCGTATGGTCTGATCTTTGCTTCCTGAAGCCAGGTAACAACCTTTCTTCGTGGCTGTGTCTTCTGTCAACTCCCCATTTGGAACTTTGCCTTGCTCTGAAGGAACTACTGAATACCATCGAAATCGTGTTATTATGCTTTAAAATTTGAAACTTTATAAAAATTAAATGAAGGTATAGTATTGGTATCAGAACATACTTTATTGAACTTACCAGTTATGTTAGCTTAGCTACTTACTGACTTTCTATAACAAATTCAACTCTCTAGGGGAACATTTACATGAACTACAAACCAGCACACAAACTATTCATCACTTCTACATACCTTGGAGCTCATCTTGCCAAGTAGATAACTTTTCTTCACCCAGCACAGGGCACCAGGCCAGACAATGTATCTCATCGTCATGGCCTCTTAGTCGATGAAGCACTTCTCTTTTCCTGCTGATATCAATTATAACCACCATGCCATCCTTGTAGCTACAAACAAGAGATTTAAATTAATGAAGAAATTCTTGGATCCTTGTGGAATAATAAAGGGATTTCTGAGCTCTTTACCAGGATCACTGTCACCGTATTACAGACAGAGAAGCCAAATCACAAGCAGCAGTGGGACTCCAGTATAGCACTGGTGTACCTGCAGCTGCCTTTTCAAGAAGTGCAACCAATGTATTTGGGTTCAAGAACCACAGCAATTCAGCCACAACAGCGGCTTTTATACACTGAAAACTTTTCATTTGAACACAAAGACAAGTTACTTTCATTCCTTCCCTTCAAGAATGTGTTCATTCTCCTTCAAGAGAAGTCTATCGCTGAGTTTAAAGGGTTTTCATGTTCCTGCTCTGGTCAATACAGCCTTAGGTGTCTAAAGGAGTAGAACTGCACTGGTTGATAAAGGCCTAGAAAAACTAAAAAACTCTCTTCTGATTAAGTACCCTATAATAAAATAAACACCGGTGAAGTCTGATTAAAAAATAACAATTTAAAGAAAGTTCAGGGATGCAAACCAAACCTGGACCCTTACATTGCTATGGATTTCAATGTCTTTCAGGTCTGCCAGTTCTAAACAATTCTAAATTGCTGTATACCAGAAGCAAGAAACAGCCGACACACCCTTTGAAAAATAACCTTTACAAGTGCATAGCAAAAGTTCACAATAATGTTCTTGCAGAAGAATGGAAAACAAAATGTAATCAATATTTACCCAATCGCCACCAGGTTTTCATGATGAGGAGAACAAGTGAGACAAAAAATTGTCCGAGGCTCTGGGAAGAACTGCTGGCTGTCACTTCTGTTGTGCCAGTAACAAACAATTATACCTTTTTCATCACCAGATACAATCAGATCTTTCACAAGAGGTGACCAGTGCAACGCTGAGATCGCATTCTGAAGAAAAAAGAATTGAATAGACTTAAATCTGTTTGTCCACCATCTAACACAAGAACAGGCAGAAGATAATCTGTGAACGCTCCCCAGCATCAGATGGGTTTGTTCTAAAGTGTGTCAAGTTCTTTCGGGCTTTGGCATGATTGATTTATTTGCCAATACGGTGTCCTGGGTGGAAGTAAGTGTTAAAATTTTTGTTCTTTGTCTGTCTTATGTGGAACAGTAACTTGCTGAAAAGATCTGAAGCAAGCTGGGTTAAGTGGCAACGTGTACATGCCGTGAGGATATTCACTTACAGAGGCTCTGGTGGTAACCAACAGCTTATTGAGGTGATGTGACAATGCTGCAGCCCCAAGGCTAGAGCAAAAAGCTGGCCAGAAGCATTCAACGGCTTTAATTTCACCGGGTTTGCAACTCACCTTTGCTAAATTAACACCACCCTGCTTTGTGTGCAAAGCCTACAAAAACCCACCCCACCCAGCGGCGGTGCGGGCTGTACTCGGCCACACCGAGGAGAAGTCCCCCACCTGGTGCAGGCTGTACTCGGCCACCGGAGTCAGGGACTCCGTATCCCAAATTTGGATGCTCCCGTCGTCGGAACTGCTGGCGCAGAGGCTGCTCTGCCCCGGACAGTGGCAAAACGCGAACCCGGAGATCCTCTCCGTGTGCCCGATGAGTTCTCCTGCAGCAGCGAAACAAAGAGACCGCGATAGGACCCCGGTGAGCGCACGGTACCTTCCCAAACCCACTCCCGCCGCCCCCACCGGGGTTTCCACTGCCTCCCCGACCCGCGGTACTCCCCTGCCTAAGCGGCGGAGGGGCGGCCCCACAGGGCCGGTGCGACCCTATAAAAGCCATGGGGAGTGAGCGAGGGCCGCTGCGGGCCCGGGGTCTTCGCAAAAGCGGGTGGTGCCGGTACCGTAAAACGCGGGTGCGCCGTCTCCAACATCCAACAGGCAGATGCGATGCCTCGCCGCGAAACCGAAGAGGCGGCCATCGCTGCTGGTGTCGCTGCAGCGGCTGCTGTACCAGTTGGGCGAGGCGGGCAGCACCCGCACCGCCACCATCGCCCCGGGCCGCTCCTCTTCTCTCCACCCCACGCTCCCCGCCAGGCCGCCGCGGGCGCTGCCGCCAAGCGCCGCGCACGCCGTCGTAAACCGTCGTAAACCGCCGCAAGCAGCTGCGCGTGCGCCCCAGAGCGCCTGCCGTCAAGCGAAGCGGGGAAGATGGCGGCGCGGTGGGCAATTAACGCGGGTAAGTCTGAGGGAACGGAACGGAGTGAAGCGGAGCGCTGGTCTTGAGAGTTCTCGCCTGCTTTTTTTTCCCTTGCTTAACGTGCTGCTTTCTTGCAGGTGGTGCCTGGGCGTGCAGGCTGCTCGGCTGGGCGCGGCCGGAGAGGTGAGTCTCGCTCAGCCGCGGTCCTGGAGCAGGGCCGTCCCTCCGGTGCCCCGAGTAGCGGGGCTTGGGCCATCCTCGTTCCGGAGATCCTTGGGGCCGGAGGCTTCCCCGGTCATTGGCTCGGTCTTCTTGCTGGCTTCTTACCCTGCCCTGCTCCGGAGCTGTGGGGAACAGGTCGCTCCGTGTCTCCGCTGTGTCTTTCTATGAACTTGGAGACTGTAGCAGGATGGAGGTGTTTCTCCTTTTCTCCTGACCCTTTTCTATCGGGCACCCAGATTTCCTCTGACTTTACGGCACAGGTCACAGTAATATAGTACCTGTTGCTCCCCTCTGCTCTTCCCAGTCATTGCTTTTCTGTAGTTGCTGGTCTTTCCCCTGGGTCTGAAGGAATGTCAGAGTTGTGCTGGGGGAGTGTTGGTGACTGCTGGCTCTATCCCTGGCTTCAGAAGAAAGGCTGATCTGGATTCTCAAAGTGCAGAGCTTTGGTCTCTGCTAGAGCCTGTAGAGAACTGTGCCACCAAAGGAAGAAGAAATGGGTTCGTGTTCCCTGTACTTTGCTTGATGCTTTGCAGTTGAACAGCTATGTGCTAATTCTTTGTTTTACTTAATTCTAGTCTGTATGTCTCCCACTTAATACTTATGAATGATTCTTTCTAGAAAGGTGCTCAGCATTTTTCTTTGCTGTTCTCCTTACTTATCCATGTATAGCATACTCTTGTTTGTTGCTTGTCACTGTTTTCTTTTGTTAACAGTGTGTTTGTATCCTCTCTTTCCCTAAAGCTATGACAAATAGTTGCTCTTCACAGGAGGTTGGATTACCTTAAGATAGAGGGAATGTAAGATGCTTTAGTTTGTTGTAGACGTGTTCTGTTAGTACTGGGAAGACAATTCTTAATTCATTACTGTTTAGGTTGTTAAATTGAAAAATAATATTAATTTTGTGCTTGTGAAATATTTTTCTGTATTAATTGATGATATTTTGCCTGGTAATAATGAATTCCCTTGGTGAGTGAAATTTTTAAATATTAAGCAAATAAACAATTCTGGTAAATATCTGAAAAAATATTCTCTAACACTTAAATTTGTGTCTTATGTTCCTGATAAGATGTGCAAACAGTATACAATGCCCTTTTGGAACTAGTCAGTGTTTTCTGTTTGCCAGTCACTTTTAAAATGCTTTACGCAGTTTGGTTACCCCCAAGAAGCTGTTCAAGCCTTAGTAAAAACTCACAATATCTGGTCTTGAACTCATCTGTTTCTTGCAGTTGCAACCAGCTGCCCAGTTCTGTCTTTATCTAGTTGGCAGGGGGTAAAATGTAGCTTCGTTTTACTGAATCTAAGGTGAGCAAACAGTAAACTAGAGGGGTTTTTTTTTTTGTTCTCAGCTGCTATTGACTTGATTGAAATTTGGAAGTAGTTTGGAATAGCTTTCCTTCTAAACATCAGAATGTTTATTAATGTCTTTGTCGATAGTCAATCCCTTGGAAAAAGCAGAAAATGTTACTGCTAAAAACATAGTTGGTAAAAGTTGAGTAAGTATTGGTTAGTCTTGGAGAAGATATAAATTGTTTGTGGGAATAATGAGCCCCACATAAGAACAGAGGTCACTGTGTCTGATGATTCAGGGACACTTAATGTGAAAACTCGTGCCCTGCCAATGTCATTTGTGGTTCATGGTTTCCTTCAGGAAGCCTGAGCCGACTTGTTGCATTAAAAAGCGTTTTCAAGATAAACTATAGAGGACTTGAACAGTTTTATTTCATACTAGTCAAATGCGTTGGCTTTCTTTATCAAGAGAGCCGAGTTTACAGTTTTCCAGATAAACTGGGCAGGAACAAAGAAGTCCTCTACTCCTGTGCTCTTGTCTTGCAGGTGGTTGGCATCTGGAAGCGTTTTTCCTCTGTCATGCATCCACACAAGCACATCTCTGCAGAAATCAGGAAAGTGGGAGAAAAAGAACTGGGTTGTCTACCCTCCACAGCTGCCTGGAGAACCTCGCAGACCAGCTGTAAGGATATGCCTGGGAATTTCCTTACCTGTTTGTTCAGCAATGTCAGAACAGATTGTCACTCTCTCTAGGTGACTCCACAAAGCACTATTCATTGAGCTTATTCATTTAAGATTTTGGTCAGTTTGGCCTCTCTGTATTGTAAAAGTTAACACCACTTGGAATGTTTTCCACTTCTAAATTACACCAGAGCTTCAAGTTGTTTGCAGTTACTCACCCAACGTGTGACATAAACTGCAAGGTACCACCCTCTCTTTGTAGAAGTCTCTGAACTACAAGGAGGTAGAAGTTACCAAGGATGTATCATTGTACACTTTTTTCTGTTTGTACTGACAGTAAATAACCAGGGAAGAATGTGATTGTGTTGTTTTTGTGCACAAAGATATAAATGTAGCTTTCCTTGAGTAGTGGAACCAAGTGGTGCAGTTTTGATGTAGGTACAATAGAGTGTGCTCTTTTCACGCCTTTATTTCCCCGCATTACAGATTCTCTGAGGTCTGATAATGTGATGCCTCTCACTGTGGTCTCCTCTTAATGAAGCTATTTAGGGGTTGTTTTCTGTCACAATGGTTGATTGCAATGTTTGCTATGGACTGAGGTTCTACAGTTAAGCGGGGAGGGACATGAGTTGTATGTGGCAAGTAATTGCAGGAGGGTTTTTTTTCCCCTTAGGAAACTATTTTATACTGTTCAGCGGGGTTGTTTCTTCAGTCTGTTGCACAATAACTTGTGTTTTACTAAACCATAAACCAAAGCAAAGAATCTAAAATCCTTTTGTTGCCTGTATGTTTGATGTAGGGCCTTCTGCTGGCCATTCGAGACAGCTTTTGGAAAAATCACCATGAATAACATGGTTGATCTTTAAAATGCAAGTCATAACCGATTAGTCTTTCATAACAGCAGGTTTATGCCTGTTTTTTCCTATCCTCTCTTATTTGATAACTTCACTTCCCAGTTATGAAGTGAAATGTGAACAGAAGCAAGCCACTTAAATTAAGTCATGCATGAAAACTAGATGTTGTGAATTTGGCCACTGAAGGGACTAATCGGTGCTGCTTTCTTTGCACCACAACCTGGGAGAATTTTACATGAATTCTTCAGTATTTCCTCATTCCCAAGGACTGATATTTTGGAATTCCATTTTTGTAATTGTTCTTCACTAGGAATTAATGTGTTGTGGCCTCTGTTAGGCATTCTGCTCAGCAAAGTAAAGTATTTGCATCCCAAATGATCAGTGGTTTTTTTGACATATGTTTTCTGGGCAATGAACATATATCGCTTCTGTGAACATTATGGCCTAGGACATAGAAATACATGCTGTGTACTCTACTGACTAATGCAATGTATGTGAAAATGCAGTTATTAACCAAGTCTCTTATTAAATCAGGTTTTTTACCTGTTCATAAAGAATGCCATCTCTTTCAAATTTGTATTGATGTTAAATTTTAGTAGCTAGTTTTGGTCCCTGTTGATACAATAATAATGTTAAATGGGTCTTTGGAGACCTCTCTTCATGCCAATTAAACTTGAAACAGTCTTCACTTTTGAAGAGATAATTAAGTTCATTTTGTTAATATTGTTTAGTTGATATCCCAGAAAGTTGACTTGACAGCAGTGTCATGTTTTTAAGACTACATGGGAACGTCAGTCTTAGACTGCTTCTAGAGATGGAGAGGAGGAAAGCATGATGAAAAATCATCTGATTAACCTTTTTCAGGGACTTCTGTTTATAAACTAATTGTCAGAGCTGTATTAAAATTTCCTGTATGCTAGCTGCTTTTTTTTTTACTACTTTTAGTTTCATATATCAAAGGTATACCTGATTTGGTATGTCATGGTATAGCAGGGGGAGTAATTTTATTCTTAGAAAATAGATTGTGGAGTAGACATGTATGCTTTGTTCTTATTTTCACAGCAAAATTACTGATCCTCTAATTTTTTTATCCTTTTTTGCACCTAGGAAATATATCACTGTCGGAGGGAAATAAAATACAGCAAAGATAAGATGTGGTATCTGGCAAAACTGGTAAGCAAAAAGTACTTTGTACTGTATTCATTAGATGCAGAACTCAATTGCTGTATTTGCCTTAAGAGCTTAGTTCAATCACAGTCTAATTGGCATCTTCATGATGGAGACCTGGGGAAGAGGATGCATCTGTGCAGGCAAACGGCTATAGTTAGGTTCAGCTGCTTTGTCCTTGTACACTCTGGAATGTGTCCCAGGATCACATGAAGGTTATTCTCTGTGGAAGAATTTTTGTGTTGGTTTCTGCCTAGTAGTGGATAGTAATGGGCTGTTCTTCTCTTTAACAAGTAAAACCCCCATAAAATTGGATATTTTATCAAGATTTATTCAGTATTTAGCTCAGAAATCTGTATGTAAGATATTACATTGAAGAAATGGTAGTTAAAGAAATAAGTCTTTTGATTTGCTCTCTATCACGGTAAAATAATGTAAATGCTGTTTTCTGAATAAGAGAAGGGAAGTAATTGCAGAAGTTAACTTTAATGCTTTGATTGCAGATAAAAGGAATGTCCATTGATCAGGCTCTTGCTCAGTTGGAATTTAGTGATAAAAAGGGAGCAAAGGTGATCAAAGAGGTATGTAGTAGTGTCTTTTAACATTCCTGGTTTCAAGAAAATTTTAAAATCGGTGCCTATCACTGGAAGTTTGGGAACATTTCTGTATCTGTGGTTTGTGTTTCTGTCATGCCTGTTGGGACCACATTCAAACAACGTATTTTTGTAGCAGTCAAGTAATGTTGGGACTTATATGCAGAAGTCACTTGTGTTGGCAGTTCTAAATTGTGACAATAAATTACATATGTGTGTACCCTCTCTAGCAATGCTTGGGGTTAAGTTCACGGTAAATAATGCAGAATCCTTGTCACAGCTGTTCCATCTGTGTACTCTGGTTCTTAAAATTGTAAGAGACAAAGGATATAATCAGGAAAAAGACTGAGTTCTGTAAAGGCATGAAAGCTTTTCATAAACTGTAGTTGTTAGGAGTCTCAAATTATTTGTTTTCTAAGCTGAAGCCTTGATTTCTGGCATAATAATGACAAATATTCTGTATTAGCTGAAAATACTGAATGGCTTAAGTTCATTTTGCCTGCCTTGGAATTTGGTTCTAGTCTGGTGTCTAATTAGATAAAGGTCCATGGATAGAAGGCTGACAAATTCTGGTGGGAACCATCTTACCTACTCCCTTTCCTCTCCCAGAATGTAATAAAGTTGTCCTGAAGATTTTTTTCAGTCTGTATGCAAAGCATATACTTATGTAAAAGATGTCTGTCTCTTACCAATTTTGATCTCTATAGAATGTTTCTTCTATAACTGCCTTAAACTTGTAACTTCTGCCACGTTATCAGGGATAAAAAATAGCATTGCTTAAATTCATATTCAGTATTTCCATTTCTTTTCCTTTTGTTACAGGTTCTGTTAGAAGCTCAGGAAATGGCAGTGAGAAATCACAATGTGGAATTCAAATCTAATTTACATATAGGTAAATTTTTTTTTTCCTTATTTTAGTGCAGAAATATGTCATCCTACCTTGTGGAAAGTTTTAACCTCAGTAAGGTTTGGTTTTTTTTGTTGCTTCAAATTGGCAGAGTTGAGTTTCTATGAATGATCTTTAACAAAACATGGAAGGCACGTGCTTCCAGCTTAGCACAACTGAAGTTAGAGGGGTTGCTGTGCCTTCAGCCCTCAGTTTGTTATAGTAGGTGTATGACTGGTGGTGGTCTGGAATCTGCTGGATGCATTTTTTTAAAGATGCATTCATCTGAAAGTGAAATTTCTGCTACTTACGTGAGGAGGAAGACTAGACAACAAGAAGCAAACTTACTACTATCTAACGTTGCCAGCGAAGGTAGATGTTGGAAGCTTTGTCTGTGGCTGGTACCACTAGATTTGCAGCATGGGAATCTGAACTTCTCTTGGAAACAGTATAAAAGTAAATGAATATTGACAGTCGAGCTCTTTAAAAGGGCTTTGTTATAAGATGATTACAGGATAAGCTTGTAGTAACTACAGCATTTTCTTGCCGAGAGAAATGTTTACTTGTGGTTTTAGGCAATAAAGAAAAAATATCTATTTTGCCAAATATTGTTTAAACGTTATTAAGCTGACCTCAGAAGTTTAAAACAACGTGGATTGTAGGACAGATTTGATTAGAATTCTTTGGAGCCTTCCAGGCCTCTGCTGTAAGCAGGTTTATCTGCCAGTGCAGGACTGGATGTGTAGATAATGAAAATTCCTGTGATGAATGCAATAAAGGAGAACTGAGGGGAAAAATGGAGTCTGTAAGACTTGTACAGGAATGCGTGAGACAAGCTACTAAAAAGCAATGGAATTAATACCACTTTCAGAAGAGCTGTATAGTCAAAGTGTAGCTTTCTTCAGATTTGTTCTTTACTTTATCTTTGCATGCACACTTTCCCAGTCCACCTTTTTGGCGCTTCACAAGAGCAGCAATTCAGCTCATGGGTCCCTCTGTAACAGTAATCTGCTAAATGTAGTAGAAGAAAAAGAGGGGAGAATTCTGAATAGAGTTAACTTTTCATATGCAGTTATGACAAATACACTGGCAAGACAGTGTTCCAGTTGCTGATGTGTAGTAGTTTATTCCTGCCTGATTAGTCTTCTCTCCCCTTCTCACCTTTTTTCCTGCAGCTGAGTCGCTGACGGGCAGAGGCCGTTATGTGAAGCGGATTCGTTACCATGGCAAAGGCATGTTTGGCATCATGAAAATCGTCAGGTGTCATTACTTTGTGAAGTTGGTGGAAGGGCCTCCTCCTCCTCCGGAGCCACCGACAACTGGGTTTGACCAAGCAAAAGAATATGTGCAGCAGCTGCGAAGTAGAACCCTTGTTAATACGCTGTAACGAACTTTTGTGACTGGATAGGTATTTCTTGTTTGGCAATGTAATTACATAAAAGAATAATTAAAATCATGGTTTAATTATATCTTTGGTGCTGCTGCTGTTGGATGATGCAAGAGAGTGATCACAGGCTTTTCTTAATTGCGAAGACATAGGTGTGGAAAAGTCTTGGAAAAGCAGGAACTTTTTCTGAGTTACTTGGACCACAGCATTCAAGCTCTACCCTGGACTATCAAATCTAGAATGTACGGTGCCATTCGAAAGCTTTAAGGAGCTGTTGTTCTCCTCAACTCACACAACTCTCTTATGTAAGGTTGGATCTTTAGACTTTAAAAATAGTTGCCTGACAGTGATGCTGCAAGATCAAGACTTGGTTGGACTGAAATTACTAAAAGTTGATATCTTAAAGTAGCTACAACAGTGGAACAAAACCAAGTAACTATAATAGTTGAGTTCATCAGACATCAGTTTATGATTTCTGTATCTGGGCCATAATGCTCTTGCCTTACGGCCTCTGTTGTGCATCTTAAGCTTTGTGTGTGGGAGTGGGGAACAAAAGAAACACTTAAAGTTCAGGTTTGAACAGAGTCGGTAGGTGGCAATGTTTAGCTTGACAGAGAGGGGACGTGGCTGTGAAAACTTAACAGCTTCTTGAAACTTCCTTGGTTGTGACCATGGCATTCATAGTCTGAGATGTGCATGGAGTTCAGGCGGTTTTCTGTGGAAACTCGGGATGGGTAATGGGCACAACATGGAGAAAAGCTTGCCTTGGTGAAGAGTGCACTGAAAACAAATTGGTTTTGTAATGTTGAGCAGTAAAATGCTCTGTGGGTTTAATATGGGATGATTCGTGGCATATTCAAATCAGGCTTTCAGTTCTCTGGAAACAATCCCGTTTTTATCATTACTTCTTTGAAGAGGAAAAAGATTGAGCTCAGTAGGGGAAATGTCATTTCACCCTCTCAAATTTTCACTTTGGATGGTCAGAGATCGTGAACATCAGCATAAAGAGGGAATGAGTAGTTGCTTGTTTATGCAGATGCCTGATATTTAGACCTTTCTTTTGCATTCTGGGAATATTACAAGATTTAGTTCACTTGGATCTTTTTATGACACCCAATTAGTGATAGCCTTTCTTACATGTGTTTACTCTGAGCTGTACTTGAATGATGGCAAAGGGAAAATTTAGGAAACAAGTCGTCTTTGCCTTAGTGAAGGTGGCAGAGTGGTGTTTCTTTCAGCTGCCAAAGAAGGGGTCTCATGATGTTGTTAGTGTTAGAGGCTTGTGAAGTTACACAAGTACACACGTAGCTCAATACCATCAGTGGCTGCTCATTTGCACTCTCTTTTTCCACAGCGCGTTTACAAACACATTACTTGCTTTAAAGCCACGATTTAGTAACTTTTTGTCTGAAAAGTAAGTTTCTGATAAAACTGCCCATCTCTGTAGTCCCTGATGTGCGTTTGAAGAACGGTTTCTGTTGCACTATGATAAACAGCTGTGCTTTGTTCTGCCAGCTGCTGTTCAGTTCTTTTGTCGTAATGAATCTCTTGCAAGTTGTAGCAAACTTGAATGACTTAATCTCTTTGGAGGTCAGTGATCTGGGAGAGGCCTAGGGAATTGCAAAATAATCCAAGTTTAATGAGCACTTGTCATCTAAGCATGTAAAACCTGGCTTCTAGGTATTTTATTCCAGTACCTGTTTCTACTGTATGCTGTAGATTGTGCTTTGGATCCCTTCTGGACCTCCAGACAAGGCTGTATCCTTACAGACATCGTTGCTGTAGTTAGGAATCTGCAGATGGGAAGAGAAGGGAGAATATAACTAATGTCTTTTCCAGCTGCTTCCTGATGCAGTAGGTGGCCCTGACACTCCTTTAAACAAACAGACACAGACCTTTAAAATTTTTCAGTCAAAAAGCACTGTTGTTGCTTGTTGTTCTTGTCTTCCCAGTTAATGTTTTGAGAAGGAAAACTTTTTTTTTTTTGATGTGTTTTTCAGCATTCCTCTTATTCCTTAGTACCCCTTTCAAAATCACAGAATCTCAGGGATTGGAAGGGACCTTGAAAGATCATCTAGTCCAATCCCCCTGCCGGAGCAGGAACACCTAGATCAGGTCACACAGGAACGTGTCCAGGTGGGTTTTGAATATCTCCAGAGAAGGAGACTCCACAACCTCTCTGGGCAGCCTCTGCCAGTGTTCCCTCACCCTAAAGAAGTTTTGTTGTTTTTTTTTTCTCATATTTAAGTGGAACCTCCTCTGTTCCAACTTGTACCCATTGCCCCTTGTCCTATCACTGCCTGTCACTGAGAAGAGCCTGGCTCCATCCTCCTGACACTCACCCTTTACATATTTATAAACATTCATGAGGTCACCCCTCAGTCTCCTCCAAGCTCAAGAGACCCAGCTCCCTCAGCCTTTCCTCATATGGGAGATGCTCCACTCCATCATCTTTGTGGCCCTGCCCTGGACTCTCTCCAGCAGTTCCCTGTCCTTCTGGAACTGAGGTGCCCAGAACTGGACCCAATATTCCAGATGAGGTCTCATCAGGGCAGAGTAGAGGGGCAGGAGAACCTCTCTTGACCTACTGCCTTCTTAAGGATGCATCGCCTGTAGTGGATCCTTACAGTGTAGGGTGAGGGAGCTCCACAGCTGTGGCTGTGACAGATGGGAGATTTGGTGAGATGTGGGGCCTGAACTGGCTTGATCCCTGCCTTTCACTGGTGGGGCGGTAAGTGTCTGAAGTGGTTTCTGTGGTAGGTACATCGGGACACTGGTATGAACCTGACTGAACCTCTTTAAAATTCAGTAGCATCTAGTGACAGAGCTTTATACTGTGATGTTCTCTATATTATAAATAAAATTTGAGGGGTTTGATTCTGCTGTGCTTTCCTCATAATTAGGACATCTACACTTCAGTTAGATACTTGGTATGAATTCAGGCAGAAAATTCCATGCTAACTGCAACAAGTCTATCAGAAGAAGGTAATTTTATTACTGTGACCTCCAATAAAAGAACGTGCTTAAATGAGCTGTCACTGGAAAGGAGCGGGAGAGGCACCTAGACCTCTACTTGATGCTAATTTTATTAGTAACATCTCGGGGCACTGCAAATTCACCACTTGTCCATGTATGTGCTGATGTTACAGAAATGGGAGAAGGAGCAAGTATGTGTGAAGGTGCAGTGAGGCTTTAGGGAAATGGGAAGAGAGCAGGACTGTGACCTGTGTTCAACAGTGTGAGGTTTAATTGAAGAAAACTTAAAAGCCTGCTGTTGGGCTCGTTCATAAACATTTTAAAGTATCCAGTGAGAAAGTTGAAGAACTTTTGTCAGCCTGATGTCTTTTTGGATGTGGGTGGGTTGGGTTTTTTTTTTTCCCCGTTTTAACAACTTGCAAAGAGTTACATCAAAGGTAGAGTAAGGAAAGACTCATGAAT
This sequence comes from Nycticryphes semicollaris, assembly GCA_013400055.1. Classification (NCBI taxonomy): domain Eukaryota; kingdom Metazoa; phylum Chordata; class Aves; order Charadriiformes; family Rostratulidae; genus Nycticryphes; species Nycticryphes semicollaris. The sequence continues at coordinate 551,758 of VXBJ01006628.1, forward strand.
ATACTTGTGATCATCAGCCTCTTTTAAAAACATGGAAGATAAATGTGTGTGTGATAGACAATGACTGGACCCATAGGGACCTCTGATTCTGGTCAGGACTATACAGGAAATTGCTGGTGTGAAGTGGGCTGAATTAGGACTCAGGTGGTACCTGGGCACAGACTGGCATGTTCTGCCCAGCGCTTCAGCTGTGATGCTGTACCTGACATGAGCTTGAGCAGAGCCAGGACATGAAGTACAACTCTTCTGCTTACTCCTGTTTGCACAAATGGGAGGGGTATAACAGTGTGGCCACCCTGTTGTGGAGCTGTTTGGGAAACCCTTCGGTCACAGGAGTGAAGGAACAATGGAAGCCCAGGTTTGCTTTGTGCCGGTCCCTATGAAAATCCACTGCTGGGATGCTGGAAAGTCATTTGCAAACAGAAATAAATAAATAGAAATAAGGTTACTCCTAATATCCTCAATGAACCGTAGAATCAGAGTGTGACGTTATTTACCATGTGAGCTATAGTCCTGCTGAAAATGCCCTTTTCTAGCTTTTCAAAGAACAAGCCTTTATTGCTGAATGACATCTGTCCAGCTGCACTCCAGCCATGTAATTTAAAATAATTACTAATTAAACAAAATAAGAGACTGTAGTAGCAATAATAATCACACAAGTTACTGTTTGCTGGAGCTTTACCTAGGGAAAATAACTTGAAAGGAGGGGAAAGTTTCAGGAACTGACTTTTGAGTGCTGAGACTGAAGGAAGGAACAAGATACCTCTGGGAGCAGTTGGCAAATGCAGAGCTAATTTTGTATTTGCTCTATACCATCAACGCTCTCTTTTGAAGGCAGTTGTACGCTAATGCAGAGGGCAGGCTGCCACTGAAGAGAAGGAGCCAAGGAGAGTGGAACTCTACGTTGGGCAAACTAGGCATCCACCTCCAGGAAGTGAATGGGAAAGTCTGTGTGATGTGCTTGAACAGAGCGTTCTTGGAACTGAAGACAGTGTGGGGCAGAAGATCTGAGTAGCTGCTGTAGCTGTAGCTCCGTTGTGTGTTGCACACAGGTACAGCCATCAGGTTTTGCCTGGTAAAAATGAATTTGTTGTATATGAAACTAGATTCACTCCCTTTTTTTCCTCCGAAAATAATGGCTTAAACCATATTTGTATTGATATGATATCTTTATTTTAGTTTGGAGTTGGGATCATTGTCCGCACTGCATCAAGTCACCCGTGTCTCTATTTAACAGTACTGGAAGTGCAGCCACCTCTCTGGCAGCCTGTCCTGGCACTGCGCTACTCTGCCTGTGAAAACTTGCAAAGCCCACTCTGAGCCCCCCAGGCTGTTGTGTTGTCCTGTGTTCTATTGCCTGGTGCTGTTGAGAAGTCCAAGTTTGACTCTCTTGTGTTCTAACTCTCGTGTTGCTGTCAGATCGCCCCTCTAGCCCCTCTTTTGGCAGGATGAACAAGCCCAGCTTCAGCCTCTAGTTCTCTAGACCTTGTGCTGTATTGTCTCAAGTTTCCCCATCGCTGCTGTAGTCAAGGACCTAAAACCAGTCTCAGTATTCCAAGCACAGCTTCACCAGGACTGATGAGAGGGAGATGACTTCCCTCTGACTACTGGCCATAGTTTTAAGAGAGCCAGGTATGCAGTTGGCTGTGTTTGTGATGAGAGCGTGTTGTTGGCTCACGTTTGGTCTGATGTTCGTGCAACTCCCAGGTCCTTTTCAGGTCGCTCATCGGAGTTGCAGTAAGTACCTGTGACTCCTGTGTTCCAGCTCTCATTGCTTTTCTGTGTACATTAGTGAGGACTCCTTTACCACTAGGAAACTGTGTGCTGTTGGCGATAACTTTCTTTCCTAATAGAAAAGTTGCAAAACAGTTTTCTGGCTTCTGTTATTAATCAAACTCTTAGGCCAGCTAAGAGTGGAGTACAAGTATTTCTACGTGCTATTGTGGTAAGCTCCATCGATGTATGCAGCTAATAAGTGGTGAAATGTGTCTACACCTCTGCTATTGGTTATCTCTTTCAGAGTAAGGCAAACATAGGTCCTTATTGTATGCTGGCCATGTAAATTAAAACCTTAATTAAATGAAAACTGAGAGGACCATGAGTTGCACTGCACTGGGCCATTAAAGGATTGCTGTTCAAAACCATCTCTTCGAGATGCCCCCGATTCCTCGCCGCCTTTTTTCCCCACTTAAAATTCCCAATAGCGCATTAAGATGAACTCAGTAGTTAGTAAATTTTCCCCTGTGTAGTTTACAAGCTCAAGGTTATGGGCCAGAACAAGTAGTGTCATGCTATAAATCAGGTGTAATGGAACAGCTTGAGAGAGTGCACAGAAGTCCTGCTTTCCCTCGCCCAGTGTGCGTCCTCAAACTCTGAAGGTAGAGTTGGCACAAACCCAGAAACCCCCACAAATGGCTGATTAAATCATTAATAATGAGCCTCGTACTGCTACCTTCTCTATTCCGGAGTCTGAATTCCCTGAATCAAGGGAATACAGCAAGGAAAATTCTTAAAAAGGCTGCAAATCAGAAAAGACAGGTTTTGAGTGGAAGGGAGATGTAGCTGAGCCCCACTGTGGTGCAGGATGGAGGTGGCACATCTGCCTTGTGGTAGTTCTTCCAGCAACTAAATTCCTTTTGTCAATGTCCTGTATCATAATCCCCATGGCTTTAGCTTTCAGCTCTTCCTTATGGTTCTGGTGCTCTCCACTGGCTTAAAAAGTCCTTTTCTATTTCTTTCAGACCTGAAATACGTCACTAGTTCAGTGAGTCTGAACATTGGACTGTCTAAAGAACTTGCCTGGTCCCGAGTTCGCAGCCAGAGTCCTCCCAGCAGGACTCTGCTCGGGTCAGTGGTGTGGCTGAAGGCTCCTAGATGGGTTCCTGTTCTGTCAGCTCTGAGCACAGGCAGAAGCAATCTCCATCCGTCTGTGTTGTGACAGATGGGCCCCGAGTTGGAGCCTGTAATGTGGTTCTTGGTGGGGGAAAGAAAGACAAGCTGGAGATACTGAATCTTGAGCTGGAAAGGTTCAGTCACCAGGGATGACTTCTACATAGAGCTTGTATTGTAGTAGTGGAAGAACTATGTTGTAATAGTATCTCCATGCATGTACTCCAAGTATGTTCTGTCTGCCCTGCCCATTTGAACTGGGGAAGCCACCCAAGATCCCTGTTGGTAGCAACCTCTTTTTAAAACAACGCTGTTGCTAAATTTCATCCTGAGTGTGCCCAAGGCCTTAGGTGAATGTAGAAACGTGGTTGCAGGCAGTTGAACGAGGGAAGACAAATTGTGCCTTCTTGACCAAGGTGTAACTGGAGAAATTTGAGTGTAAAACAACTGGCATGGTGCTGCCCTTATGAGGGGGAGGTGATTTTCAGAGTCAGTAGGGACAAAATGATGTGGAACTTGGACATACCTTGGGCTGACTGGAGTCAAGAATAAGGGTCAGACATCTGGTGCAGTTTCCCCTCTTACCTACAAAAGTTGGTGAAAATTTCTGTCAGAGATCAAGGCAATACCAAGTGACCTATTGGCCGAGTAGTTAGAGATGTCTGGGTTTGTCACTAGTATGTCACATTTCAAAGCAGGGATTCCCACCTCCTCTCATCGAGTCTTAGATGTTTCGAAGATACCCTTCATTTTTCTTTTGCTTTTGTTATCTGTCTCTTTTGTGGGCATCTGCTTTTGTGGGGATGGATGCAATTACTGTTCATCTTCTCCATCTGCTCTTATGCTGGATATGCCTGTCTTTTTTAAGGCTTTCGGAGTCTGTGCTGGGAATGCATCTCTCTTCATAGTGTTGAGAGATTTATATTTTTAATGGGTATTTGTTTTATCTGTCACATGCTAGATTTATTTACTCGATAATCTTAATCTTTTATGTCCTCATCTGGCACACAGGGATTTTATTCATTTAACAGTTCAGCTTTTGGATCAGATAGCCATTAGAGGTAAATCCTGCAGTTCTCTGAGTGTGCTCAGCTGAGAGCAGCAGGACCTTGCGGGGAGCCTGCAGTGTCTTTCGGGGTTATGCTCTTAAAAGCCTTCTTTACATATGAAGTATACGAATAAATGACTGTGTGGTGCACGTCTTTCCTTCCTACACCGTATCCTTCTTCAATATGATTTCTCTGTGGTAAGAGTGATTTCTTTGTGAAATTTTTGCAATGACTGCCTATGCTCAGTTAACCCCTTTTGGGTCTCTTATGAGTTCTTTTTCTATGTCTATTTGCTTTGATATGAAACAAAGGCATCCTTCCTTCTTCAAGGTGTGCTTTGTTAAAGTTACTTAGAAAATGAAGAGGAAAAGCAAAGACAAATACTATAATGAAGTGACACTTCTACCCCACACCAGCACAGTACGTTTACGTTCAGGGACAATGACTTAAGACATTAGCATTTATTTCTGTCTACAGCAGGAAAAAAACAACAGGTCTTTTTCTTGTTTTCTGACACAGAAGCTTCCAACTTATTACTTCTTGAAAAAAAAAAATGCCCCAAACTTAATCTGGTTCCTTTATCAGACAGCTTAGTACCTTCATTTCTTAAAAGTAGTTTTGAGGTGTTATATTTGTTTCTGGTAGGAATCACGAGGGCTAAAATTCTGGGTTTCAGAAGAAGGCTAACAATACACACTTCTGGTATGGTGCCAGGGATAGCAGGGGACAAGGGGTGATGACCCAGGGGTGCATCGTATTCCTGCAAGGTGAAATGCAACAGCAGCCCCAGCGGCAGACAGTTCCTTGGCACAGCTGTGACTTTGGCAAGCCAACACGTTCATGGCACTGACAGCGTAAACATTTTGTGGCAACTGTGCAAAGCAGGCAGCCAATTATTTTACTAATGATTGCTTCTTGGTGCTCTCCTCCTTCATCTGCCCTAGAGAGGAAAACTTTCTCCGTGTACTCTATCCCCTTGGATAATGGCGTAAATGGATTCTTTCTGCAGAAATGGAGTCTTAACACTGCAATAGTCTGTGCTATGTAATTATGTCCCTTCTCTGTTCCCTTCTTTTCCACATTTTATTTGTAGATTGTGTCTGTGACCACTCTAACTGTATCAGGGAGAGCTTGCATGTCCATTGACTCCTCTCTGAGCTGTAACTCCTTTGTCTTAAAGCGATAGAGTGAATGATTCTAAAGCATTTCTATTCTCCTCCTCCTGGTGATGCTCTCAGTGAGGACTTCGCATAAGCGGGTGGTGACTTTCTGCTGACTCCTTTGCATGGCTAGTCAAGGTTGACACCAGGAATTCCAGCTGAGGAACAGAAAAAAATGCAAATGTAAAGAAAGGAAATGTTTGGCACAAGATGTGGATATGTCAGGAACAGAGTGGTAATGCTTCCTGCTTGAAGGTATGTTCTTGATTCAGTGAGCTGAAGGTTAGTTGTGCTCTGAACAGGAGTAGCATGGCAGGAATCCCAACTTAAAAAGCAATTTTTCGTTCATCCAAAGCCCAGGGTTCATGTCTTATGTTTAGTGAATCCTGTAAGTTAAATCAGAGTGTTTGAATGGTGCTAAATTAATTCAGCCAGTTTTTGGGTAGCAGACGCCTACAGGAGATGAGTCCCAGCTTCCTTAGCAGTCCTGTAGTGCTGTCTTCTTAATAGAGCCTTGGAAGATTTCTGGGCAGTACGTACCATGGCATCACTCTGTCCTTAATTCTGATCAATACAATGATAAAACACAAGCTGAGCTCCATCTTGCTGGTACTAGATAGCTTTAATCTAGGTAGCTCAGAGGCTAGTGGCAATCTGGAGTGTTCAGCAGTGAAAAGGTAACTTCAGCTACTGTCTTTCTTCATCAGTTTTAAAAGAAGAGGGCTATGGCTTCCTAATCAAAGACTATCCTCTACCCTACCACTGTTGTCAGCTGTGGAATCCAATGTAGCACTTTCATCTAGTGACAATGATGGAGTGGTTATTAAATGCAATAGAAATCATTCAGACCCCTTTTGATTAAAAGCTTCACTCTTATCTCTGGCTTTTTATGCTCTTGGAAAAGAGCTCAGCAGAAATACAGAAGTAGGGAGAGAAGTGTTCCCCTGCTTTGTTGTTTGGGTGAACAGGGCTTTCAAACACACAAAGGTAGGGGTTTGCATCTAAAGCAATGAGTTGATACATTATCATCTTAGTCTTGAGGGGCTGGGGTACCTCTCCTCCCCAGCTTGGGCACAGGACTTTTAAGTAATGATCCGAGTGGATTGAACTGTGGAAATGTCATCTTTTGGGTATTCATCATGGAATAAAGCACCAAACATTTGAGAAATAACTATTACTTGGCATATAACACTTGCTAGAGAAAGAGCGTGAAAAAATGTCAGCACCCTTCTATTAGCCAGCCTTTTTGAATACAAACATAAAATATTAATTTAAGTCAACGGAAAGGCATTAAAAACTTGATGTTCTCTTTGCCCCTGAAGTACTCTGCTGATAAGAAACAAATTAAAAATGCAGAGTTTTCAAATAGCAAAAATGCTGCATATTTCAAATGAAGTTGGTCTTTTTATGTGTAGCATTTTGGACTTAAAAAATATTAAATGCACATAAAAATGATTACTGTAAATGGTGAAGACATCAAAGTTTGGCATCAAAGTTAAATGAAAGCACTTGGAAGTCTGTTTGTTTGATCTATACATAAATAAGCTTAAAAAGAAGCCAGGGCTTTTTTACACAGCTGGAACTGGGTGTAGCCAGTTCAAATCCCCCTGCATCCCAGGGATTCCCAAACTAGGTTAGATCCAGACACAGTCATTGGTTTTTGTTGTTGGGTTTGGGGTTTTTTTTTGTTTGCCCAGTGCTCTTCTGTGCCAATGCACCGTGGAAAATGAGCTGGCAGAAGACACAAGTTACAGGCTCTTATAGAATGTTTTTGAGTTCATGTGGAGAGTGGATAAATTCAAGGATACTGAAGTTAAAAGCATCTTTCCTCTTCTAGGTTTGGAATGAGGACTATTAAAATGAAGATAAATTGATGAGCCCTTTAGCCTGTTGAAGCCAATGTTTGTGTAGTTAACAATGGTCATCTTGGATGTGTTTCATCACCAACCATCCATTCCTGGGCTGTCAAGAAAGTGTGAATTAGGAATATGGGTCAGAGCTCTGGTAATTCATATCGGCTATGGATATGCTGTGGAATGGAGCCACACTAATGTTCAGTTCATTTCAGTTTGCTCTTAGGAAAGAAAAAACAAAACCAAACTTAGGCAGAGATGCAGAATCTAAGAAAGGGGGAAAAAAAAGAGGTTGGATTTCTTTAGTGCCTTTCACCAAAAGACCCCCCCTGTGCTTTATGGTGATTAACTCAGAGGAATCAGCATGGTGCAGAGGAGTTACTCTGCTCTGGGAGCTCTCTTGGTATAGTGCAAATGTAAGACCTTTATCTACAGAGAGCCAAGCTCCAGCTCATTTAGTTTGAGTGCTGGAAGTTGTGAGCAACTAGAAGGAAGGCTTCAAAGAAAACCCCCTTGGCTCCTGTGACTTCTCTTTTTGGTATCAATAGACTTCCAATGCTTAAGGGTGCGCGGCAGTCAGTAAAACATGCTCTCAAAATCACAAATTTATCCTGTTTCATTTGGCCTCTAATCATAGACCTTTCACTGATAACCTAAGCTGGAGTTGCATGTGCCTCTGTGGTCTGAAGGGAGATCTTCTGTTTAGACGAGCAATTCAAAAGGCCATAATTCACCTGGCACAGGAGGAGATGCTTCTGATTCACTCTGGCCTCTGTTTATAGCCCTGGAGTTAAATGTGTGTCCTCTCTCGGAGAGGAGGCACATCCGAGCCTGGGGAGGTGATGACTTCAAGTCCTCTTTTGGGACTACTGTATGAGGTCACTGCAGGACACCAGCAGAGCAAACCTTACTCGAGGACTTGCCATTCAAAAACTCAGCCACAGCCTCAGGGTGGTGTGTTTCTTAATAAAAGTATTGTTTTTTCCCTGCTGAGAAAGTCAAAATTGTCCTCCCCCCACCTTATTCTCTTCCATTAAACAGTTCCACAACACAGGTCTGCAAAAATAATTAATTATCCTGTTAAGGTGGGGTTTCTTTTTCTTCCTGGGAAACTTCCCCTGTCAAGTGCTGGAAGGAGAAACCTAAAGTCTCCGGATCACTTTTCTATTTTCCTGCTGCGAGTGGGAGTGCAGGGAAGATGCTTTTTATGAAAATAGCAATTTTTAAATATTTTAAGTGAGAGAAATAATAAAAAACCTCCCCTGGAATGAAAACACAGCCTGTGTACTTCCCAGAGGGATGGCAGCTGAGGGGGCAGGCTGCAATTTGGCACTGTGCTCTGACCGGCAGGCAGCGTGACGCTTCCTATGCTGTGAGCCCGACTTTTGCTGCAGCCCTGTGGGAAGGTGGCGATGCTTGCCAGGACGAGTGGTAGGGATGTGGTCAATCCCTCTGTTGCAGCGTGATGGGTTTACCTCCTCTGGAGATTTAAGTCAGCTTCTCAACTTACTTTCCTGGCTCTTGCAGCGTAGTTGCCAGTTAACCAGGTCTGGTTTACTTTAATTTTGTACAGGCTATTGTGTTCTCTGCTGTTACCATTTAGCACGAAGGTGAATGTCTTGGGGGTCTGCAAAGCATCCCAAGGGAGGGCTGAAGGAAGGAGGCTGCAGAGGAAGGAGGCTGAAGAAAGGAGTTTGCCACAGTTGGCCTGTCACTGCGCTCACAGTCTTGGTGTAGAAGCAGATAGCAGGCTAGCAGGGCACGGTGAGCTACTTTTCAGGTATGAAATTAGCTTGGAAATTCACCTGGTTCTTCTCTGTGGACTAGAGGAAAAACTAGGAGTCGTCAATGTTAGCACCTGCATCTCCCTTACCTGGGAGAGCTTCTCTGCAAATGCGATAAAACTATTTTCTTACAAATGCAAGAGAGCTCTTGAAATAATCTCATTTCAATCCCTCTTGTTATTTTTAATGGATTCCAAGATGAGCCGGTTCCTATGTATAGCTTTTTTACATACGGATTTGGGTTTGAACCAAGCTGAATATTCAGTCCAATTAAAAGCAAAGTCTCTGCTAAAATAAAGGCAAGGGGAATGCTGGGGAAGGCTTTCATGCAAATGAATGAAGCAACAAAACCAGGAAGACTGAATGTTTGTTATTCATACATATTCTTAGATGTAATTATTGTGATTTCATTCCTAAAAACTGCCCGCTTTAAGAAGAAATGATTGTATTCTAATAAGTATTCTAATAATGATTGCAGTAACTGAAGTTGAGTATGAATTATTAAAATGTCTGTGAGGTGCAGGACTGTTTTTATTTTCCAGTTGTCTGTGAAAAATAAACACAACAAAATAAACACACATGCAGGAAAGTAGGAGAGGCAAAACATAAGGCAAGAACTGCCTCTGGACCAGTGTTCCCAGCCCTGCTGGCCATCAGACAGGATTCCCAAAGTCTGCCAGCAAAGCTCTGAACCCCCATCACCTGCAGGACAGTCCCTGCCCTGGGGTCTGGGGAAGGGTCTGCACTGAAAGCAAGCTGACAGTTTACTGCTCTCGTCGACACGTGTAAGGCTAAGGCATGTTTTACTTTTGAGAAATGAGGGGAAATTTGGAGGAGAGTGAGGATGCTGGGAAAGCAAAAGCAACAGCAGGTGGCTTTCAGCACATGACAAAGAGGGGAAAAGTGGATGGTCTGTGAGCACAGGTAGCATCCATCTGTTTGTAAAGGACACGATCTACCCTGCAATCTCCAAGTAGCGAAAGGGTTTCAGCAAAGAACTAAAAACAGCGCAAGGGAAGCCTCAAAAACTCAATAGATTCAGCCTTGTAAGAGGTTAATGGCTTAGCCCTTAAAATGTTGAGAATGCAAGGAGGTTTATGTGATGGCTTTGACATATTCTGGCAATGAATGCAGTGGGAATATGTTTCCTCAGTTTGATTTTGTCACTGTAGGAAACTCAGGTACATAAGAGAAAAGAGAAGACAGGACATGAATTCATGTTGCAAAATATTTGTGCTTTTCTCTAACATAGTTTTCTACAGAAAGGAAGCTTGTATCTTTGCACCCTGCTTGTGTATCTCCCAGACTTCCCAGCAGTGTCAGGACCTGTTCACCAAATTTGACAGAGGAAAACAAGTGTGAAAGAGAATGAAGTTTCTAGAAAATCAGTGGCAGGTAGAGCAGAGATCCTGTAAGCACCTAAAAACGAAAAGCTGTGATGACCTCCAGAGAAGAGACCTTTTTATAACCCTTCTCCAGGAAAAGTTTCAACTTTCAAAAGTTTCAAGTCCGTCAGTCACTTGACACAAGCAAATAGATCAAACTACAGAATCACAGAATGCTATGGGGTTGGAATGGACCTCTGGAGATCATGTAGTCCAACCCTTGCCAAAGCAGGTCCTCCTAGAGCAGGTTGCGCAGGAATTTGTCCAGGTGGGTTTTGAATGTCTCCAGAGACAGGGACTCCACCACCTCTCCGGGCAGCCTCTTCCAGGGCTCTGCCACCCTCAAAGTAAAAAAGTTCCTCCTTGGGTTTAGATGGAACTTCTTATGTAGAAGTTTGTGCCCGTTACCTCTTGTCCTGTCACTGGACATCAATGAAGAAAGACTGGCCCCTTCCTCTTAACACCCACCCTTTTAGGACTTATAGTGTTGATCAGATCCCAGATCCCCCCTCAGCCTTCTCTTCTCCAGAATAAAAAGACCCAAGTCCCTCAACCTTTCCTCGTAAGAGAGATGCTCCAGGCCCCTCGTCATCTCTGCAGAGGGATACAAAGGTGGTTACATTTTTTTTCTTTTATGTGCTAATGTGGGTGAATTCTGGAAAACCATCGAACCTGACTGTCCTGAACAGGTGATCCAGCTGCAGTTCTCGTTTGAACAGCACCCATGCAATTGCAGTCTTTAAGTTCCCTCAATGCCTGGGTGTTTGCTGCGTGGTTCTACAGTTTTGTCTAAGAGAAATGTAAATCAAATGATTCGTCTTGAAGCCCAACAACCTTCTGGGTCACAGAACACAGGTACAGTTGTATACGTATTTTGGATTGCTGGTTGTTCGCGTGAGGTGATGTAGGCACATGTGCCTTTTTAGCTGAGTTCCCTGCTGCATAATCATGAGTCTGTCAGGGTCTCCTAGTAAAAAAACACGCTCTGGCCCAATGATGTCTGCATGTTACTGTTTTCTTCACAGTGCTCATATTTTTAACATTTGCAGTTCAAGCATCTTCAGAAAGATCTGAGAGTTTCTCTTCTACAAAATAAGCAGCAAAATGACTTGTGTTAATTATTCGTTCTCGCTTACTCACTTACCAGGTCATATATTACTCCAAGGCTTTTAGTGCCTTGGGCCAAAAAGGGTCATTACAGCATGCAGCCTAATGACCTGACCAAAGAAATGTAAGTGAGGGGGAATGAATCCTTTTCCGCTGAGCTCTCTGAAGTCATTAATGGACGCCTTGGGAATTCTACAAAGCAACAGCTCGGAAAACAAACAGAATTGTTCAGTGTTGGATATCGCTCTTGTGACGTGTGCTATTACGAAGATTTACAGCTGGAATAATTCAATCTGGGTTTTTCTCTTTCCCCCATCGACTCACATTTTGGATGGCAGTCAGACCCTGAGAGCTGGGTTTTGCATAATTGAAGCACCAGAACATATTAAGTGAAACGACTAATGGGGATGAAGATTTTCCCTTCTTTCCAGACTGGGTTATCAATTATGAATTAGCAGCAATCTAAGGGGTTCCATTTTTGCAGCTGAATTTGAAGATTTTGTAACTGAACAGATGAAATGCAGTTAATGACTCATTTCAGGAAGGCAGAAATGAGAGATAACTTACAGGGGTGGAGTTATGTGTTTGCTTTAATATGTTTCTGAACATGCACGTACAATCTCAAATGTAAACCTGGACACTGAGGTCAAGTTACTCATATAACATGACGCTGTAAATTCCCCTTGTGGGGCATGGCAGAAGGGAATCTGATCTGCAGCATTTTTCTTAATGCTGAATATGACTTAGTTCTTGAGACATACTATAGAAATGTGTTAGGGTTACCATTTTTGCATTAATACAAGTTCCATTGCTGCGGGGAAAATACATCTCTCCAGCAAGAACTGTTCAACACATGTTCAGAACAAAAAAAAATAAAATACATATGAGGGTTTTAATTTAAATGTGGCTACAACTTAATGGAGGGAGATTCAAAAGAGCAGTCCAAGGCAGGACTTAGCTACATGCTCCCTGAAGCAGAAAACAATAAAGCAGTTTATGATTCATGATAGTAGCTGGTCCCACAAAGATCTCAGAAGCCTCAGGGAAAAACAATATTTTCTGTGATTTCTGCAAGGAAAGAGCATCAGGTGTCTCTTGTTCAAATACCTGTTCTTGAAATACTCTGGTTCTGAGTATTTCAAGTACTGAAATTCTGAGTATCACCAGAACAAACCAGGTGATTGTGATTAGGGGCTGAGAGTTTCTCCCCACAGCTGTCCCATAATGGACTCTGGGGGGTGGGAAGCTGCACAGGTGAGGCTGTGATTACCTACTGGGGCTGGCAAGGAGAAGACACCAGCAGTGGTGCTTCTCTGCAGTCAGAAAAGAGGGATTTTTGAACTTTGAGGTTTGAAGGTCTCAGGAACCTGCAAAGTAGCTTCCCAAAGGGTCCCAGCTGCCCTGGCAAAAAGTCAGTGACTGGTGTAATAACACCCCTGAGTTCATGGAGGAAACTATTTGGGAGGGTGAGCAAGGTTGCAGGAGGGGAGCAGGCTCAGGTGGGCTGCTGGGCTCTGGGACCAGCTCTGGGGAGGTGAAGCCTCTGTGGTTCCCCAGCCTCCCTGTTTGTTCTAGCATTGGGACTGGCTATCTGCTCTCACTTCAAAACACAGCAAAAAAAGTCAATTATCTTGTATGCTTTCATGTAAAATATTTTTTGGCCTTGAAGTCATCCTTTTTAATGGGATGTTAGATAAATTTCATGGTATTACTTATTTTGTTTGGGTAATGCCTTGTAAGTGGGATTTTAGATTAATTGTTTCTTATTTTGTTTGGATAATGCCTTATAGTAAGAATTTTGAAATTAATGTGAACTTATTACTAAACTATAATGGAGCAATTATGAAAATAATGAATTTATTACCACAACTGCTGTTAAAATAAGTAGGAAGGAGATTCTAATGACCTGACTCTTTCTTTGCTGATATATCAGAAGAAGGTGTGGTTTGGAGTACAAAGTTCTATATTCAAAAGGTGTAATACTTGGGGAGAAACTTTCAGAACTTCACACTTAGGTGAAATTAATATTTACTTTAGAACAAAACCACCTTTTCTATTCAGGCTGAATGCAGTGGCCAAACTAAGAAATTCTTTTGTCTTGAGAGCTTCAAACTGTGCTTCCTCCTCCTCCTACCTACCCCCTCAAATTTTTATTTTGAGTGAGCTCTGACTTTGGGAAGGTGTGTGCTGTTCCTCTGTGTTGCTCAAAGCTTTATTTTTACCTCTGGCTGTAACAATGAGCACCTAGAGATGAGAATATCTCCCTCTACAGAGCAGCAAGGAATCTGTTTAAATCAGTGATTTAAATTATTATTTTTCTTTCTCTGTGTCAGTGGTCTGCATTTCTTCACATGTTGTTTGTGTTTCTCCAAGGGCCTATCTACTTTCTGATACTAATTTTATTCAGACATTTGGTAACTTGTAAGTCTTTGAGAGATGACAGAAGGCGTGACCTAGGCATGGTCTTTTAGAGAAACAACCTAAACCGAGTATTATAGGGAAAATACTCAGCCATTCTTTAAAACTCTGGGCTGGATTTGTCCCTGATGACTCTATCTTCATACCACAGTGTAGAAGTTTCTTCCTCTAAATTATCTTCTGGTGGCAGCAGAGCTATTGCTTAAGAAGTTGCTACTCTGGAAAGGGGTACGAACTGGTGGACTGAAAAGGGAGATGGAGAGAACTTTGTGTAACCAATTTGTTATCGGATGGTTTAAGTCTGCTCTGGAAATGGGCAACTCTGCCCACCATTTGCACGCTCTGGTGCACAAGCGGTTCAGCCCTTCAGGTCCAACAGCTCACCAGAGGGGGGTGTGTGGAGCTGGAAAATCTGTTGCTCAAGGGATCTTGTTTGAGAAGGGGAAGAGATCTCCTTGGTACCTGGGTTTTCATGAACCTGCCTGGGGTCCTTGAGTATTGTGGGCTGGAAGGGGAGCATCTTGCCCCTTAGGAAGAGGGATCCAGTTAATACAGGCAAGTCAGTCATACAGTCCCTTTCAGGCCTGTCTCAGAGGCTGCCAGTTGCTTTCCTTCTGGCAGCAGGTATAAGTAAAGGGTCCTCTTCAGTGGTCTTTGGGCTTTGATCCAAGGCACAGGCTCTCTGTGCAGAGGAGCTCTGTGAACCCTGGTGCTGCTCTCCTCTTCACCCAGTCTGGGCTGGAGGTAGTGGGGGCATGTTGTTCTTTGAGGCATGAACCAGGGGCTTCTGGAGGTGAAAACGTACCCAAGCAAAGCTGTTGTACTCGGTGCACTGCAGAACTGGGGGCTGGTCTGGGGAGTTAAAATCCATTCCTTACCTCTGGCATCTCCGTATGGCTCTGCACCCTCTGGGCTCTTCCCTTGTGCCACCACAACACACAGCAATTTTGTCCCCTGGAGAGCCCCAGCAAAGTGAGTGAGTAGGTCCTATCCCCTCTGTTTGCTGTTTGTTTTATTTGGTGTGTTGTTAACCTTTACTCAGTGCACTTATTTACTTCAGGTTTTAATAGTGTGATAAGGTCACAACAAATTTAGTGGGAGGCGTTTTAAGCACTTGCAGCAATAAATCACAGTGCACATCACCCTTGTGGGGTTTATCCAGAACCGGAGAAATCCAATTTGGTCCATAATATGAAGGCCAAATAAAGCCAGGTATCATAGTGACAAAGCTTTGACGTATGACTATGAAAGAACCTGCACACTTCTCCTCTATAAATTAACAACTATTTTGTAGAGCTGACAAGTAGCTGATATTCTTGGAACCAGCCCTATTTGTGCCCATCCCCTCNCAGCCTCTTGATCTTTCCCTTTAGAAAATCCAAAGAGAGGAAAAAAAATCCACCCAGTCTGTTCTCTAATGTAGGGTTCAAAACACTGGTGATATGGTCACATCTCACAAGTGTAATGAACTTGCTGGTAGTGGATGAAACCCTAAAACCTCAGGGACTCATCTCTGCAGGAATATATTCTTATCTATTCCTTTATACACTGTTGTTGTTTTTTTTTTTCTTAGGCAAGACAGCCTTTGCAGGTAGGTTCAAACGAGCTGCAGGTCATCTTAAGGGCTGCAAAGTCCCAGTGACCAGAAATGAATAGTAGCAAGCTCTATTCAAAAGCTGTAGATAAAGCACAAGGGACTGTGTTGTGGGCCACTAAATCGCGCTGGACGGGAAATGGGGCCTGCAGGGCTTGATAACCTGGCATATATATCCCACTTTAATTCCTGTTGGTTTATGGCCCCTGCAGTATCCCAGGAGCCCTGCTGGTCATCTGACCTTACCCCTGCCTTTAGTCCAGCCAAACTGAAAGGGTGTTTGAGGGAAGAGGGGGAGGAAGGGATTAGTTGCAGGCAGTAGTGTTGGACTCCTGAACTCTCTAAATGACCCCAAAGGAGATTGATTTTGCTGATGCATAAAGCCTAGCAACCACCTGGGTTTTAAACTAACATTAAAAATTAAATACCAGTTTCCATGCTATTAAAGGTGGAATGAAAAATGTTGTGCTTTACCAGATTCAGAGCAAGAAAAAGATGGAGACTTTGTAGAGCTCAGCCACAGCTGTGAAGTGTGAAAGCTGCGTGAGGAGGAAGGACAACTGTCTCCTCCAGTTTCTCCTTCCTCTGCATAGCAAGAGAAGAAAAAACACTCTCCAAGTGAGAGACAGTGCTGTGGTGTCTGCCAAACTTGCCAGAGAGCAGTGTCTGGCTGGGCTGTGTGACCTGCACACCTGATGGATGCTCAAACACAGCATCCGTAAACATCAGCGTGCTGGGTTTTGCCAGGCACAGCTGCCTCTCACATGATGTCAAATACTCCCTGCAAGAGCAACTCACTGAGTGATAGATTAAAAAGCAGCAAGAGCTCATAAAAAATCTGGATACAGTCTTGTTTAGGTATAAAACCTTGTCTTTATGGAAAAGAGGAGGGACTGGATGGATTCTTGTGGGGGCTATGGATGAGGTGGGTTTCCCTCTCACCACCGTGCAGGGGATTTGGGTACATGTAACCATTGCTACTTCTGCCATTTAAATTTTGAATCCTTGCCTGATGCCTTTATGAAGACTACAGCTCTTAGAAATGTGTGACTGGCTTGTTGTTGTTTTATTTTTTCAAAGGCATAAGCCTCCTGCTTTCATTTGCATACATACATCATGAATATCTGACCTGTCTGCATTGGGCTGGGAGGAAAGCTAGACTTTTCTGGTGTTGTCAAACCCTAGGACTTTCATCTAAGTACATGCACTCTTGGAGCAGTTGGGCTGAGCGTACTGAATGGATAAACAGCTGATGCACAGGACCTGTGTAACCTGGTTGGGGTCCCTATAAAGGGACATGAAAGTTGTCAGTCCCTGCTGTCAAACTTGGGGAACGGGAAGCAGAGGTTTAATGCAACTGCAGCCTATTTTAGGTACAAACTCTATAGCTGTAACTGGCAAAGAACAGACAAGAGCAACCATGGCGCTGGGAAAGAGGCACTTGCCTTTAAATGGGGTCTGCACCTCCACCCAAAGCATTGGGCACCAGCAGTGATTGCCCTGCTGCAGGCTGAAAGCTACAACTCCAGAGCATTTGGCATGCAGAATAGTCTCTGTCTTTTTAATGCCTGAGTATTCTGATCATCTGCTTTTAATTTTTTGCTGACTAACTACATCCATAACTTCTTTGCTCTAGTTAAAATCTGCTTAATGCACAGCCGTGTTGTAAAGTCAAGCTACAGTTCCAACATGCCTAATCCTAAAAGAAGCATTTGTTCAAAAAAGATCCATTTCCCTAGGAAATGCGCTTTGATTTGCGAAACAGAAAATGTATTCATTTAACAGAGCCATTCATGTGACAGGTCACTATTTCACCCTTTTGGTGCAGTAAAAGTTTATTCTTTTAATAGGTTTATTGCTTTTTGGTTATTCGTTTCTGAAGGACTCACTTGAGTGCTGCAGCTCTGATGTGGAGTACAGAAAATTAATTCTTTTTATGGTAGTCTATTCCTTTCACAAGTCCTCATTTTAAGTGCAGCTCAGCTGTATTACAAATAACAGCATGTGGTCCTAGAGGGAGTACCAAGCCTCTAATTTAATATTGTACTGGAGGCCTTGTAGTGTCAGTGCTGCCAAATCGAACTTTTCTCTTTCGAGTCCTTCTCTGTGTCCCAAGGGGAGGTTTGTAGCAGAGGTACCAGGCTGGCCGCTATCAACGTTCATGGATGTTGCTGGGTGTGCATGTTCATTCTTCTAGCTTTGGATTTTCTGATTCTGAGCCTCATTAATAGAAATGAATGTCCAGAATGAAGACTCATCTCAAGACTGTAATAAATAGGCAAGCACTGTGTGCAAAAGTCATCTTGTTACAGACAGACTTTCATGGTGAGATGCTCTGCTGTGAAGGCACTGGAACCCATGGAGACATCCTAATTTCCTTTTGCTGATAGTCCCTGGCAGACCATGGCAGACTACACCTGATGTCTCGGGAGAAAATTGCTGAGTTTCCAAAGTCAGACTTGGGGCATGGTGCTGTGAGTGCTATTCCTTTTTGTATCTACTCCTCTGTTTAGTCCATTTAGAGAGTTTGAGCAATAAAACCTTATAAATCTTGGTTTAGTACCTGTAGAATAGATTTAAATGATAATAGATAATTATCAGTTATAACAGAAAATTACCCACACTTGTGCTTGGGGTTAAAATCACTCAGCATCTCGCAGTGGCACCAGAATCCACCATTTCCTTCATCTCTAGGATGAAGCAAAGCTCTGGATAATCCTTTTTGGCCTCTTCAAGTTTTTTGACAGAACTGTTCCACCTTCGCTTCCCAACTTCCTCTTCCTATGGGTAATTCCAGGTAGGTTTCCTCCCTGTCACTGCAGAAGATGGCCTAGATCTGGTGCATCCTTTCTGGAGAAAGCAGCCCAGCTGATTCTACCTATTCTCCATGCTGTTTAAATCTGGGCATGGTTCAGCAGAACTCAACCATTTTGACCTTGAGACTAAATCCTGAGCTCCAAGATGCATCTTTAATGTTGTGTTTCATGCTCTATGGACTGAAGTGCCCGTCAGGATTTCATGTGGGCTGTGGGGATGATCTGATACTCTCCACCTCGCTTCAGCATGCTGACAAGGCACTAACTGCTAAATGCTGACTGGCTTGATTCCATCTTTCTTGTGTCATGTTGGCATCTCATCCCATGTGCAACCAGAGCCCCTGTTTATTTTACAGGAGTAGATCCTGTGTGTTACCTACAGGGAGCAGTGGTTTGGCCCACAGGAAAAAATGATCTGGGCAGCCAAGACAGAGAGCAAGAAACAAAAATATGTGCCCTTTTCTTTCCCCTTAAGGAATCTAAAGCAGAGAGGGAAGAGGAGTAGACTGCCCCTTGCTAGAAGCCTTAGCAATGACTTTAAGGCTACGCTGGGTGTTGGTGGCAGTGCAGAAAGCAAAGTGAGGTGCTCCTGGGTTAGGTCTGTAACTCTTCCCTTTGCTAGGGGAAGAGGGAAATTGAATTTAATTGTCTGAACAGCACGGACTTACTTCTGAAATAAATAGTTATTATTACTTACTCAATTTCCCAGACTTGTGGCATGGGATTCAGATGCCCTGTTCCTGCCTGCAGGCGCAAGGCTGGTGAGCTCCAATGGGGAGCACATGGAACTGAAGGAGATGCTCAATGAAAGAGGGAAACGGTACAATTTCAGAGCATCATTTTTAATTATGTTTGTAATTTTTACCTTGCTTTGAAATATTTTGTGAAAGTGTGGACATATGGACTCCCTCAGCATTCAGTTGTTTTCCAGAGGCACGTTGTGAGTGGGTGGGTGGTCGATAGGATAGAAATAAGGAAACCAGAATTCCCTGAAAGGTGAATCTCTTTTGGTTTTCCCGTTAACAGAAGGTGTCCCTTTCAAGGTGACTCTTTTAATTTGGCCCTTTATCATCTCTTGCATCACATGAAAGTGAAAAGATAACAGCAACTGTGTGTGGCCCTGCCTATGGAAGAAATGGACAGCTACCGTCCGCAAAATTGAGCACTTTCCATCAAAAAATAATTAAATTAATCCAGACTCCATAAGCAATACAACTGTATTTCCCTGGTACCTTCTGAGAGAAGCACGTTCTAAGTCAAGTGCACCCAGAGACCATATTTGGAAATGAGGCAATTATTGGTTTAACACAATCTTTAAATTAATTTTACAGGAGTAGAAAATGCCAACCACTGGAGGAGGTGCCAGTGGTGTGTAGCACACAGCCTGCTCTGGCTCCAGTGGGACCATGGTGAAGATGGTAAGAAGACAGAGAGACAGATTGACCATGATGTCCAACCGATGGCAATGTCCAGACCACCCTTAGCTAGAAGAAGCTGTTAGTTGATTCTCTTCATGCTTTTCTAGGTGGGTTTTTATTCTGCCCTTGGCACAACAGCATCAAAGAGGCACAATCAAAGGGCAGCTTCCTTAGCTGCCACAGCTGCTGTATATGACAAGCTCCAGAGAGCACGGAGAGGCTAAGGCCAGGAACCGGCTGGGCACCTGGACAACAGCTTGCTTGTCAGCTACTAAAGAGAAGTAGTCGTGACACTGAAATTAGTCTGATAGTAGATAGTTTGACTACAGCCCTAAGCACCACCATGAAAAGCATTAAGTGACCTGTCACATGCAGTTTGCTGTTTTGCTCATCCCCTGCCCTGGGGACAACTGTGTGCACAATGAGTTATTCATAGTGGTAGGAATTTCTGAAATAACCATACACCCTTCTATCTGCTGGAGAAAGCAATCTGAAATGTGGAGATAGTTACAACAGAGAGTGCAGTGATGGTTCTTTAATCACACAAAAGCTGTTTTACTTCATAGGCTCTGACCAGTTCCCAAGAAGACACCAACTTCTGTGCCTAACACAACAAAATAAATGTGCTTTCCATAAAGCTTCTTGGCTGTTCCCCCATGATCAATGAGACTGCTGGTGTAGTTACAGGTGGTATAGGCATTGGTCTTTAACCACTTGCTTGCTGGAACTCTTGGAAAAGCCATATGTATAAGGTGTACTCTTTTGTTTTTAAGTTTGCTCACTCTAGAACTTGAGTATGGCTTTAATCCACAATCGTGGATACTTCATTGTCTGCAGTAGGGTATCTATCTTTCTGCAAAACAATGTCAGTCTGTCAGGTGCTAAAAATACCAGCATAGTTAAAAGATATTCTCTAATTTAAAATCAATATAAATATTTCAGCTTAAAAATTACTAGAATAAAAGAAGGCTCTGCTCCCTGCAATGGTCCAACTCACTCTAGTGCTGAGAAGTTCTCTTCCAGCTAAACTATCTCTAGGTTTACCAATTACTTTGTTGGAGAACCTGTACAGTCATCCTTGGAGGCTTCCTGATAGGTACAGAAACACTTGTATGCAAACTTCTTCCTTTTTTTCTTTTTTTTTTTTCCCCCTGCTTGTTCTGCATTTCTTATAGGAATGAAAACTGGGTTTAAATATTTCTGTTTCAGCATCCATGTCAACTGTGCTATCTTCCTGAGAGTATGCATTTTCTCTCTTCACACTCCTTGGGAGTGGTCATGTTTCCTGGCACCAGTGGATGTGCTTGTTTCATCTATACCTATCTTGTCCTAACCTTGACTGATTTGTTGAGTACCCTTACCTGCTGGTGGTACCACCTCTCTGGGTTCCTTCTCCCATCTCTGACAGCCCCAATGAACAATACAGTTCTGAGCAGAAAAACTGACTGGCTGTTCGCTATGATGCGCTTCACATCCAAACACTTAGGTATGCTTTGAGGTGGGGAAGAAACTTTCAGCCTCTAGTTAGTGTTATGGGAGGCTTATGTGCAATAAACTCACCATCACAAAAGAGTTATTTAATAAGCAGCTGGAATTCTCCTTTACTGTAGAGAATCTTATGCAGCATGCAAACCTCAAAGTTGGGTATGATTGGGTGACTCTAGGTTCTGCACTAGTTTTCCATCTGGGATATTTTCACCACAAAAAAAAAAGTATAAACTATCTGCTTTTTTTAAATAATACCAACTGAATGTGTTTTCCCTGATGTTTGACAGTTGAGGGGTTTCTTTTTGCTGACGTACATGCATACTTCAGGCAAAGTAACTTGAGATCTTTGGGTGATGGGCAAACATAAACTTCTTTTATTTTGAATATTTTTAATTGGCTAAAGTAAAAGAAACCAAACTCTATAGGCTTTCTTTCACCATGTCATGCATTAGAGAAAGTCTTGGATCCAGGCTTGTAGTCAGAGATGTGATGCCATGACCTTATTGAGTTGTATAACCTTTGCTATCCAGCACCTTGATCCAGGCATGAAGTGAAATAAGACAGGAGAGAGCACTTGGAGGTAAATATTCAGTGCTCTGTGTGGGGAGGTTAGCCATCCAAGTGATTGTCATTAATGGTAATGATGGTTGTGAATCTACATTCTCCTGCATCATGTTGCACAATTACCCCTTTGGTGTTAGTAGAGCATCTCTTGAGGTTCCCTCTTCACCTTTTGCTATCAGCCGGAACACCTGCCTCTCCT
The DNA here is from genome assembly GCA_013400055.1 of Nycticryphes semicollaris. Classification (NCBI taxonomy): domain Eukaryota; kingdom Metazoa; phylum Chordata; class Aves; order Charadriiformes; family Rostratulidae; genus Nycticryphes; species Nycticryphes semicollaris. The sequence continues at coordinate 573,482 of VXBJ01006628.1, forward strand.
CCAGACCCCACCATGGGATCAGCTTCTCCACTCACTTGTAACAGGTCTCATTACCTGGGATATTTCATCAGGATTTACCTTAAGGAGAAGATCTAAATAATCCTGCCAAGGCACAATAATAAAAACTGGAAGGAACAATAAAAAGTAACTATAAACAGTTTCTTCCTTGATACTCAATGCACAGAGCAAGTCAAGTTTCCCGGGGGGGACCTAAGTGACTTCTTTTATATCTGCAGGAACAGTTTCTACTAACAACTTAGTTACCTGGGTACAATTTGGTAGCTTCAGCAGCAGGAACTGCTGGGGACTGCCAAGTTCTCCACCCAGGGGGTTAATCAATGCATTTGAGGTGACGAGTAGTGGCCATCACCTGATCTTTGTACAGCAGGAGCAGAAAATTATTTTTTTGGGTGCTTTAACTTGTGTTGAACTTGATCAGCTGCAAGTAGATGGTTTTTGCGTCTTTGCCAAGTACCTCTGTTAAATTTATTGTTCATTCATACCATTAGTCACTGCACCCATGTAGGATTAACTGATGATTCTTGGTAGTCAACTTAACCATGAGCAGATAAGCCTGGTGCAGGAGAAGCTGCTGTGTTGAGTATGGGTGGCAGAAGTTGATTCCCCTGCTTCCCTGCATTTCTCCTCTGACCTGAAAGTCACTTTCTTCAGTGAATTTTAATACAGTGGTGCCTGCACAGCCTCTGATCAAAGGAGTATTGGTGTGGTGTTGTGGTGAGATAGAGCATAGACAGTTTATGCCATGGTTTCACCCAAGTCTTTCTGTATTGTTGTTTTTCCCTTTTCTGATTCTTTTTTGCTACCCAGCTCCAGTATGATGAGGTGTGGTTGTTCTGAGCTTGTTGGGCTCACTGGGAAGTATCGGTATTGCATCAAAAGCCACCTGGCATAGCAGAGCTAAGGTAACCTGTGGACTGAATAAATAATTGTGGGGCTCGGTGATGCTTTGCATTCCTGCACGAGGAGCAGGGGTTCAAGGAGTCAACACAGAAGCTTTGCTTTACCAGATGATTTCTCAAGGGCCGTTTAACTCAGTCTTACTTTTATTTCAACTTGTTTGTCAGACCGCCACAGTCAGATAATCTGACCCTTCTAACATGTGCTTAAACGGTGCAGGAAATGACATGTTTGTGCTGAATCCAGAGCTTGGACCACAGACCTGATCTAATATAGCCTTTGAATTTCTGTTTTGGTATGGGTATGCCTTTCAGTTTGGCTCTAGATGTGTCCAGAGCCTGTCTGCAGGAAACTATGGCAGCGGGTAGAGACTTCTGGTTTTGGGGTGTCCAGGTCACCTTCGTGCTTCACAGCATTGGGGCTGAATCATCTTTGGTGAAAACTACTAAGTCCATTGGTGGTGCTCCAATAAGGGATCTGACCCCAGCTGCAGTTTTCTTGCCTGCTTAAGCGTGTTTACTTGGCTTTGCCAAAAAGATGGTGTGTGAAAATTGCTTTTATTACCAGAAAAAGAAGTTTGCAATAAAACCTGTCTCCTTGGGTGCGCTAATTCTATTTTACGAAGAAAGAACATATTGTTTTAATTAATCATATGAAAGCAAAATTAGCATGATTATGTGAAAGGTGCTGTAAATCATTGTGATCCACATCACTGAACAAAGAGCACTTAGTTATTCCAGAGTTGTTAAAGATTTTATCTACCCAAGTGAAAATTCAATTAGTACAAACCAGTCTCATATAAAACTAAGGATTCTGACTGCTGGAAAAACTTTGTGTGTGAATACTACCTTGTGCCAGTTTGATAAATTACTGTAATTAACTGTATCCCACGCAAGCTAAACAAAATTTACAGAAATGTTGTTGTACAAAAGAGGAATATCTTCTCTGTTGTTCTTAGGTAGAAACTTGAATAGTCTCCATAATATTGTTCTGAAGCACCGTATTCTACAGCAAGGTTAAAAAAATAGTGCTAACAAATGCAGACAGCTCTGAAACTCATTGTTTTGGGGTTGTTTTTTCCCTTCCCTCACCTGCTGCATTAGAAACAGGCACTGCGCTTAACATGTTTCAATTAAGCAACTTAAATTCAATTAGTTAACCCAAGACATTTATAGTGATACACAAACTGAAAAAGAAATGAGGTTACTTAGAAAAAGAGCTGTGCTCCTGTTCCTGGACTAACAGAGAGACTCGCGGAGGTGTTAAAAAGGGGCAGAAATGGTAAGTGTGAAGTTATGCCAGAATACATCACCTCAATGGAAAAAGAACTGTACAAATAAATAGGTTCGTTCTTGAAACGTGTCTTTCCTGACCTGTTAATTATATCTGTCAGGTTTTGGGTGAATTCTCCTCCCGTAAGGAAAAACTGCTGTCAGTGAGTTGCTGGTGTGTGCGTGTGGGGACACAGTGACACAGGTCTCCGGTTTGAGGCTGGTTTTGGTGCTACTCTCATCCCGTGCTGCTCTTACTTTGCCTTGCAAACTGCCTCATCAAGCATATAATAGTGGCCTGCTCTAGTGAGCGTAATCAAGCAGATCTGAAGTGGTGGTTTTAAATGTTTTAATGTTCCAGGCAGGGTTTTCTTACTCCTGCATAAAGGGGTTAAGGAGAATATGCAGTGTCCTGTAGCCAGATGTAACTGTGTTTGGGGAAGATTACAATTACTGTCCTCAAAGATTCTGCCCTGGGCAAACTCCAAAGATACTGTACAACAGTCTACGGTGTTTGGACTGGGCTGTGTGTATCAAGAAGGGCAGCCTTTTAGGCTGTGGAATGAGATTGCTACTTGTTCTAATGTGATCATTCAAGATATGGTCGGGTAGGGTCTGGTGTCCTTCCTTCATCTTGCCTTGGGCAGTCATTCCCTTTAGAGAAATGAGGAAAAGCGTGATAAAACTGTGCAATCTGAAGGAAGAAAGGGGGAATGTAAACCCCATGTCTCTTCGGATGTTTGGGTATGAAACGTATTCCCTGTCTTCTTCCAGTGATTTGCTTTGGCTGGATTTCTTGGGTTCCTTAAGCTTGGATTTGAGAATTTGAGCCCCCCAAGCTTTTGGCATGTGAACCGCGAGTGCCCCGGCTTTGGATTTGGGGGGCGAGCGCCTCTTTCAGGGTATCTCTTGCTTTTTGTACTGAAAACAAAAATCTTAATGCAAGGAAGCCTTCAATTGTAAAAGGGATTGGTGTCTGTCCCTGGACTCCTAACGCTGCAGCTAGACCTTATGGCAGATCTCGGCATGCATGTTAATCAAAAGAGTAAACTGTCTGCATAAGATGCCTGTGCACCTTATCCTTGTACTGATACCCTCCCGTTTTATTCAGAGGAGGAAAAAAACCCAACCATATGAACCACAGAATTGCTGGCAGCACTTTCTGTAGCGCCTGAAAGTGCCTTGGACATCTCCCAAACATGTAGTATCCCGGTCTGATTTTACTTCTATTACAGCTCAAGCACTGGAAGTCCTGGGGTCAGATGCTCAGCTGGAATAAACGAGCATTACTCTGATTACAGTCAAAGATCTCTATTGGCTGGTGTTGGCTGAGGACTGGCTGCTGGTTTTTAAGGGAAAACGTGGGCAAACATAACGGGTAGCAAATAGGATACAAGTGGCTGTAGATTTAGGCAAGGTGAGTAAAACCGTGGCAAGGGAGTGTGAGGTGGAGAGAACGATAGGAAACACTCCAAGCAGCTGTCACTGCAGGTTAGGTTATTTAAGTGAAAACATCTACACAGAGCACAAGTGGAAGATCTGTGTGTGTGGCTAAAGTTATGCTTAAGCTTGTTCCTTCAGAGGTGAACAGTGAGGAAACTTACTTTTTCTACTTTAAAAAAGCCACAGCCAACCCAACCCTCCCTCCACCCTATAAATCCCCAGCAAGGAGCAAACCTCCGTGCTGGCAAGGGGGTCCCATAACTAGCCCCATCCCATAGCAGCTCTGCAGCTCTTTCCAGAGCAAATTACTGTTTCTCAGCATCTCGCTTTCCCTTGCCAGTTTAATTTCAAGTCCGTTGGATTTCAGGCATCCTCCTTTTAATCCCCATTTATTTCTTTAAACAGAAATGGTCAACCGCTTTGGGGCGAGATGGATTAGTGGAAGCGTGGTGTGTGTTGGCAGAGAGAGATCTCTCGGTGCGGGAAAACCCACAGCGTGTTTCCTCCCTGTGCCAGGTCAGCTCCGCCGGTCCCCGCCGAGTGAGGAAATGGGTCATTGCTAATGCTGTTTAATTTTGTTTCTCTGAGACGGGCTGTGGGTGCCTTAGGTCCATGTAGCTCAGCTGCATTCGGTTTGTCACTCATAAGCCTCCGTGCCTTTCTGTAGCAGGACAATAGAGGTGACACTTTCACAGAGCTAAAGTGGGTCAGTTATGGGGTTGTTTTTACTGCATTCGGATGTCAGCCTGCGTTCCTCGCCAAGACTAAAGTTCCTTTTACCCAAGTGAGACTTGGGTTGTGAATCTAATCTGTTCCCCTTTTTGCTTCTTACTTAAAACCCAAAGTGGTACTTTATGAGATAGGCAATTGTGCAATCACCTGCCTTACTCATCCCGGGCTTAGGGTAAAGTTTTGGGGAATAGTTTTGTTAATTGCCCCTGTAATGAATTCTGTTCCCTTTGCTGAGCACTCTGACGCACTGCTACTCTCTAAAAAAGAGGTAGCACTAGCAATTTGCTGCCTTTTTTGAAGATGAGGCACACAAAATATTTCCTTGGAAATAAAGAACACAGCAAGAAGCCCTGTTACTATTTTTTTTTTTCTCCAGCTCAAGGCTTTGCAAGTAAATTACTGAAAATGTTGTAGTAGTGAACACCTGTGCATGCTCCTGTGTGTTCACACACGTGTGTGTGGGTAGTGGTGGGTGCCAGCAGCTCCGCCCAGTGCGTGTTGCCTCCAGGGCTGGTCACTGGTTTGTCACAGGGTGTGGATCTTGCTGCTGCGACTGAGCCCCTCCTGGTAGCCCTGGTGGTCAGGGTCTGGGTGCTTGTGCTCAAGTCTGGGTTGAAGCCACTCTGCCAACCTGCACGGGCGGCTGTCCTCCTGGTTAATTGAAAAGCAATGCCAAAGCACACCATGGCTGCCCTCCCCATCTTTTGAACCAATTTAGAAGTTGATTATGTATTGAGTAGTTTATTCATTCTTTCCTCTTTGTCCCCCCTTATACTTTCTTGGTCTGTTTTCTGAACAACATTAGCTAGCATAATTTTACTGGTTGGCAAGCTGCGGTGGAGTTTATTTGGCTAGTCACTTTTTGTTTTGCAAAATCAATTAGATAAGGGTAGATTTAAGTGACTGTGGAAGTCAGCAATGAAACTTTACGTTCTCATTAACTGGAATACTACAGTTGCTTTGCTGTAATCTGCAGAATCTCTGCAAAGACAACGAGATGGACGTGAGCGAGAGGAGAAGTAGTTTTGCAGTGACCTCTTGCCAAGGGGGTTGGCGATGGGATGGTCGTTTGTCATCAATATGCCTTTCTTGGAAAGGGCATTCTTCTTCGTTGGAGCTGCAGAGCATGACTGGGAGGCTGTTCCTGGCTTTCAGGAGCAGAGTCAGCACTTCTGGTGCATCTCCAAGGCACTTGGCTGTCCTCCCCCTCCCACCGCTAAAAGGTTCCTTTGCCCACCTTGTTGCTGCAGACTTCCCACTGGGGAAGGCAAAAATCATTCCTTCCTTTACAAATGAAGAAGAATAGAGGGGAAAGGGGAAGGAAAAGGAAGAGGTAATAATGAAAATCAAATGGGACAGAAGAACAAACTGCAGGCTACGTAGCAAAGTGTGACTGAGTCTGTCCCTGTGTTCAGGTATATGTGATTTTGAGCACTTTGAGGTACTTTGTTGTCATCACAAATACCACCATGCTAGAAATAATAAGGTTTTCTGTTGGGATGAATAAGGACCCAAATTTTACATTTGAGGATTTCAGTGTCGTGCTAGGTTTAGTAGCCTAAAAAGCAAGTTCTGAGAACCCTACTTCAACACATTTAGAGTTCATACCTCTGTGTGGAAATGGCTGTTGTGGAGACTAACTGGAAATCTTATATCAGAGACAATGGAGGTCTGCTTCTGCAGAGGGGATGAGCTGTTGTGAATGCTGATCTGCAAACAGAAAGGTGATGGAATTCCTGGGAGAAAAACAGCTGGAACTGTACTGAAATCAGGCTAGGGGCACGGATTGGGGGGGTGGATGAGTCCCTTCCATAAATAATTGCTGAGGAATACAGCACACAGGATGCAAAGGACAGAAAACAATGCCAAGGACAAAAACGCACAGCTAGGGAATACTCGGAGTGGAATGAATCACATAGTGAAAAACAAACCAGAACAGGAGAAGGTGCTGGGGTTACAACAAATAATGATGTACCTCTCCTGTGGAGTGTCTCAAATGAAAGGCACTTGGTGAAAGTGGCTTATAAGCTGTACACTCGCTTGAATTCCCACTGAGGCTGGTGGAATTTCTCCCATTTGTTTTTGCTGTTTTTTTTAATGAGTTGATTTGAGCCTCACAGGCCACATTTTGATCCTTCGTGCTTTGTGGATGTTTTCTTACCCTACTGGGCAAATACATCAATTGGTTTCAGTTGGACTATTTGAGAACTAAGGCTGTGTTAATTGTGAGTTAGGATATTGCTGCTGTTGTTTAGGATTGTAAATGGTCACAGGATGAAGAACCTCTTTGCTTACCAGAGTTTTAAAAAAAGATTCTGTTGCCAACACAATGTCCCAGTGCGACGCTGGGTAGGGCTGTAGCTGGAGGAACAAGACTTCAAGGAAAGATGGAGAGTTGAGAAAATTGAACCTATTTTCAAATGCAGGAAGAACTCAGCAGCAGCTTTTAACTGAGAAATGAACACCGGCAGGGGACACTTCTCCAAGCAAGTCTCCCCAACCTTTTTCTTCAAAGCAGAGTAAGAAGATCACCCAGATTATTGTTACGTGGGCCATGCAAATAATTTTTTTTATCTGCTAATGATACCAAGCCATTAGTTTGTCAAATGTTTGTAGCTCACTCAAAGATATTTTTATTTTTTGGCCTTGAAACAGAAAAGACCATTTTGCCCTTGTCTCCTGTAAGTTGCCAGATGTTCAGCTGACAGTAGTAAGAATCTGAGGCAGCAGAATGCTGTCAGCGGAGATCAGAGGGATCAGGTTTGGACCCTCATCTCCAAACTGCTACAAGATCTTTAGCTTCTTCCAGGCTGTTGGGTTTTTTTCCCCAGACCTTCTGGTTGGGGTAGTACCAGGACGTTGACACCTCTTTAGGTTTTTTTTGTCCTTCTAAATTACTAACCCCAACTCTCTATGTTTATTTTAAAGTTTATTGTGGCCACGCACCAGGTAATTGCAGATTTGAGTGTAAATCAGGGAAAGGCACCTGGGGCTTGAGTTTTATTGTCAATAAATAACTGTGAGAATCCGGGAGTTGCAGCGCGGTGAAGAGAATCTGTGCGCCAAAGGGGTAGGACACTGAAAGTGCAGTGAAGCAGGAGAGTGAAGAAAAAAATAACTAATTAATGTTTATTGAATAAAACTATTTTGCTCTTGATCTGTGGGAATTAGATTTAGAAAGAATTAGATTTAGAAGAGACTTGAGCAAGCTGATTTGGTGACATGGGTTTTGGTGTATCACTGAGGCCGGTGTTGTTTGCAGAAGCACAGACACCAAGGTCATGTCTTTGAACTACGGATGTTTTTGATGGGAATAAAAAAGAAAGATGTTCTGAGTGTCTTTGAACTGGTATAAAAAAAAAAAAAAAAGGAACCAGATGTTGCAAAGTGATAGTGAAAGAATGGATGCACCTGAAATATTTGTGACAAAAATTTCTTCAGCTGTGCAGAGCTTGGTACCACAGAAGAAAGGAGCTGGGTGAAAATACCCTGTAAGAAAACACTCAAAGGGAGAAGAGTGGGTTTGTATTAGGAGAACAGCATGTGAATTAAATCTTGGCTTGAGTTTGGAGTGATGGCTGGGCTGCTGCCTTAAAGGTCAGCTGTGGAAAGCAGCAGCAGTACCTGTGTTGCTGGAATACACCAAAAGAGGGCACAGGACCAAAGAGGTATCTCCATACTGTTGGCAGGGGAAGGATGCTTCTCTCCCATGTAGTTAGTATAGTACAGTATACTGGTGAGTTGGTGGGAGAGGAGAGAGAGGCAATGGGAGGTATGTGAGAAGTTTAGTACTGTTTTTTTTCTCTTCCCCTGCTCTTTTCAGCCTTGCAGATATCTTGGGTCCCTGCAGTACAGCTGCTTGGTGTGCCAGCATCTCTGGCTGGAAATATGTCTAGCTGTTATGAGGGTGAACAAGGGTTCCCAGCACGAGGGTGCTGCTGGGGAGGTGTGCTCCTTCCAGCATGGACTCTGCTGTGGCTTCTTGTTTGTCTGGAGGGTATTTGAGGTGGGGAAGGCTGAGCTGGAAACAGTTTATAGAAGTTAAGTATCTAAAATGCCCAACACTTTTTTCCTTATTCTGAGCAGCAGGGGGACCCTGGCTGAGACTGCAGGCTGTTTCAGCCAGCCAGCCCCAGTGATGGCTCTTCCCTTCCCTTCCCTTCCTGAGGGCTAAAGCTCAGCTGAAGCAGAGCCCCTCTGAACTTAGCAGAGCTTAAGGAAAAAGTTTGCGCGGACTGTGGGTCTGTTCTTAGCGTATTCACACTTACTGACCTTTCCTGGCTGCTTTCTCACCTGCCCCTGTTACATCTTTCTCCTGTCTGTGATTCTGTCCACATTATCCATCCATCTGCTGTAAGAAAGTGCTGTCACTCTTGACGATTGACAAAAGGAAGGGCATTTGTCCTTTTGTCTATCAGTGTGATAAGCAAATCCAGTGCCAGTCATTTGCATGCAGAGAGGACCGTTTCATTAAGAATTTCATTAAGATGGTAATGTTTAATGTTTCCTGGAAAAAATGAGTTTTTGGGTGGTTCAATTATATAATTAAAGTCAGAGAATTAGGGAAGATTGCAAGCTGCTTGCATAATGTGGGCAAGTTTAATGGTAAAACTTGTAAATAAGTTCAAAGGAAATGAGCTTTCTTTATGTTACTTGCCTTGAATGGAGTTTGTCCCCTGCAAGGGTGAGGGATGGGGAGGAGGGCAGATGGGGAGTTAACAGGCTTTGACAGAGGAATGTATTAGCAGATGGATCACTTTTTTTCCTCTGAGTTTGAGCAACAGGAGGCAGGTGACCTGGTAAAGTGCAGAAAGCACTGCTAGAGAACCTGCTGTGTGAGCCCTGCCCGTGGGCTCTCGGAAACCGTGCTTTGCGGAGGCTGAGATTTAACTAAGAACATTTCTTCCACTTTATTTAGCACAGCACTGGGTTATAACTGTATTGGCCTAGTACCTCGCAAACTTTTCATTAATTTGTTCCCTGGGATGTTATATTTTCGTTCCCACCATGAGCGGGGTTGCAAATGCTGCATGTATGTTGTGCTAGAATTGTCTGCCTGCTGTGTGTGATTGTGTGGGCGACGGAGGAGCACCCAGTGCTGACCTGAGTGAGGGCCAAGAGCAGGTGTATAACGAGGCTTGTAAGGTGAAGTCAGGGTATGTGAGATACATGCACACCTATATGAATGTATAGATCTACATATCCCCATACACACACACACACACACACATACATATATATGTGTATGTGTGTGTATATCTGAGGAGAACAGATTCAAACACTGTAGCATTAATTCCTTAAACTAACAGAATATTCCCTATCTGCTTTTCTGTAGAATAGGTTTCCTTCAGGTCTCAGGGCAGTGGGAATGTTTTGAAAGGGAGTTCCTATAGGGGACAAACTTTTAAAGATAACTCTGCCCCATTCAACACACTTTCTGTTGCAGCAGGCTGAAGTCCTTCTGTTGTCACAGTCTGCCCAGATCCTACCTGCTAGGAGGAGGTCTCCTGATCACACCTTGGGTTTTCCAGAGCCACTCGAGTAGCTCAACCTGGAATTCATTAACATCCAGATGGCACATTAGACTCCCTGAGTCCTGTCTTGCACCAGCACTAGTTATCATTTGCATGATAGGGAGCTGCTGTGCTCCTGTCTGATGACGATTACCAGCTCCATGCAGTTACCCCAGAAGCTCTCTGAATCTCTCGTAGCATCCTTTAAATGACAGCCCTGAAAAGGAACATAAAAAGGGAATTTATTAGGGAGAATTCCCAATAGAAGCTCAAGCAGTTTAACACCTTAAAAAGAAAATGGTGACCTGACAATGCTGCAATAATAAGTCATGTATTATGTGCTTCTCTTTTTAGTACTTTATATAGCTTATTTTAAGGAGATGGCCATTTTGGATGCATCATTATTCTTTATAAGGAAGACCTACGGTTGAGTGATCGAGAACTGTTTCCTCTTTTTTTTTATTTTTGTTTTTTATTTCTCACAGTGTTCCAGTTCAGTTCATTATGGGATTTTATTTTGTTTAATTTGTGCCTTTGAAAGATGGCCAGCATAGTAATAATTTCATATGGAAAATCACTTATATGGATTAATTTATTCAATACTCTTTCTCTCATTCATCTTGTGAAAAAATCACAAACTTCCCTGAGTTTCTTAAATCCCATAATTTTTTTCCCTTTTAATGTATATTTTGCAACCACAACTTCAGTTGTGGGATGGTTTGGAGCATTTTATTTGGAGTATGTGATGATACTACATTTTTAGATGTGAGATCAGGCTATGTATTGGCTAGTGCTGCTGATTGGTCTTGGTGGCAGGGTCCCTTTAGCCCCCTAGAAAGCTTATGCTTCAATATCTATTCCCTGCTCTTGCAGGTTAACTTTTGATTTTTTTTTTTATTTCTTTTTTTTTTTTCTGCTCAACCTCTGTGCATTCAGCAAATCTTTTCAGTATATTGACAAGAATGATGCATAGGTTTCTCATTATTATTTGTCTGTAATATATTATGAGTCAATGAATCACATATTTGCCTTCTGCCTGATAAATACTTGCCTGCAGGGAGAAATAGAGCTAGTCATTAGTAGTCAAAGAATGGTAATTCCTATGAGTTTACTACTGGGTCAATAAAAATGTGTCCAGGCATTACATTGGACAAAAGGGGATTACTGGGTTACTGAATGGGAGGTAAGTGCTTATTGATTGAAGTATTTGTGTTTTGAAACAGCTGTGAATAGAAACATACTGCACATGTTGTCACTTGCCAAACTTTTGGATTGTCTCTGTGATAATAGAAATACTCCTTTTTGTGTTGCCCGTTAATCGTGATGTTATTTACCTGTTAAGTTTTGTAATGCAGGCTTGATTTGTTGGTCAGCTCTGTGTTCTTCCCAATGAAACTGTACAAATACTGGGATTCACAAGATCCAAAATGTGCCATGTGGATTTGCCCATGACCTGTGGGACCGATGGTGAGGGCCAGCCCTTGCCCTGCAGCTCAGTCTGGCAATCACACAGTGATCTCGAGCAGCTCTCTGCTGTAGCACCACTCTTGAGTTAACATTTCCATATTTACTGTCATCATAGTGTTGAGAAGAGTGGGAATGTATTTTGCTTCCCAAATTCCCTGAAGGAATTGGCTGTCTTACTGCAAAGTAGTTGAGAATGCTGCATAGATGGGGAAGATTGATGAGCAGTAAGTAAAATATTTAACACGTATGTAAGACAAGCTTTGCATGGTATCCATTTGTCATCTTGAGTGAATTTCATTCCCAAGCTGAGTTCAGACTTTTAAAGGAGAAAACAAGATCTTTGGCTCTTGAAGAGGCAGCTTCAGATAACTTCAAGGTGCAGCAGCCACTGCAAAATTAGTCCATCTCAGGATCTTTATTGAACTGTTAGTGGTTACACGTTTATTGCTGCAAAGGCTTGGTGGCTGCTGATGGCAAGAGGGACACAATCAGACATTTCAACAGTGTAATTACTCTGGTGTGGAGGCAACAAAGTTGTTCCAAGGTCATGTTGTCACATCAGAGCAGGCTGTTTCCCGCATCTCATTTTTATACCCACACATAAAGAGACATTTTTCTGGCTGATATTTATGGAGAAGTCCTACAGTCATTTTAATTATGCACAACATACTGATGCCTGCCTCACTGATCATAATTGCAGCTCTGACCTGTTTTATTTTGTGATTTAGATGCTTTCTCTTAAGCATTGCTCTGGGGTGTGATTTACAGTGGCAGGTACTGGAAGAGAGGAGACAGCCATTGATAAGGCAGCTTCAGTTGGAGGAGGCTGAAATGGTGCTGTGGGCTGTCACTGAAGGGCTCCTGCATGTTCTCGAGGAAATTGTTGCCAGCAACAGCTGGGAGGGGACAGACCAGGACCTGTCTGTCCCATCCTGCCTAGATGACTTGTTGTGTTTGTCCCCGTTAACTTAATTTCCCCTCCTAGCACTTCTCAGAACGAGGAGTCCACAGCCAAAACCTTCACTCTCCGTCTATTCCTTCTGAAAGTGATTTTTTTTTCTTTTTTTTTCTTTTTCTTCTGATCTGAGCAACTGGTTGTGCAAAGGCAGGTCCAGGAGCAATTTGAGTGCTCTTCCATAGGCAGCCTTCTGCATCATGGTGTCCAAGAAAAGCAGTCTAGCACTACTACTGTGTCCCTCCCTTTTGTCATATTAAAGATTCACTAACCAGAGAAATCCATTTCTTGTAAAACAAGGATATGTGGGAACATGGCACCTCGTGAGCAGCAGTGCTGCCAGCCTGCATATCATAGCAAAAGAACCCCCAGGGAATGTCTGGGAAGGCTTAATTTTTTAAATCCTTTTGTCATGTTTTTATGCCACTCGTTCAGTTACCAGCAGAGGTGTCAGAAGACAAGTCCCACAGGCCTTCTGCAGAGCTTGGCAACAAAGCATTTGCCACCTAATGCTTTTAAGTGGCTATCCAGGGCAGGAAAGGCATGAGTGCTTGGGAGAGAAGATGACCCATTTGTATCTTGCAGAAATCTTGCTCAGATGGAAGCTTTGCTAGCAGGGATTTCTGCTGATGGAAGAAATTCCGGAGACAATAAGCCCCTTGAAGAGCTGCTCTTCCATGAAGCCCTGTCTGTGGAGCCATGTTTTGGTCATTTGAGCCCTGTTAGAGTTAGTCAGGGCTTGCATATACTCTTTCTCTGCAGGAAAGTCCTGCCACGTTCAAACCCATTGTAACCAGAATATCAGGACATGGCCAGTCTGCACACAGACTGTCTCATTCTTGTGAGCAAAGTCTGGAGTCCTACACCCTAAAAATGAGTAATCCTGTGTCCTAGAGCTACAAATAAAGCTCTTCTAGCTGCAGCAAAGGCTTGTATTCCAAAGTGGGAAAAGATCCTTATGCTTAACTAGGTGAGGACACTGCACCATCGTCCCTCTTCTCAATGGGCAGATACAGAGTAGAAGCTCCATGTGAGGCCCCTGTGTGAACTGGGAGCAGTTCAGGTCTTGCTATGCTTTTTTTAACCCCCCAACCTAATTTAACTTCCTCTGAATTCTTCACTTAAGCAAAGAACAGCTGGTGGTGATGGGTAGACTGGAGAACCAGCTCTGCAGATAACGAAAAGAAATGTAGTGAAGTGATGAGATATGTGGCTCGTTGTTTGATTTGGTTCTCCCCTGTTGTCTGTTCGACTGCATTCCTCTCCATGGCAAAAATCTGCTTCCTTTGGTACGGCTTACTCTGCTCTTTTAAAGAAACATGACATGGCATAACTCCTGTTAGAGAAGTGATGTTCAATAATGTAACGCTTTAATCGCTGTGGAAGTGTTCAGCTCAAGGCACCTAATAGTCCACTGGAATGGGCTATGGCTTTTCTCACCTTCAGGTTAATAGTTTGTATTGCACTTCACTGCTCTGAAATGGGTTTAATGCCACTTGCTGGTTCTTGTTTGGAGGAGAAGCCATAATGAGAGAGGAAAAGTTGATATACATTTCAATTGGACTGTTTTGTTTGATTGGTTTTGGGGCCTTTGTGTATAGATATATATGTGGGGGTTTTTTTCCCTACTGGGGAAAGAAATGCAGAAAGTGCTAGCCTTACTCTGTAGCATTCCCAGGCTGCTTCTGCTTTTATTTTAGCAGGAGCAGAAACAAAAATTCTCCTTGTCAGTGCATTTCAGCACTGCATCTTTATCCCAGGCTCACTGCACTGGCATGAGAGATGGGAGCAGCCATTTGCTCCACACTGACATGAGATGTGGGATTAATTTTATTTAAGCTATTGAGTTGCTGTGATTGTCCCTTACTGCGTGAGAGTAAACAGTATGGGAATCATCTGTGCCCTCTCACCTTTTCCTGTTGCATCATATCATCTGCTCTCATTTTGTCCTGCCACAAAACTTGTCAGAAGCCCCAATCCTGTACAGGGACTTCAAAGCGGTTCCTTAAAAAGAACAGCTCTGCCCACTGGCATGCTGAATAGTGACAATTTAATTTACAATAACAGAAGGGTGACTTCAAGAGTGGTCTTCAAACGTCCTCAGTAAGAAAGGAAAAGTACCTGGAGTCCAAAGCAAACAAGTACAACCTTGACTGGTGCTTCTGCTGCCTCTCTCAAAGCTGCACCCTACAGCAATGACCTTATACTGTCATTTCATCTAAGCGGAAGGTTTGCAGACCTGATGGCTCCTTAACCAGTAGCCAGATGGTCATCTCTGTAGTGGCTGGACCTGCCCTTAATGGGTGAGGGTGTAGAACAAACCAAATCTGCGCCACCCCAGCTGCTTTCCTCCCTTTTCATGGGCTCTTTCCCCACTGAGGCAGGAAGTCTGATTTCCAAAAGTAAATGCCTCAGTCTGTCTCAGATCAAGCTGCATCGCGAGTGGCAGGTCCTTAAAGCAGACGTGACAGCTACAATAGGGCATGTCCCCCAGCTGGTGCCATCAGGACCTGGTGTGACAGCCACAGTGCATTGTGGGCCTGGCCCCTGAACACTTCTCAGCACAAAACCAGCTTATGAATGATTGATCATCAGAGCATGAGCACCACACGGAGCGATTGCTCCGGCTTGACTGAATTTGGTATCTGCCATTCACCCTGACTGACTGTGCAGGGACATATGTGCTGCTTATTGACCTGAGAGGGGCTGTTACCGGTTCACTTTGCAGGAGGGGGTTGCAGGATCCTGCCTGTTTCGGAGCTTAAACCTACGCCTTGGAGCACTGTGTGACTGCACTGTGTCTGGGCAGATCTCGTTTGAATCGTGCTAAGAAGGTGCAGGCTCTGCTGATCCGACTTTGCAGTTGGGAACTAGTTTCAAATGGGTTCTCTGCTGGGTGCTCGTACCACCTCTGGAGTGTTGCTGGAAGAAATAACTACGTGCAGACTCAAACTCCATCAAATGGATTATGTATTCTATGTAGGCAGTGACTGATAATCTATTTCAAGGAGTTAAAGCCTGAAAGGGTTTCTTTTTGTTGTTGTTGTTGTTTCTAATTTGGTATCTGAGGTGTCCTTGCTACCTTGCTTGTGTCAAGTGGGAGTTACTGAGAAGTTAACATTTAGGCACTTGGTTGATCTCATGCAAGAAACACTTAATTGCCCTTTGGCTTCTCTCCTTAAAACCTCAAAGTGCTTCAAGGTGTCAGTGTGTGACATCTTCTGTCCCTCCTTGTAACAGAAAGAAGTCTGACAGTTCGGATTGATATGTCTCAGTGTCAGGTGCAGGTATGAAGGAGGATAATAACTGTGATGAAATCTCAGGCTGTTTCCTTTGCTATCTTGTGCACCTGAGATGATGCTTTATTTTGATGCGTGTTTCCTGTAATTGCCAAAAAGTGTTTCCCTGTCACTTGTAACACTTGGTATTCGCCATTCAAATGAGATTGGCATGAGACAAGCTGAAAGCAACTGCTGAACTCTGGTGCCCTCTTGCAGTGCGGGTGCTGCAGACCTGTACTGTGGGAAGCAAAATCCTCCAGCCACAGGCTCTGACTCAGTCCTGATTCAAATTCATGTGGGCTTCAGGTTTTGTAAGCATAAAGCTTTCTGGGATAACCTGCCTCCATCACCCTCATTGCAACTTCTATGCTGGGAAGTAGTTGGTTTTGGGGTTTTTTGGGTTTTTTGGGGGTTTTTCTTGTGACTTTTTTTTTTTTTTTAAACACCAAAATGTTGCCTGTTTGCATATCATTGCACCCTGGGGGCTCTGTGGCTGTCAGTCATGTAATTCCAGAGCACAGCAATATGCTGACAGCAAGGAGTTAGAGTGGTAATGACATCAGCAGGATGAGTACAGGAGGCTGTTCGGGCTTGGATGTGCACAGAGAGCCTTCCCCAGCTCACAGGAATTGCTCGGCTCACCTTCCCCTTCCTATCTGGCAGTAGTGCACCATCAGCTGAAAGCCAAGAGCTGTTTATTGATTATTACACACCGTCATTAACCAGCACGTGCTGAAAGGAGGCATTGAAGTAGAGAGTGAAAATCTGGCTTTTGACTCCTGGGACTGATTTTCTAGGAAGGTGAAAGCAAGCCTGTGACAGTCAACAAATTGGGAAATTCCTGATGCGTCACACATCACTACCAGCTTGTGCAGTGGCTTGGGAGGACCTGATGCAGAAATAAGACCTATTAGTAGACCTCATATGTTGTCAATATTCTCTTGGATGGGTCAGAGTGTAAGACTAGCCAGGCAAGACAACAGACTGCAACCGTGGCACTTTGAGAAAACTCATTTTCCAAAAGTGCCCAAGAAGGGGTGATGTGACCTTGAACACACTGCCTCTAAGGCGCAGCAAGTGGTGTCCCAAAAGCAACTTGGGCAGTGGTGATGTGGTAATTGCCAGATCAAAAGTAAGAAGCAAGCATGTGGGCTGGTAGAGGAACGGGACTGGGTTTTTTGTTTGGTTGGTTTGTTTGCGGAAATGCGAGCTGCCCATCAATTAGATGAACCCTTTCAGTGGTGCTGCCAGTGGTTTTAGCTTCACCCCTGTGCTCTCCAAGTGAGGTCCTCAGGTGGTGGGAGCAGCGGTTGCTGAGGCTGTCACTGCTGCTCATCACCTGGAGCCACCTTATTGCGCTGTAACTGGCAAGGAAATGTGCCAGTATGGGCAGGTGTTAGAGCTGCTTACTAACTTTTATCAGACGATGAATGTTTTCATTTATTCTCTGTCACAGAAGAAGCCTTGGTTACTCTTTGGGAAAATTGAACAGAGATAATAGGTTTCCGCTAATGCTCCTCTTCTATCTTGCTTACCCAGAGCCAGTCCCATCTCTACAATGGGGAAACCAGCTTGTTCGTTGAACATATCGCTGCCAAAGCAAACTGTGGAAATCTAATGATATTACATATTGCTCTCAAAGATGGAGAAAACATTTGTAATACTCTGGCTTATCAGTAAGCTGCCCGGTTGTGAAAGAAGTGGCAAGCTGATGCATTCAAATAATAGTATGAAAATAACAGAAGAGAAGAAAAATGTTTTAAGAAAAGTCTGCTTGGTGCTAACTTTTTCTATCAAAAAGACCAATGCTTTGGCTAGGTCAGTATGATTGTATTACCAATTCTGAGATGTGATTTGATGTGATATTTGTGGAGGTATTTTTTGGCAAGTTTACTTTTCCCCCCCGACCTCCCTCTCTCTTTCATAGTTATACTGTAAAAATAATAATTAAGAATGTGCATAATGCCCAAGTTTTTATTCATAGTGACTATCCACTGGTGAGCTTTAGTAACAATTATCTTCCTTCCAAAGTATGGGACTGCATAACAAGGGATTCGATTGGTTTCATGACTTTGCAACCAACTTCCTTTCTAACCCTGGATGAACATTTGATCACAATTATGTCCTAGTGCATCAGTGTTATTAAATTTAATAACATTTAATAATATAATTTAAAACAAATATTGTGGTTTAAATGGGTACTCTGACATAAGCCTGCTTTTTTTTCCTTTTTTGAGCTTTCACTGACCTTGGTGGCAGTTGACTTTTGTGTTCTAAGCTATTGGGTTACTTCATGCTACCTTTCCTGATTGTCTGAACCAAGCACAAGCCTTGGCATGGCCGAGGGCTGTGGGCCGAGGGCTGTGGGCCATGGGCAGTGTATGGGGCTCAGGGAGCCCAGAGCAGCAACTCTGCTTGGAGTGGACACCACAGCTCCTGCTGCATCCTTGCAGATGGGCTGCGCAGGATGCGGCGGGGTGGGGAGGCTTCAGGGACACCCAGTCATGGGCTGCAGCCATTTTGCTTTACTTCCATCTGGGGCTGCAGGCATGGCCTGGGAGCTTCTGGCTATTGCATCAGGACTGGTGTGTTGCTTAGGGTTGGGCAGCTTCTGGTGTTTAAGGATTAGGAGCCCCATGTTAAGCATGGCTCTCGGCTGAGGTGATTTTGTCATGTCTGTGTTACCTCCATTGATGGATTTGATTGCTTTAATCAGACTGAATTGGTGTCTTCTGACAATGGAAAAAGTGAAAAGCCCTCCAGGGTGCCCAGGGTGTTTGACATGAAGTCCACGAAGAACAGAAATCATTGCTGCAGTTCTGGTCTCTCTTGTCTTTGGCCAGTCCTGTCTCCTTAGTACACCAATATCCAGATAAAGCTGCCTAATTACTAGGGAAATCTTTCCAGGCTTTCCTTGGGTCAGCCAATGCACCGACCCTGGATGTGCAGTTGATAACTTGTGCCAGGTGTAGCCCAAGGGACAACTTCTTGCTCCACCTCCACCTTTTGCCCGATTCCTGTGTCATGAGAGGACCTGAGGTTGCAATGGGGGTTCCCAGAAATGATCAATCAGCACAATGAATCCTGTTGCTTCCTCCACATCACTCACTGGAAGGGGGACACCACATTCTAGATATTGAACTTAATTGCTTTCTGAATGGCATCACATTACATTCAATTACCATAAAATTGAAGTACAGATACTTTAGGTCCAAAATAATTTTCCAGCTCAGTCATCTATATGTGGCCAACCTCTTGGCTCAATGTCTTATGTTTCCAAAGGCGTTTCAGGGTACAACAATTACACACTCGTTCATCAAAACATTTTTACTTGGAAAAGCTCCTTTTGCATTTGGCAATTTTTTGGTTGCAACCAAAAAGCTTTTGGCTAGCTTGCAACTGAAATTACCGCTAGGACTGGTAAAAAGAGGTAAAATTCTACCAGATCAGACCAGTAGAGTTACCTTTAAACTTTTAGTTGATTGCTCTTGTAAAAAGCAAAAATTGGAAAACCCAAGCTCATTAAATCAGAAGACATGAATCCTCTTTTAACTCTATTGCTATTGGAAGAAATAAGCCAGATCAAGTGCAGAGAGGGTAACTACAGATAAAGTCTAATCTGCCTATGAAATCTTGTAAAATAAAAAAAAAAAAAGTGGTTCTTGCTTTTATATTGAAATTATGAGCTCTCTGAATAGAAACAGGATGAAAAGAGGCATCCTTAAAGATCCTATTAGTTTTGTTTGTTTGTTTCTGTTTATTTCTCTCCTCTCTGCTTCCAGACATCAGGTTCTCCTGACCAGGCTCCCTCTGGGACAAGTCTGCTTGGGCACTTTCAGCTGCATCTTCAGGTTTTGTAACACGCTGTCACCTTGCTGGGACTATGTAAGGAATCAGTCTGGGCAGCATTTATATTGCATTAAAGTACAACTGAGATGAGGCTCAAGAGAAGGAAAATAGAGCCATTCAGCCATTTCTTTTTGTGGGTTTGTTTTGTTTTTTCTTCTCTTTTCTGCACACAGCTCACATACATCCATTGGCGATCATCAGTACAAACCCACACCAAAGGTTTCAGGAAAGGAACATTGTTATTTATCTGAACAAGAATTTCTGGAATTAGATAGGTAGTATTAGCAGCATTGAAGGTTTTAAAGAGATTGAGAGATGACTCATATTTTGGGGAAAAAATCCTGAACAGTGAGTTTTATAAGCCAGCTGTCCATGGAACAGGTCACCCCAGTGGGAGTCCATAACAATGTACCTTCAGTTACTAACTATGGAATAATTCTTCTTTTGTTTGGAAGGAGAATACTGGATCCTAGTCTTAACCTGTTTAACTGTGACTCTTTTCCCCTTTCTTCACCAGTGTGTGGAAAGAAAATGCAACAGAGCCTGTTATTCACGATGGCCCTGAATTCAAGGAGTTAAACAAGATAGGTACAGGCTAGGTGAGCTCAAGCACGAAAGTGTATTAGTATTTCCATAGTGGCTGGGTAGGATTCTGCTTACATTGAGCCGCAGCTTTGCTTCTGCCTGCTCTGTATCTCAAAAACATCATGAGTTTTCCTGTTGTTTTCCCTATAAATCATTCTTTGTTGAGCAAACTGCATACCTCACTGAGCAAAAGCTAAATATTCCCTGCTTAATCTGGAGTATATATTATTCTGCTAATGTGCATATGGCTACTTTTTTTTTTTCAAGGTCATTAGTCATTTGTCACAATGGTAAAATGTGATGAACAACCTTATGAAAAGTTCAATGAAATGAATAACTAGCTTTAAACTATTTTATGGGGGGGAGAAGGCAGCCGTAAACTAGGCAGTGTGTTTCACACAGGTGAGTTTTCTATGATTAACATTGCAAGGCTGAAATTCAGTCTTCTACACTGCTTTTTACTGTACCCTTATGAAATTACTCTAATGATCAAAAATTTCTTTTATTATTTTCTCGTACCCTTTAGTTTCTCAGGTAAGACATGAGTGGTAACTGAAATTTCCCTGCCTCTGAGAGGTGATTTGAGTCCTCTTGTATATTTATTTTTGATAATTTCAGACCTTTCCCCCATAATACATAGAGTAGATGAGTAATGAACTGATTTCAGTTGGAGCTCTTTTACTTGATACACACCATCCTGTGATGAATTAATGAATTCACAACAAAAAGGCCTTATCAAAGTGGTGGGTACCTTGCTATAATGAGTCTCTGGTTCTTCTGTGGGAAAGCTGCTATAAAGCTATCAACCCTGATATTCAGATAAGTAAATACCAACAAGTAAATAAATCAGGTGCAGCTGGTTTAAGAAGAAAAAAAAAGATTACTTTGCTACAGTGGCCTTCAGGCTGAGCTATGAGAATGACCTGTGACATGGTACAAGCAAATCATCCAATGCTACGAGCATATCAACCTTCTCCTGTAGTGACACAAAGTATTAAAAATGCACTTGCTGTATTATCTGATGTAGAGTTGTCCAGTGAGACGTGATTAGGGTTAGGAAGTTGCTCTGAGTTTTTGGGTGGAGGTTCTTCTGGTTGGGCAAAGCATTTCACTTATAAACAGAAATAGAAGTGTATATTGGTTTTTTTTTTTTTTTCCTAGTGCATTTGAATGCTTTCAAATTCCCATAGTTTGGGTTCCTGCAAATTTTTGTTCCTTCAACTGCTGCAGTGTACGCAAGTGTTTGCCCTTCTAGAAAGGCTCTCAACAAGGACACTAGTATATATGAATCTCAAGGATTTACTCTGCTAAGTCTTGTATGGCTCTTGATTCCTCTTTGCATAGGACGGAATTTCTGCTACAGCTGTGGGTAGCAACTTCAGTGATTTCTTTTTTTCCTCTTTTTTTCTTATGATCATATTCATATTCTAAATCTTTTATGGTATTTCACTTTATAGATAAAGCTCTCCAAAAGGGCAATTCCAAACCACATTCTCTTATATTGAAAAAAAATTGTTTCTGCCCTTCATGGTTACACAAGAAGTCTTAAGAGTGCAATTAGAGAGTCTTCCATTATATGGAAGAAGAGAACAAGCTGAGAGAAAAAGCAAAACTGCATTTTTGCTTGTCACGGCTGAAACTACTGTAATTTTTGAAACATGGAAGATTTTGGGGTTTTTTGAATGTCTGTTGGCGGCAATTGCTATAACATTTGCATTCTTTCTGGTTGATGCTCTGTGCGAAGAAAAAAGGCACCTTTAGCAACTTGTGAAGTGTTGGTGACCTACCTGATGTCAATAGAGTTGGGAGATAGGAGTGTATCCTGTCACTGAGGTGACAGCGTAGCTGTAGAGGTAACGTCTTCAGAGCTGGAGAGTGGTGTTCGGGTTGGGGATGCACAAAGCGATCACTGTGTAGCTAGATATTATCTCCCTTGAGTCCTGTTATACTCAGAACATGATGTACGCAATGATATAACCATGTAAATAAATGAAGGATAAAACCCCTGGTTCCATGAAGGCAATGTGCTAAAATGGCAACGCTTTGAAGATGACTGCTTCCAGCCCTGCAGTGATCAATGCTGGACTGGGCCAAATGAGCTGCTCTGTGAGGAGGCCTGGTGAAGAAATACCTCTGTTTGTTTCCACTCCAGTTATGAGTGGCTTGAGTTTTCTAAAGATGGCTTCTTGTTGTCAAATTATCAGTTATTATACTGTTGTTGAAATGCTAGACTGAATATCTCAAGTGCCACTTGAGTTGTAGCGGCAGATTTGTTGGCGAGGGATGGAGACAACAAGAGAACACAATGCTCGCCCAGGGAGAGGTTGAAACTGTCACTTGGCTCTTTAATGGAGACAGGAAAGGTAATTAACAGCTAGCGTTGTGTACAGATTCGTATTTCATGGGGAAGATGACTCATTTTGGCTCTGAGCAAGTATGAGAATGAAATTAAACCAATTCCTGGTGTCATGCCAGCGACTTTGGCATTTTAAAAATATCTTCCCTCTGTGTCCCAACACAAGCTCACTATATTTTCAAAATCAGTATGTGCTTTGTGGGACCAGTGTTTTCCAGGCTCTCTCTGTAGGTGAAATATAGCTTTTCTTTTCCTACTTGCATCCAAATTCATTCATTTAGTAACTTCGTGCATTAGCTGTGTGGTTTTTATGTGCATCAGCCTGTTTCCATAGAGTTTTGAAGACGTGCTTGCTCAAGGTTAGATTTATTGGGACAGTGGAGGAGCTTGTAGAAGAGTGTGTTGGGCAGGGCTGGCAGAACAGGACACACTGAACAAGATGTGGGGAAAGGCTGTGACTCTTCCTTCCATTGGGATCATGCTACCTAGAGCTTTCTCCTGCATCCCTGGTGCTCAGGATGGCTGACTCATGCTATGCCTGGAGTTTCTCTCCGTCTCCAGAGAATTGTTTTGGTTGTTGGTTTGTTGTGTGGGTTTTTTTTTTTTTTTTTAAAGTGTAATGGGTCAATGAGGTGCTCCAACAGAGAGTTGTAGTTCGTGCAGCAAAGTGTGGGCAAAACTGCTATGAGTGAAATGCAAGACAAACTAATATTTAGAACAGCGTATTCCTTGCTCAGCGGTGTAGATCTACACTATTTGTGATCCTTTTTTGGGAAGTGATTGATGACAAAGGACTCCAGTTAGACCAGCCATGTCCTCACATCCTTGCCTTTTTATTCTGCAAGTCTTTTTTTGTCTGGACAATGTATTACTGTACATGTGCTTGCAGAGGGATGGCTGGATACCATCACCAGTTTGTGGGGAGAATCTTAGGTTGGCATTCAGGTCTACCTTTGCCAAGGATCAATGTGGAACCTTTGTGGTTGGTGGGAAGTAATAGGAAGAAGGGAATTACCTGCATCCTTAAGGAGGCAGTTGCTTAAATATCATGTTATGACAGATAAGGGAATGGCTGCAGAACAAAGCATGCACTGGGTTAGAGATGAGGGAAAGCAGCAGCAGCCGGCTGAGGACAGGACTATGTTCCCTGCTATGTGCAGAGCCTTGGGGCAACTGTGAGACTGTGCCTCTGTGCAGTCCACAGTTTCTCTGTGGTCACTTGTGTTAACGCTGAGCAAGCATTGAGCAAACAAACACACTGGAACTGAGACTCATATTTACCTTTCACAGCTGTAAAGGACTGTCCTGTGTCTTTTTTTCTACTTAGGCAAAGTAATAGATAACCATATTTTGAGATGTTCTAATACACTCTGTTATCTTTATGCTGTGAACTTTTACAAAAAGATGGTATAGACCTTGATTATTTATTTTTATTTCATTATTTCTTTTTAGGGAAAAGAATCCATAAATAAACCTCTACTGATGGACTGATTCATTACCTCCTCCCCTGCCCATTTCCAAAATAACAATGCAGATTCAGTTCTCCACCAGCTTTATGACATCAGGAACAGAATTTGGATAATGAGGGCATGAGGAAAAGGTTATAAACAAAGCTAAGGGAGTTAAATTTAGAGAAGGAAGAGCTAACAGGTGGCCAGAGAAAAGGGAGGGAGGAAGACTTTGGAGAGGCAGTGAATAGAAATGTGATTGCATTTGTTATGAGGTTTTTATAATAGCGAAAATGTTGGGAGTGAAATAAACTCTATAAAGAACTATTTAAAAATGTATTGTTTGCAGAAAACTGTAATCAATCTAACTGACAGTCAGAAAGGTCTATTTAAATTGCAGGGCTGTTTTCCCTTGTGCCCTTACCAAAATCGGCTTCAACAAATCTGGAGGAGTATAGAAACAGGGAGTGAACTCATCCACCGACATGTTAAACCTTTCCTAAGCCTTAACTGCATTTTGTGCCTCTCCCTTTATTTCATGTTATGATCTAATCTGGTTTTGGTCCAAGGATTCATCTTGGAATGTTGACACCAAGATCCAAGTGCCTTTCAGGCCTTGGCTTGCTTATGTGTCTTCACACTAAGTTGTTTCTTTGCCTCAAAGACAACTTTTTATCAAAGGAGCAGTGAAAAACAGGGATTTAACAGAAGTCATCTACCCACTGCTCTCATTTGGCAATGACAGCTTTGACCTCAACAGTGTACCATGAACCAATTCCTAAAACAAAGTTTAATTGTCCATGTGGGGGACTGAGATCTATCTAAGGAAAGAAACAGAGGTTTGTCCCATATTCTAGGCAATGCCCTTGAGCTCAGTTCTTGTGATGTTGGAGGATATCGTCTGAAGTAAGGAACTGGTTCACTCTGTGACAAGAGTGATAGTGACTTGGTGACTAACTCAATGCTGTATTTTTTTTTAACTGGTACTGAGGCTTTCTAAGCTTGTTTTATACAGTCTTTGAATAAAACTCTATATCTTGGCCACAGAGCTAGTTTCCAGGCTTTTTTGATTACAGAAATGGGATTTACCTTTAGCATTAGTCATTTGTAATGGTGCTTTGGTCTGTCCATCAGTAATGGAATGAAAGGCATTTCTCTCCAGAAGTAGCTGGCTCTTCATATATGGAGTTTAAATGAACTTTCACATGTAAATATTCACACTGTAGATAGTTGAAATTGGGCAAATGAATCCCACATGAACTGCTCACTGTACTGAACTGGAATTTGGAAGTCGCAATACATTTCAGAGGTTTTTGCCAGTATTGTGGTATTAAGCCCTTAGGTACTATATTATTGTTTATGCTTAGTGGAAATCCCTTAAGGATTATTTTCTTTCTTTCTTATAGAGTTTGCCTAGATTAAGGAGGTGTATTATGACAACGCTGTATCAGTACTCAATTTTATCTGCAGGAATAACTTATATTTCTACTGCCCCTGAACCATGATTGGTTGTGCATTGATATGGCTAGGGTGCTTTTATGTTACCGAGATGTGGCCTCTGGCTGGTGTGTCAGAACACAGCATTATCCTGAAGACAACCTTTCAGTCTCTTTATAATTCAGGGACAACCTCTTGAATTTCTTCTTTGATGTGATGGCAACTAACACCATTTTCAGAAGTATTGATTCTGAACAGGAGAGTTTAGATAGTGCCACAGCCACTGTTACAAGGACAATAACAAGGTTTTTCTTTTTTCTCTCCTTGATTAATCCCTAGAAAACATAGCCACAACTATCTGAGCCACATTTAAAAGGGAAAATGCAGCACATAGACTCTTCCTCACCCAGTGGAAATATTTTCTCTTTGGACATCCTTTTTATTCAGAAGGTTGGCCCAGCCTCATGTGGCCTTTCATTCTAATTCTGCTCTGACTTAGACTGATGTTATCTCTCTCTTAGGATAGCCTTAATTAGTCAATCCCCAATCTAAAATCAGTTTTCTTTGCTTGTGTGGGTGGTTTGGGGGTGGCTTTTTTCCACTCTATTATTATTATTTTGAGTTTGAGATGGAGCAGGGCACCCTGTTGTAGAACTTCTTTCAAAGTGTTTTCTTTCCCAGTACTAAACCAAATCAGATTTAAACTCTTCTCTTTACTTGAGAGTTTTGCCTGATCCGATATACCTGTCCTTAACAAAATCACCCTGTTTCAGATTACTGTGTTGCTAATTATAGTATCGATTACCTCTTCCTCTCATTCATTCCTCTTTCAGGCTTGTTAACTGGTAGCTTGAAATTCTGCAAGAGGAGTTTGCATAGCATATCCTTGAAATTACACTTGGAAACTATTACTTGGACAGTTACTTTAGAGGCATTCTTGGAGGTCATTACAGTTTTTGTCAAGAACAGTTTAATTCTCTGCCATTTTCCACTTTTGTTGTTATTGTGGATTGTCATGGGAGCAGGTTAATTTGGTCCAATTTCCTCCTCGTGTTCTGTCCCCTCATCTCATGAATGCAAACATGCGAAAGCTGGACTCTGCAAAAGATTAAACCTGTGGTGACAAGTAATTCCTGTGACAGAGGCTTTAAAGAGAAGAGAAAAAGACCTTAAAATATCTTCTTTCACTTAATAAGAATAATCTAAAAAGTGGTATGAAAGCTGCTGGAGGACAGCTCTGACCTGTCTGCTGGTCACGTTACAAGCCATGCTGGTACTGGCTTTTGGGCACGTACACGCAGGGAAGTGACTCCCTGCATAGGCAAAATTAAAGTCCCTCTCTTTGAAAAGCAAAGCAAGCTCCTCAGTAGTGATCTAGGAGAAAACGGGTTGGTGGTCCTGCTGCCTGAAGACCAATGCTGTGTGTGAAAGGCTGGTTCCTGCAATCTTCCCATGCATCATCTTGACTCCATACTGCTCTTTGTCCCTGCTCACTGCTAAGGACAATGTGAAAGTAGCCATCACCTGGTCAGCCAAAGTCTCTTTAGTAGCAGATGAATAGAAAAGGTACGAGAAATAAATAGACTTTGAACCCACCTCAGATAAACCTTTCCAGTTTTTGGCAGTTGCTGGTTTAGAGGCTTTCAAGCCATACCTTTAGGTACTAAGTCTTCATGACTTTGTCTAGTCCCTTATTAAATCCTTTTAAAAACCTTTGTCTTTCGCAATAACTTGTGTCAAGGAGTTCTATAAATTTACTGTGTAAAAAAGCACTTTATTTAATTTGTGTTAGACATGCTGCCTGATCACTTCATCAAATTCCACCCCTTCTTGCCATTTATTAAGTTGGGAGTACTTGCCCTCTCACTGCCTTTCCACTCCTCATGATGCAGGCTCTCCACTCCAGCACCCTCCCACCGCACTCTAGAGAGAGCCCTTAAGGAAATGCAGACCTGTTGAATGGGCAACCAGTTCGGAGCTGCTCCTTGGGGTCAGATTCATCAAGGAGTGCTGTGGAACCCAAAGGCAGTGCTCTGTAGCAATGAATTAGCAATTTTATCTGTAAAGTTGAAAGAGGCTATTTGCAATAGGAAGCATTTATCATGGGTGTTGTCTTTCACACGTATGCTATTTGGGCAGGCATAAGGATCTTTTTAGGGGAACTTTTTTACAATAACAATCAGGCAGTTTGCTATCACTTGCAAGAAACACCTGCCCATCACGCTAGGGAGAAACGAATTACTTTCTGGGAGTTTATTGATGACAGGGTTCTGATTGATAACTATAACTATTTCCAGCTATGTTCCTTGACCCATCCCTAAACCTTGGCATCCTTTGACCAGAGGAGCAAAGGAAGCAGGATGAAAAATAGATGCCATGTTTTGGTGAGATTGCTTGGTACATTGTTTAGATTCGCCCGTGAACTTAGCTCAGCAGGTCTGTCAAACCTTCCTCCTGTGCTTGCTTCTCATTGACTGCTGTAAAAGCCAAGCACACATAAACCATGTGCTTCCAGTTTCTCCCTGGGTCAGGATGAGAGCAGTCACCTTGCAGGTAACACGGTGCTTTGGGTCTGCTGGAACTGAGGAGGCCAGAGCTCTTTCTGCTCCTGACCTGCTGGATGAGCTTGGGTAAAAGTCACTGCCCTGTTTTATGCCTCCAGGCTCCCTGTTTGTCACTCGGAGCAATAAGTGTTCTGCCTACTTGCTATCTGTAGCAAAACATCCCAGCATTAAGTTATAGGTGTTACCAAATGACTGTCATGGCAGCAGCTTGGAAATTACACCCAGTATCTGAGAGGCTTTTGTTGTTGGAAACCTGCTCATTTATATGTGAAAAAAATCAGATTTTTTTTTAAAGCAGGATGTTTTTTCCCAGGTCTGGATGCTCCCAAAAGCAAGAATGTTTCCACCAGACATTAAAATCTGGCTTTTGCTTTCAGCGGCAGGCAAGGACGTGTGTTATTACTGTACTTGGACAAAATGTCACTCAGGATAATACAGAGCTGCAGACAAGCATTACTTTAAAAGCAGGCCCTTGTCTCTCTGTATTTCCTCAGCACACTGAATGTTTGGCTAAGCTCCAGGAACTTTCCAAACACAAACAAGCATTTATGTATTAAGCCTTTTTATCAGGCTACGCTCCGTCTGAGCTGGGATGCGGGCAGCCTTTCTAATAAGGTGTATGCAGAATTGTTAATGGCTTTCCCATCAACCCATGCAACAAAAATATCAAAACTTTTAAATATTAAATCACTAAAAGTTTTTTTTTTCTTTTAGAAGTAAATCACTGACGTCTTTTCACTAAATGGTGTTAGAAGAATGAGCTAATTATAGGTTTGATGAAAACCCTAATTTTTTTCCCCCAAGAAAATGGATTGCCCTGTGTGTGTGTATGGTGACAATACGAAAAGCAAGTTGAAGCTTTTGGATGTGGTTACTGGTGCTGGGATGATCTTTGACAGCACTGGTCCAGCCCTGTCCCCAGTCAGTGGGTGACAGTCCCACCAGCTTTTAGGTCCCTTGCATCAAGGGAGCTGTTGAACTTGGACTGGGTTCCAGGCAGCAGGTAATAACCAAAGTAATAATGCATGTGCAGTTGCTGGTGTAAGATGGCCAGTAATTTAAGATTTCTAAATGCATTTCTAACGGAAGCAGCACTAGCTCCCTTTAATGGCAAGGATGAGTGGGAGCTGGGGAAGGTACAATGCTGTGTGATCCCTGATCCACCAGCTTGATGCAGTGGGTGACTGCCCTGGAACAGTTGTAATCACACTGGGATTTTGAGTTGATGAAGTTTGAATTGCTGGTGCTCAAGCTGACCTTGTTGCAAACTCCAGTAAAGGATTTCAGGGTGCTTAATCTGCTCTGTTTTCTTCACCAGACTCACTGAAATGAAAAAGACAACCAAATAAAATATATACATTTAAATATGTAGATATATTTCAGATTTGAAGATGCCTTCTGTTGTTTGGTACTTAATTTGCGTGTTTTATGTCAGTGGAATGATCTCCAAAATAAGCTCCTAACTCTGAATGCATACCACAGCAAAACCTGGCCTCAAATAGTGCCTTGAAGTCTCATCAGCTATAAGATGTGCTTTGTATTCACAATGTCGCTCATCTTGCCTCATTTTCTGTACACTTATAGGTCACGTGCTATCCCTTCTGTCCCGAGACAGGAGGAGATAGTCCTCAAAAGAGAAGTTTAAGTGTAAATGTTTGCCTCTCTGGACTCAAATTTTGTTAGCATCAAATAGCATCTGAAATGATCTCATTTATGTTTTCATCAAGTAGGTAAGTAGGAGTTATCAAATAATACCCTGTGTCTCCATGGGGAGATTGATAGCAGTGAGCAGCATGTGGGCAGGATTAGGGCATTTCCTATGTTCCCCTCATCAGGGAAAATCAGGAGATCCTTATCCCTTAAAGTAGCTAAGTAAGGGATATGATGGTGGTGGGGAAAAGCTAGCAGCAACCTCCGGAGAGCAGAGGTGGTGGTGGTAGCTGTTCAGGAAATTGGGTTAGAAGCATCCACCAGGTCTTGTCTATCCAAGGTGGAGGTTTCTGAGAGGTGTGTGGGGAGGGTGTTTCTGAGTGAGCTGCTGTTGCAGAAATGAGTTCATGTGCTGAATGAATGTGGCTTTAAGGAGTAGTCTTTGATACATCATGCTGTTTCTGGAAAAATCAAATATTTGGGTTCAACCACAGTTCATTTTTAAACCTCTAAGGTATACTTAGAGTTCATTGTGCCTCTCTTTCCTTCCAGGGGTAATTTTTTTTTTCTCACCCTTGTTTCTTGCTGGTCCCTGTTAGCATGCATCTCTCCTTGTATCTAGAGATCAAAAAATCCTGTATATATGACAGGAATATTGAAACTAAAAAGAAGATAAAAGAGTGATAGCTGGGAATAAAGCCAATGTTGTGGTTTTTCAAAAAACATTCTTCTGAAGTGTAAGTGCTCAGAAAAGGCACCAGATGTGGGGTGTGTGTGTATTTTTTACATAGCTTTGACTAGAGGGAAATGATAAAGATGGTTATCTCTAGAAAAGGGGATTTGGGGCAGATAGGAGCTGAAGACCAAATGCTCCCCTTCGTTTGTACTTCCTCTTGTCAGGGAGGGGAGGAACACTTCTGACAATTGATCTTTGGGCCAGAGCAGCTGTGGCTAGTAGACAAACAGGCACTTTAAACAGAAAATGTCTTTAAACTCTCTCAGCATTAGCCTTTCTTCTTCTTAAATGAAGAGAAGATGCCCGTAGCATCTGCTGTGGCCTGGGATTGCTTTCTCTTGTGTGCTGGGATCCCTTCACATCTGCTTCAGGCAATGAACCTCCCTTGCAGAGAGACCTCCAGCTTTGCTGAGAGGGAGGGAAGGAAAAAGTGATGCTCAGCAAGCTCTACCCATCCTACTGTTTTGCTGAGGTCTGCACAGGCACTCCAGTTTTGGGAAATGAAGTACTGCTGGGGCTTCTTGTATGAAGTTTGGCTTTTGGAGGCCCTGGAGGGCAATAGTAAGGGCTACAGTGGAGGTCAGCTTGATCCCTGCAGTCCCAAGGTTGATGCTGGCAGCCAGTTTCAGTCCTTCCAGGGACCTCTTCCTTTTCTTTCCCTTCCCCATTATAGCAGGGCAGGGGATCCCCTGTTCCCCCCAGCTGGCTAACACATTTAGCTTTGACCCCCCTGTGCATTTCCCCTTCAGCAGAGACCTACGGCCAGGGAGTGCTCATAGAAGTGACCTAGGTCAGGCTGGGACAAGTACTAACGCTCTGTGTTAGAAATCCTCGTGTTGAAAGGTTTGCAGGCATGTGGCTGATATGACCTCACTGAGATCAGAGGAGCTGTGGTGGGAGAAGTTTCTCCTCAGTAGCTGTGAATTATGTGCATTGCCAGCACCGTGGAGGCTCAATTCTGTTTCTGAACACGTCTCCGCTGGCAGGATGAGCTGTGAACACAACAAGGTGCTGGGAAGGAAGGAAGAGTCAGCTCGGGGGTCTGGGAAGGCAGAAAATTAATTTTTTTGGAGTAATTTTTCTGAGCAAATCAAATTACTAAGTTAATGCCGAAGTGGTCTGCTGACTGCCACGGCGGGGTGAAGGAGCCACTGTGTTTCTTGATGCCAAACTGCTAATGGTCTCTGCAACTCTAAATGAGGTGGGTCTCCCTTTTTTTGTCAGTCATTTTTGCTGTATGAGAAAAGACAGTGAGAGAGAGTAGGAAGGGAAGGAGCAGGAATCTCCTGGAAAACCTAGAAGACCGCACTGGAGCGTGAGCCGTTCTGGGGCACATTAGCAATCTCAACGTTGTTTGTGGGTGTATTGTTAAGGAAGTGTTTCTAAATAATAGCTCTGTTGCAATTTTTCTACTTACCGTACTTAAGCATGATTTCTCCCAGGACATCTAGTGCTTTGCTTTTCTTTTGACAAACATAGAAGGATGAAATGGATCCTTCCATAAAAGCCCCAAAAGGTGCTGCTTTCACCAGCAGAGCTGGCTGTCACCTGGGATGGCCAGGAGCATCACTCATGGAGCATCTCAGTAATTGGACTATGCCAAGGAAGAAGTAAATAAAAGGCATCCAGTGAGGATTGCTCCAATAGCATGGAATTCACAAATTGAAAACATATTAGCTTCTGACAGTTCTGTTCTTCTATAGACAAAATAACTACATTCCCAAGAGCTCTGTGTTTAAAGTTTTAAATCTTTTCCCTTTTAGTGAATTATTTGTGCATCTAAAGAAGGTTCCCAGAGTCTGATTTTTACCCTTTTTGGTTTATCATTCACACCAATACCAGGAGGGCTCAAAATGTTCTGTTGCATCTGATTTGGCAGCATTTCACATCCACTTGGCGGTGGGGCATGTATTTATGTCTCTTACACCACTGGGTATGAGACAGTTAAAAAAAAAAATTGCCCCTCTAGGTATTTCTTACAGTTGAACACAGGGTTAGGCATATTCTCTGGGATTTTGCAAGATTTTAATTTCTTTATGCTTTACTCTGCTCAACTTGCCTTTTGATGCCTGCTGATAAAATTGGAAAAAAAAACCAAAACCTTTCTTAAAGTTTTGAAGATACAAAATGTTGGGTGTATCTTAGAAACAGACTTTTACTTCAAGTTCGTGGCTGCCCTGTCCTGCTAGGCTGTGTGCAGCGTACTCTGGACTAGGAAAGGTGGGAAGGAAGGAGACTAGTGCAGTGGTTAACATCTTTAACATCTCATAACGACGCTTTCTCAAGCTGGAAGAGAGAAAGCTCAGTGCTTTGCATCTGTCTGCCAATATACAGTTGTGAGTCAATAGGTGTTTTTTTTTTCCCCCTCCACATGGATGAATTTGGCTCATGGGTTTTCCAGTAAATCACTAGAAAACTATTTATGACTTGGCCTTCTTTTGTACGACTTCTGCTCTGACTGCCAGTTACACCAAATAGAAAAACTGACAGCAGGGCAGATCTATGCTCCTTGTCTAGCTATAAATTGGGGCCATTTTTTGCCCAGTAATGGGTTGCAGCCAGCCCTTTCAGTATCCATAAGAAGTGGAGGTAGGTGCAAGGTCGTCCTGTTAACAAGCAGAGATGAGTGGAGCATGAAAGACCCCAGAGACAAACACAATAATTTGCCAGGCTTAGCTAGGCAGCTTTGGAGTGACCTTTCTCTCCTCAATTTGGGTCTTGGTTGTCTTTAGAAGGGAGAGTAGCCCAGGGCTTACATTGCTAGCCAAGCTTTGCCCCCCAGGGATGATGGCAATGCCTGTGGGGCAGTGCTGAAGGCAGGTGTTGACTCTAATGAGGAAACTGAATCGGTGTCACCTTTTGCACAAAGTCTAGGGGCAAACTGAGCACCTCCAGCTACTTCTGTATAACCTGAAGCCACCAGACATCCCCCTGCTCTGAGCTTTGTCAACCCAGTCTAGTTTGTCCTGTTCTGAGAGTCAAATAAATGGGTTGGGCAGAGTTAGGAAACCACCATGAAACAAGAGGTACCTCCCCATGCTTCCCACTGATGCCCTCCCCTGAAAGGGGGGCAAGGGGAGGCTTGGCAGAGTCTGACTTTGCTGCATTGCTAAAAACAAGCCTGCAGCCTGTTTCATGCTTCAGTTGGGAATACTGGAGAAAGGTTGCTGAACTCCTGGGACATTGTAACATAGCCCTGGCTCTTCAGCAGCTGTTCTCTGACCAACCTGAGAAATGCATCGGCCAGACCTACCCTCTTTTTTGTCTGTGGGAAAAATCAGTGCAGTCTGTGGGGACAGAGAAAGCAGATGGAAATGAATGGAGGATGTAAAGGAAGGACTCTGCATGACAAAGTCACGCACACAAGCAATTTAAAAACAGACGTTAAAGATTAGTACTTCTAAGGGGAACCCAGGGAGCCATCCCCACATCCTCTGCTGTCTGGTCATGAAGTTTTTGCACTGTGGAACACAATGGAACAAGCAAGGAGGCCTTGTTCCCCTCCTCTAATGGTAGTGCTTGGCTTTTAACACTTCAGCTGTGAATTGGAAGCCCCAGCACAGGTTGCAGAAGCTACTGCTTTGTGTTCACTAAAACTTTGCGAAGTCCTGCTCTGATCTCTGCTGACTGTCACTCTGCACTGCAGCAGTGGTTCAGGAGAGATGGTATTTCCCAGGTTTGTATGGTTTAGCGTGTTTTTTCTGTGGACTTGGAGCAGTTAGCAAATAGCTCAGCCTGCTATTTGCAATTTGCAGTTGGAGAAGAGCTGCAGTAGCTCACCTTTGGGTGGAGGGAGTACCATTTCCCAGGCTTGTTGGGAAGCCGCTGTACTCCTGTTAAGACATTTTAATGTGGACATCCCTTGAAAACGTCCCAGCCTCGTGTGAGTCCTGTTTAGCCTTCAGTGATTGGATTCATGTCCTATGCTGCAGAGACAAACCCAGAAACTCATTCTTACTGAGCATTTACAGACACTGCTAGTTGGCTTTGGAAAACTTCAGCGTATAATTATTTTTGATCATATCAGTGTCAGTGTTTTTATGCTACTGTGCATACTATGGGCCAGATGGTGCAACTGTTGTTACCTGCATTGCAGATGCAATTTGGCCCAAATGATGGTGTAAGTCACCCCCAAGTGTCTTCTGGGTGTCAGAGTTAAATATTAGCTTTTGAGAATATTATTTTTCCCTCCTAGAGATGAAGCAGGGCAAAATAGATAAAGTGAAAGGAAAAAAAAAAACCAAAAAACCATGGTACAGCTAATACAAGGCTAATCTTTGGCTGCACCTTTGAGCTGTTGCAGTACAAATGAGAGAGCAGCCTTCAAACTTCACTAGTCATCCAAAAAGGACAGGTCCCAGTCACCCACGATAGGATTAGGAGGTACAGAAGCATAGAGCCCTTGCTGCTTTTGCAATCCTTTCCATCCCCATGAGTTGCTCTGAGCAAAGAGATACTGTAGACAAAGCAGGGCAGAGAGGCGAGGCTGAAGACAGCAGGAAATTTTCAGTGTTGCTCAATGTGCCGTGTTGCCTGATTCTTCCTTGTCTGGGGGATTTAGTGTGGTCACTTTGAAAATGGATGCTCAGATCAATTTAGGAGCTGTTGTCCTTGAGCGATTCTTTAATATACTTGAGATCTAATGAATGAAAGGCAAAAAAATCATGGAGGCAGGAGGAAATGACCTGTAATCACAGCTGCTAACACTTGTGATTTTTATCAAATGTCTTGGGGTATTTGGTAAAGTCGGAGAGTGCTGTGATTATGCAGGGCTGCTCCTTTGCAAAGCGGGGGGGGAAGGGCATTTCAAGCACAAATTATTATGATGTGGTCCTTAAGACACAAACAACAGGGAATAAAAAGAACATTGCATATATTTTTGTTGTTTTAAAAATGCATACAAAATACCATGACTTTAACCTCCTGATTTTCTGGCCTATTCATGAGCTCTTGGAGTTGGTCATTCTAGACTTTTAGGAAGAAGTGGAATAACAAGGTTTCAGTGCTGTGTGGGTGTTCAGTATTTTGTGTTTCTGAAGCAGGTAGCCCACAGAAAAGAGTTGAGACACCCTTTGTGTGCCATGGCTTTAGGATGTAAGCTTTGCAGGACTTTAAGACTGAGACAGCTTTAATCACAGAAGTGTGTTACCCCTCTTGAGAATAATCTGTATTTTATATTGTGACTGCAGCTCCCGTAAAGGAGAAGCTACCCTGGAAATCAGTGTAAAGCCTTTACTCTTTCTGCTGCTTTTTGTTGCTTTCTCTCAGGTGCTGTGACTGTCTTGGGGAAAGCAGAAATGGCTTTTAGAACAAATGAGATAAACACTGAAGTAAAGATCAAGGATGCTTGAAATGAAGTGTAACATCCTCACACTCCTTCCTTTAATGCATTGGAAAATAAGTGCAGAAAGAGAAATATGATGTGCAATGAATTTTGACTCCTTCAGTGCTTGTTTAAAGGAAGAAATATTTTTGCTGGGACTTGGATTTCAGGAGTAATTGCTGTGTTAACATTGCAGCATCAAATGCATTTTCTCTGATCTCTTCCTGCAATGTAATTGTTGTATCACCCTGGTCAGCCGCATTCCCTCTTTCTGCAATTGCTTTATGCTTGCCCTGCAAAAGGAATGCAGAATTCGGGACCCACATTTCGGAAGCAAATCAGAAAAAGCATCTGCATACAAATGGATCTGAAATAAGTGAGCTTTTCTTCTCTTGCACAGAGGTCTTCAGAGCTGTAGCGCTACTGTGAATATTTTTCTTTGCTCGGTTTCTAGCAATGCAAGCAAGCAAGAGCCCATTTGCGCAGGGATCAGAAGAGCTTTGTGATGTGACTTGTTATGCTTGTGTGTAACTGTGCTTCCCTGTTCCCCATCTATACTTCTTGTCTTTCCCCATATGGAAGGGGAGGCTGCTGTGCTTCTGAAGGGCAGGAGTCCTGTCCCTTTCCTGGTCTGGCTTTGTGTCCCAGCCGTGGCCTGTGATGTTTGTGATGGAGTAGAGGCAATTCTTCTCTCCTCTTTTGTTCCCTCACCACTATTTCTGCTGCATGTCCTGACATGCTCGTTAGGTTATTTGCTGCCAATGTTATCTTAGAGGGGTTTTTTTGTCCTTGATGTCTGCAATGCGTCATAATCTAGGCTGAGCCTTTTGAACTGATGGATTGGGACTGGGCACCCACATGTCCTAGGAGATCTGCTGGGATTTTCAGCATTGCGAAACTTGGTTTTGGTGATGCTTTTGCTGTATTTCACGCTAGTGGTGTGGACTTCTGCTCTTTCCTGGGAGATGTGGCTGTCCTGTGGAAAAAAAGAGCTGGTTTTTCTACAGAGCCTGGGTTATGCTTCTCCATTTATACTTACTATTTATGATAAAACTTGGTTAGTCATCTGATATTCTTTAATCCTAGCAAAACCATCTATGCCAAGATAAATGGGGTGACTTTTTGGAGTAATTTCTCATGACTCTCTAGTGTCCTTTTGTTCCCACCTACTATTTTCTATTTTTCCTTTCACTGCTCTACTGTGTGCAAATACTGACATGGGAGCCATAGTCAAATGAACTTGGTTCTTCAGGACTTTGGCTTTTCACAGCCTGCACCTGTGTTTCCCCAGAGGTCTTCAAGAGAAGAAGTTGGTGTTTGCTAAATGCTTTGTTTTTTGTGTGCTTTCTAAGTCTTTGAAAAGCCAGTCCCCCTCTAGGTGGGGGAGATGTTGCTGTAGTATCTGCACATCAGTCACTCTGGTGGGTTTGGCTGTTTTGAGCCTCATGATGTAGTCTCGGATAGTAAATATTCTCCAGTTTAAGGTAATAAAACATACTAGGCAACTCATGCCTTTTCTTGCATCTCAGCTGTAAAGTTTCAGTTCCTGACTCTTCCTGAAAGCAGGCAGAAATTTTAAGTAGGTGGAATTAAATTTTGTGTCTGGACAGATGTCTCAGCCCTTGGACTCTTGACTGTTAAGTCTGCTTGAAGATAGAAGGCTGATACCCATTATATTTATAGCTCTGTAAATGGGAGTATATCAGTATTCGTGGGAGCTGTATGCAAGGTTTGGGGCCAGCATTTAAATAGAGTGGGGGCACACAGAAATTGAATTTTGCAACTATTCACTCTATCAAAGATGGGCCTGATCCAGCCCAGTTCTGAACTCCAACAAGTCTCTGACCAAGGAGAGATGGTTATTTCTTGCAGAACTCTTGCTTTTGTCATGGCCAGGGGCTGGGGCTGCTTAGTTTAGACCAGAGTTCAGGTGGTTCAATGTGGAACTTCACAGAGAAACTTTTGTTTCAATTAGCTTGTTGGGGATATTGTGCTCAGTGAGTGCATCCTTCTCCAATTCTTTTTATTTTGTGTAGCTCATATTTCCCTCATGCTTCAAATCTGTCCTAACAACAAAAACAAAAAAAACGTTTCTCATTTACTTAGACTTTCACAAAGTTTCAATACCTGTTAGTTCACAGTGCATGAAAAAGCTGAATGCTATTATATTTCCTATTTACTGCTTGCAGTTATAATACTCTTCTTAATGATGTAAAATATAAATGAATTATGTGCCCTCATTTGTGGTGGCAAGTTGCTATTATGAATAATGCAAATGCATGTTTGTGAGGTGGCATTCCGAATTTTTTTTTTAAAAGAAATGACAGGAAGAATGGAAGAAAAGCAGCTTTTTGGTTGGCTTGTGTTATGCAGTAACATTTGTGACTGAGCTATGGAGAACTCTTTATAGACTCGCTGCTTTTTTATTATTATTATTATTTTATTTTATTTAAATCTTTTGTCTTAAACTGCTTATATTCCAAAATACCATTCTAGTGTTACCTCTACTTTTCTGTTAGAGACGAGAAATAAGTTTTAAAAATAAATTTCAGTTCAGAATTTGTTTGCCACAGGAAAATGAGAAACTTGATATATAAATCTTTTGCAGGGACTGTAGGAAGAAATGTGTTCTACAGGGTATAGAATGCAGGACTGGTTTTGAAATCAGTGAAGCAACAAAGTTGATTTCTTATACCTAGGATACTATAAATAATTCATTTAGGGTTGTAACTTATCATTACTTATAAATAAAAAAAAATTAAGTTTTGTGTATTTGCTTTTTAAAAAGTTTGCCAGCAATATCTAAGAACTGCATCCTTAATTGTAAGGATGTGGAGAGTCAGACCTGCTGGTATCATCTCTTTGTAAGGCTTGGGCTATATTCCCCTCCACCCAGCAAAAACTTGCTGCTGCTCTTAAAAATGGGGAAACAGGTAAAAGATGACCTGAAGGCACCTGAAGAAAAAAAAAATCCTGGCCTGAAATTAATAGAACTGGCCACGTCATGTCATTTCATGTCAAATATTTTGTTGAATTGCAGCTCAAACAGTAATATGTTGAGTGATGGAAGTATAAATACATTCTTTATAGCTTTATTCTCTAATAACCAAAATACAACCGATCATAAGTCTTCATTATGTGTTAAGTTTCAATAAAATATTTTTTCAGAAAAATACATATGTTAAAAGCTGTCTGAATTTTGCAAGTATTGCATTAAAAGATCATCCTTCTTGTTCTTTTTGGCATTGCATTTTTCTCCCGTTACTATTTTATTCTTCATTGCCAGTTTTGACTGCTCAGCTCAGTCACAGGAGTTTATCAAAATAAAAAATGTTTTGTTTTAGATAAGTATGAACACCAGCTGTGAAATGATTAAATGAAATCAGGAGTGAAAAATAGCTCCTTGAACATCAGCAATAAGATTTGATGATTGGGGGGGTTTAATTATTTATTTTATTTTTGGTGGGCTTCAAACTTCCTAATTAAATATATCCAAATTAGCTGTTATGAGCAAGTCCTGCAGCATCTCCCTGTGCTTGCAACTTTGAGGTTACCGAG
Source organism: Nycticryphes semicollaris (assembly GCA_013400055.1). Classification (NCBI taxonomy): domain Eukaryota; kingdom Metazoa; phylum Chordata; class Aves; order Charadriiformes; family Rostratulidae; genus Nycticryphes; species Nycticryphes semicollaris. Next base: position 612,568 of record VXBJ01006628.1, read on the forward strand.
AATAACTCATGCCCATGTTTTAGAGATAGGGAGCATCAAGGCTGGTTTGGGGATTTTGGAGTCTCTGGCTGTGGAATGAGCTCTGGAGCAGCGAGCTGTGCCTCTGCAGCTCCGCCAGCAAGACATTTAAATCTATATTGAGTCCACAGTGGTATGTTTTCCCTGTATCCAGCACTGAGATGATGTATATGGTCTCTAGCATGCAATGAGTTGTTAAGTTTTTCCAGTGGAGCCAATTCAGCACTATGAGGCTCAGCTAAAGGATGTATTTGGGGCTGCTGATGTGTTACAGCAATAGACACAGTGCTGCTTTTTGCCAGACTGGGTGACTTTCAGGGACATTTTGTCTTCTGCTCTCTCTCTGATGGGCCTGCTGGAGAGTGAATTCGATAAGCGTGCTTTCCAGATGATGATGATGATAGAAGAAAAAGACTGCCATGAAATCACAACAAGGATCCTCTCCCTCTCTCTTCCTTGCACTCCACCTTCATTTATCTCTGCAAGCTTGGATTGCAGTCCCATTGCTATTAACCTTTTGACTGCTGGCATTTTACCCAGAGCGCTCAGCCTCAGCTGGCAGCAGAAAGGAGCGGATTTGAGCAACTCTGTAGTGATGAATTGGCGTTGGTACTTCACTCAGTGACCACTCTCTGGAAAGTGGGAAGTGCTTTGTGTAGGTCTTTGGTAGGCACCTGCAAAAGCCTGAAATCCCAGGAGCAAACAAAAAAAAGGGAGAATTGCAGCACTGGAAGGCTTATATTTTCTTTACACCTTCCACAACCACTGCTTTGCCTCTGTACAAGGAGGCAAACTTCCTTGGCTTTCATGGCAGCAGCTGCCTCAAGCTGGTGCTGACAGGTCAGGCTGGGTGGCTTTGCCTTCTGCTGAGGGGCTGTTGGTGGAGGGGAGCACTAAGCCTGTCTCTCCCAAGGGCTGGCCTTTTCCCTCTCAAATCTGGCACCCAGCTCCAAATGTCTCTTGTTCTCTAGGCTGCGCCATCAGGTTTTGAAGTGCCTGGTGGACCCACGGTGACAATACTAACTTTGTCATGCTGTTTTCAGCCCTCCCCAGAGCACCTCAGCATCGCGGGTGCACAGTGTGATGCTCTGTGCCATGTTGGCTGGGTCTTGGCTGTGTAATCGCCAGTCCTGCCATCTGCTCAGTGCGGGGCAGGGAACATTTTGTACTGGCTTTCTCTGGCCTGTCAGCACAGCGTGTGGTAGGAGGTATCATAAACCCCCTGGTTTGATGGAGTCTGGTCGTGTTGCTTGGCAGGGGAAGGGAGGCTGCCTTCCACAGGTCCAGCCCCTGGGAAAGCAGTTGGCAGATCTGCCTGCGATATCGACTGTTGTGATGTGGGTCTGCCGGGCCCTCACAGGTACGTGGTTGGGCACAGCAGCCTGTATTCGGGTACAGTCATTATTCTACTCTGGAGAATCCCGCTAGATAAATGTCAACACATGACTCAGTCTCCAATTAATGAAGAGAGGCTTTTCTTTTAAACAGCTAATTGTCCATCTCTTCTGCATAAGAAATACAGCATGCTTTTTTTTTTCCTTTTTTCCTAGCAATGTGGCAGAACCTACAGATGTGCAAATACTGTGGGCAACATCTATTATTTAACTTCCATTACCATTAATATGAATTAAATTGATGGCGTTTGTCAGGATGCTTTATGTGTTGTAGCAGATGCCTTAGGGAACTGCTTTTGAAAGAGAAGAATTTCAGGAAAAGAAAAGTTGATTTAGTGGCTAGGAGGAAAGGACTCCAGAGAATTAAGTTTAGGTCTCAGAAGTGAGAGCTGAGTTTAGTTCTCTCTCTGACGTCATGTAAATATTGGAAGACCAGAGTTTCTGTGAAACTCGCTTTCTATTTATATGGCATCCTGAAGTGGCTGGATTTTCAAAATAGGTCTGGTAACCCAAGTGAGAAGATCTAGTTCAGGAAAGAAATATGTAAATACAAGAACAGGTGGCAGGCAAAATATATGTGCAATTGGTCAGATGTGACCAAGAAGTGTTGGCTGTGATTTGTGTGTTCTGTATATCTGATCGTGCAGTGACATCATGGGAATTTCTCAGTCTTATTGCTGCTAAAAGATGGCTGTGTAGGACAGGGCATGTGTGGTGGGATCCAGGTATGTTATTTTCGGAGTGTGATGGTTGCAGTTGCATAGTCAAGCACTAAATGGCATTGCTGCCTGAGCGGGCTGATTGTTTAGAGGCTGGGTGACCTGCATCCAGTAGGCGTGGATGTTCCTCTGCTCTCTTCTGTTCCTCCTCTCTCCCTCTCAACAGATAAGAAAAAGGAGAGAAGAAAAAAAAAAAAAAGAGCTTGAACAGAAGAGTTTCACTTTAAAGATAGTGGAGGTACTGCAGCAGGAACTGTTTCCTACACCTCTGCTGGCTTCTGCAGATATGTGGCCAGGCCCTCTCTGGGGGCTCTGCCCAGCCAGTGTGTCTGGTAGCACCTGCTTTATTTGTTATTTCTGTTTGTGTGGGCTTAGTGAATCTCGGTGCAGGCAGGAGGGCTGCCTCTCTTAATCCCTTTTACATTTCAATTCTTAAAAGCAATTTCAGAAGAATTACCTCTCTCTTTTTTATTTTTTTTTTAGGTGGATTTAAAGAAATAGGTGAAAATTAAAAGAAAACCCAGTCACTAGTATTATGCTTAACTTAAGTTAATGTGAGTGACTCAGTATGAGATAAATTAACTGAAGTGCCTGGTTACAGTAGTGCATATCTCACTGCAAGTCAGGGATTTCAGCTGTCATCCTCTCCTCGTTTTTCTCTTATGGTGTTAATTTTATTTGCTGGACAATGATCACTCCCTTAATAAAAGCATAGACTTGCACAGCAGATTATGTGAAAGAGCCTCTGAAAATACCCAGGTAATTGCTACTAGGCTAAAAGTGAAAGATGACCCCAAATGCAGCAGGCTTTGCAAGTTCCGCCTAAACCACTTGGGCAGTAGATGGTTGCAGCACAGCACAAAAATGGTCAGCTGCCTTTCATCAGCCTTGTTGAGAGCAGGAATCTGTCTAGCTTTGGCCAGACTTGAAACCCAGCACTGTCAATCTGTAGAAAAGGAGTCACTGTGTGCCTGCCAGGAAAGATAGGGGACCAGAGAGGGATGAGACAGCTTCTCAGACCCCTGTGGCTCCCTTGCTTGGTCTTGGGTGCTCCTGACATTGCTTTGCGTGCAAACTTGGTGGTTTTATTTACGAAGTTATGTGGAAACTGTCTGCTGAGAAACATGTGAAGGCACCACCTTCTTTTTGCATTGAGCATGAAATAGTAGCAACTTTCTAAACTCTTTCGGTCCTGACCAGAGCTGAATTGATAAGGAAGAAACTTCCTATACCATTACCAATCCCCAAAATCCCACGGTTGCATTTTTAATATCTACTACAATGAAAATCTGTGGCCATGGACCAACTTTTTTCTGATTCCTACATGACTCCACAGGAGCATTCCTGTTCAAAACTTAGAGTTTCTGGCTGCTGCTTTGGTTTAAACATTCTGCCCATGTCCAGCAGTAGTTTCTGTAAATGTTGGGCCAGCTGCAGTTAAAGCTGCAGTTTGCCTCGGTACCGAATACAGACAGGAGCTCTTCTGAGGAGTAAACTTCCCAGACTAAAATTGCTTACAATATAAGCTGAAAGGTCACCAGCCTGTCAAAACCTTCACAGTGCTGATTTTTCAAGTCATTGTTCGTACCAGGATGAACTCTAGACTAATTCAATGTTTCCATAGTTCCTAAATCATAATACTGGTCTTCCTTCCTGTACCTTGGATCCAAGCACAATAACAAGAATAAGATTTGAGACAAGCTTTTAAAGTTCCATCTTCTGGGGCAGGAGATGAGAGAAGGAGCCCTTTCCTTTGCCTCACTTGCCAAGTCAGACAAGGGTTTCACCTTCTCAAAGAAGGTGTGGGACAAGTGCTGCACACCAGACCAGAGTCCTCGGAAGCCCTAAAGAAATATTCGTGCTGCATTTGAGTTGTTTATATGTGTGTAGCTGGTCTTCTGGCCAGACCTCTGTGGCCTTTAGATTCTCCATCTGGGTCTGCACCTCTACTCTAACTTGACCATGTGTGTGGTGCTGAAGAGGTATAGATAATGCTTGTCTTCATGCATAGGTAAGGCTCAAACATGTTGAGATTAATGAATTGAATGTTCCTCTTCAAGTATTGAGGCTACATCTGCAAATTCTTAAGAAAACGTTTCATTTTNACCAGATCTAATCAATGACAGCAGTTCACTTCTGTATCAGGACTCCTGCTTGGTAAAGGTGCTCTTCAAACTCTGTTCTGCATTAACATAATCTCTTCAATGTGAGACCACTGCTGTGGGACAGGTGGAGTCCCCCCTGAAACAGGCAGCAAACATGCTAATGGGTGTTAGAGAGGCTCAGAGCAGGAGCTTAACTCATATTGCTTGCATCTTATGCAGGTGTTCTGCTTTTTAGATCAGGGGGTTTAGGATTACCTTGATGCAGAATGAGAAAACTTTTGAAATCCTTGAGAGATTTTACAAGTTCCTAGATTTGCTATCCCCAAATTATTACTAATGTCCATGACATGAGATGAAGTTTCTCAATATTGGAATATGGTAGATCGGTGCCCATGTGAAAAACTAAATGCTGCCTTATATTCTAACTTAAAGCCTGTTTAAGGAAACTTTTGACTAGCTTCCACTTTCTGCAAAGCAACAAGCATGGAGATGTTGGGCATGTATTAACCTGGTATAACATCCAATGGGTAATTTGTTCTGACAATTTTTATGAGCAGGAAAAAAAAACCCTCATCAAATGTGTGTCACACTTTCTGACCCTTCTCTGTGGTTCATTTATCTCCTGGAAGAACCACCTGCTTTCTGCTTTGATGCTCCATTTGCAGTACTTGAGGGAGGAATGATTATAGTGGCATGCAGCCACTGGTTAACTTCTCTCCAGATGTGTGCTCCAGATGGCTATCCTGAGAATCCACCCCAGACCCAGATTTCCTATTTAACACTGACAGACTTGATTCAAACTGAAACACAGTCTTTTGCTGCACTTTCCTCTTTCCTAACTGGTAGCATCCACAGACAGGTTCAAGCCAAATGCAGTCCATAGAAAGCTCCACTCTATCTGGGGCTGGTAGCATTAAGGATGAAGGTATTAGCCTCTTCTCTTAAAGCTTGTTTCAATCTACGCGAATGGCTACAATCTGCTGCATTTCATGGAGATCAGAACTGACCCTCTGAAACCCAGTGTGTTGGCACTGGGTGAACTGTTTGAGCAAATGTGAATGCTATTTTTTTGGGTTGGTTCTTTTATTTTTTTCTTTTTTTTTTAATGCATTCACTGGGCTTATACAGAATAATAGCTTCTCTCCTTGTTGCCTCTCTCACGTTTTCTGTTCCATCTCTCTGAACAATAGCATCGGCCTCTTTATTCCTGAGCTCTCTCAGGATGTTATTTGTTTATCATCTTTCTTTAGCAACAACCAGTGTAGCAGAGTGATATAATTTAGCTTTGTGAAGTCCCGACCACAGCAGAATGCAAAGTGGTTCCTCTCATTTCTCTGGAGTTCAGGAAAGCTGTGACAAAAGGAAGAAAGAAAGTGGAGCTTTGTCCATATGCTCGCTTCTCTATCCCTGTCTACTTCCTAACAAAGCTCTTGTATTTTTTTTTTTTTTAACAAGGAATCAAGATTTTTTACTACTCTTTTTTCCTCAAGTTCTGTTGATCACCTCGGGGTACATAGCAGAGCTAAGCTGAGCATCGTCCTCTCCAGTCACGTCCCCTGCAGATGTGATACTGGGCATAACAAAGCATGGCAGGTTACTGCATTTCAGTGTTGGTGCTTGTGACTTGGGATCAAGTAATCTCAGGACATAGTGTGATGACTCTTCAAGAGAACATCTCTGCTGTGGCACAAGAACACAGTGCAGATTGCAAGAGAGGAGTGAAACCTGGAAAACCCCAGCAATATTTGCTGTAGGGAATCTGTTGCTTACCTACCAGGTTACAATATACAGTGATAGGCATACGATTTCAGTATTTGGAGCTAAACCTCCTGTTGCCTCTGGGGGACTAGGGGACACTCAACCTGATACTTTGTTGATTGAATCCAACCTTTGAAGTTGATCCTAATGAAGCCTCTCAAGCAACTGGTTGCTCATATCTCCAGGAATTAAAGAAAAAAAAAACAACAACCAAAACCAAACAAACCAAAAAACCAACCAGAAAATTATAGTCAACAGACAGGAGAGTCTGATGATCTGTGTTTTAACATATAAAAGTCTTCACACATGACGGTGTGTTTCCAAGTTCCCTGGAGTGACCCAGCAAGTGGGTGCAGCCATACCTTGGTGGTCCTCCAAGCAGATTAGAGGCCTGGAGCATCTGTCTTATGAGGAAAGGTAGAGGGACTTGGGTCTTTTTAGTCTGGAGAAGAGAAGGCTGAGGGGGGGATCTGATCAACACTAGAAGTACTTAAAGAGTGGGTGTCAAGAAGAAGGGGCCAGTCTTTATTCAGTGATGCCCAGTGAGAGGACAAGAGGTAACGGGCACAAACTTCTACATAAGAAGTTCCATCTAAACACGAGGAGGAACTTTTTTACTTTGAGAGTGGCAGAGCTCTGGAAGAGGCTGCCCAGAGGGGTGGTGGAGTCCCTGTCTCTGGAGACATTCAAAACCCACCTGGACAAATTCCTGTGCAACCTGCTCTAGGAGGACCTGCTTTGGCAGGAGGTTGGACTAGATGATCTCCAGAGATCCCTTCCAACTCTATATAATTTTGTGATTCTGTGATGTAAAACCTGGTCAATGACATAAGCAGATAGGGAGCCTGAAAGCTTGGAGGTTGGGTTGTGCCAAGGAACCTGAGGAACTCCAGCGGCAGCTGGAATCACGGGGCCCAGGGAGTCCAGCTACATGGTCACAGCATGAAAATGGAGACTTTGGGAGTATGTGACAACTGAAGTGTCCTTCTGTGTGTTAGAGGAGGAAGGACACTGCAGGAGGAGAGCAGCACTGTTTGCTGCTCTGATGCGCTCCTTTCCATCAAGTCTTTGGGAGTGCTTTCAACACCTTATTCCAGGAAATATGCCAAGAAAGGGCAAATATACTGGTTATTTATAGGCCTTCTTATGGTCGTCTTATTACTGCTGGAGTCCATCAGGGTAGGCATTTTATGTACTGCTCTGACCTTTTCTGCCAGCTGAGAGAACACTGTTTCTCCAATGACCTTCCAGTGTACTCTTTCTTGGGAAGAGAGAAATAAGAAAAGAATCCCCAAGGTTCCTTAAAGGAAGAAACATTTTCCTCTCATTAAAAGACCCACTGTAAGCATTCATAATTGGCAAAGGAAGAGGTTTTGTAGGCTTCTTTATTCCTTTGTCATGGGTGTGAATCAAACAAGGAATTTTTTTTTGTGTGTGTGTCACCTCAGCTCAGGATGATAGAAGTCATATTTATTTACATGAAGTAACTGTTGAGAATGTTTTCAGTCTCTCCTATGAACAGAAGGAAAAGTCCCACAGCAATGACTCCATTAATCTTTGCTGCCCTGATCTAGATTGACTTATTCAGTGCGTGAACTAGATCATTAGTAACACTAGGGATTTCCCTTCATCCTGTGGTGGAGAGATCAGTGGAAATAATAAACAAGTGTGAGGGAATGTGCAGGCTGATTAGTGTATACGTACATATTTTTATGCTTGGAGACTTCTGCAATATCTCCCCTGGCATGAGGTGCTGCTTATTGACTTGTGTGTTGCAAATGGTCAGTGGTATCCCCACTCCCCAGGGCCACTGCTTATCATAGTATTTATGTTTGACTAAGCTTCAAACAACTCTGACCTTTTTATTAATTTTTTTTTTAATCTGTGTAATTGAATGTTTTTTGGAGGGTGGGTGGAAGAACTATTCTTCTGCCAGTCTTTCTAAGAGTCACCCAGGGGAGCTGGGTTCCTTGCAAAGGCCAAGTTATCTCCTTCAGGACACAATTTCTCTGAAAATAAAATAGTTTAAAACATAATTTTCTTACTTCAAAACTTGGAATCTCTTGTGTGTGGGTGAGGGAGATGCAGATGTTTTCAGACACTTGGGATCTACTTACTGGTTAGTTTAAAATATTTAGCTATTTGCATGCTTCATTTTGAGGTATGCAAAATAAATGGAATCATAAATCACTGCTTAAATATTCTACTTGGTGGTGGGTGACTGGAAATAACAGATGGATGCTTACAGGCGGGATTTAATTTTGCTCTAAGTTAGTGATGGGTTAGAAACCAGAACACCACATCTTAGCCCCCTAAAGCTTTGGATCTGTTTGCATCTGTCTTGGGAACTTTCTGAAGCACTAGACTTGCATTAAATGGGTAACAGCTGTAACCCCAGATCATAGCTGTCTTCAACATCAGGGCAGTTTAAGTCTGGGCCTGGGGGAGTGCTCCCAATTTTATGATTAAAACTGCTGTCGATGTATGGTGGTATTTGAATAGCATGGGCGGGGCTATAATTTCTGTCATTTCTAAAACATCATTGAAAACACATCTGCAAAACTGGAGGGGAGGGAGGGAGGGACAGGACACACGCAAAAAAATACAGCTCAGATATGTCAGTGATTTAAAGCTAACTTGCACACCATCAAACTCCTCCTGGCAGTGTGGGCATGTCAGTCTTGCAGAGGGAGATAAGGTTGAACGCTGGCTGCAAACACCTGTAAGATGTTGATATGATACCCTCGTTGTCTGTCTGCCAGCTGTGCCAATACTTTTTCTTTTCATGCCAGAGAAAGAGTGAGTGAGAGTGAGTGAGTGGGAGAAAAGAGATTGTGATCCTCTGCCAGGAGACTTGTGCTCTTTGACAGGTCCCCTCTGCATGGACGGCTGCTGGAGGGTGAGATGAAGGGGCAAGAAGAGAAGCAGTGTTATCCCATGGTTCTTGCATTGATAAAAGCTAACAGAGATGTACCCAGCTGTCAGCCCATTAGGTTTAAAAATAGTTTGAATTATAGATCCCAGCTAAAGGGACCAGGTCTCCCTCAAGCATATTTCTATGCAGGAGTACCACAGCTTGCAGCAGTAGCACCCAGAATTTGGGCTGCTGTGCAGGCAACAGCTCTTCGGGTGATGTGGGGTTTGGGCAGCCTTGTGTGTTCATCGACTGCCATGCTCACTAGTTCTTGTTGCAAGGCTAAAGCTGCTGAGCTTGAGAACTGCCTGTTTCTGTGTTAAACAGTGCTTTTGTTGTGCTGTGTGTTGTGTCAGAACATCCCGTTTTCCCAGGGGCTGGCTGCACCACTCGTAGTTTCATAAAGATGTTGGGATGTGTTTTAAGAGATGCAGATTTGCCATTACTGGGGATCTGGGACTGGACAGTGGGCAATATGGGAGTGCACAGGGATAATAATAACTGTTGAAAACAATCATTTGTGTTGTGCACTGTCCTAATTTTTCTCACATCTACTGCACACAGAATTTGGGATGAGTTTTTCAGGCCTCTTTAAGCAAATTTCCGCTAATGTATCTAGAAACTTGCCTGAGGTTGAACTTTTTCTCATTTGCTTATCTGCTTTTTGTTTTGTTCTGTTTTCTGGTAATGTCATCCTTGGTAACACTGAAGTTGAGAAAACTAAAAATGGTTTAATAGCAGATGTGGCTTCCATTTCCATTAGCCAAGTCACTGCCTAGTGCAGTGCAAACATTTAGTTTTTCTTTTATCTGAAGGTGAAAGAGTCTCTCTAGCAGTAATCCTGCAGAGCCCAGTGTACACACTTCATCTTCCATGCTGGGCCCACAAGGCCAGCCCAGTGACATTTGGCTGGGAGAACTCTTTCCAAGTACATTTAAAGTTCAACCTTGACTGGGAGGATTCTCCATCACAACAGCATCTTCATTACTACCAACTTGCAGAAGGAGGGAGAGAGGGAATGGTGCTACTGAGGTCAATTTGCAGGCACAGTACTCTTGGCTTGCTGAATAAACTGGGTTTCAAGATGGTGCTGATGATTTTGCTTGCGTCCACCAGAGAAAGGTTATTGAGCGTTCAGTAAATCTCCTGGGGATCAGTTATAAAGAATGGTATTTACAGGAGGGTAAACCATAAATCTTTATGACCTTCTTGCAGTTAGTAGCATTTAAAGTTGCCTTATTCTTTTCTTTTCCTGTAGACAAGGCTTTGATAAAACTATCTGTCAGTTAAATAATCCATGGACAACAGGGTCTTTGCTGGAGAAGAGGAGAAACGACTTACTTGAATTTTAACTTGTTTGTTTATTTTACTTCTTACCAATTATTTTTTTTTTAGAGAGATTAAAGATTAATTTAGTGTTTTGATGGATTCTCCAAGGAACGTTTACCTTGACAGGAGGTGAAAAAGAGGCCCCCTTAAGTCACTGTTGTCTTTCTGTCTGAACTGGTTGTCAGATAGGTGATGACAACAGGACTGTGGAGAGTTGAACAAGGGAATCTCTGTCATTCAAACAATTGCATGTTTGATCCCTTCTGTCACACTTTCATGAATTGCACATGCACGATGTGTGTCTCCACTTGATACAAATCAGTGCCTGGTATTTTTCAAGCTACCTGGAATAACCTTCCTCTTACATAATTGAAATTTATGTTATTTTGATTTTACTTGTTAAGTTGTGAGGCTTTTATTCTCAGTATTTCATTTACCTAATAAGAAATTTCTCTTTTTCCTTGTTCTTTCATTAGTCTCTGTCAATACCATAATTTCTTGTCAATTGAGCTTCACTGGCTTTTCAACAATTATTGTGAACAGATTGCATAGCTTATTTAAATGTACTCACAGACCTTTTGCTTCTGTTGAAGCCGTACAAAAAACTGTCTGGCGTGGATACTTCTATTTTGTCTCTGTATTTAGGCCTAATATTTATAAACAACATTTCTAAAACCGAATGAGCTATGCTGATACTGTCTGTTGTATGGATGCAATTAGATGGGTATGAAGGAACTTTTGCCAGTCTTACTGATTTCTCTTCCTGTTTAGGAATATTTATGCCACTATAGAACACCTTTATGCTAGTAAGTCTGCATTCACGTCTATGTTGCTAAGCTGGTGCTGCTATATCAGAGACTGGTATAATTCTACGGGAAGAGTTAAAGCAGGACAACCTCTTCTTGGAGGCAAACCTTCAGGTGTGTGGAGGCCAGGATACCCTGTACAGGTTCCAGCTGCAGGATTTGTAGAGGTCTCTTGAGGGCATGGATGTTTTACTTCAAGCTAGTGCGTTAGCAATAGGTGCTGTTGTATAAGTAAATGTTAACAAGCAGGCTTCTGGGCAAGGCGTAGGCTCTTTAAACCTCCCTAAAAGACAATGTTATGATGCTTAGGAAAGAGAATCAAACTTATAATCTAGGTTCTTCACAGTCCTTGCCCCTTTGGTGGAGTTTGTACAGTCAGAAAACCGAGTGCTGAAAACTTTCAGCAAAATTGGTCCGCTTGAGTGCAGAGGATAAGTAGACATCAGGTGGGAGATTGGCATTGCTCTGCAGTTCATATATTTCTTTTTAATAAAAAAATGTCAAAGCAGGAAACTTTCCAAATCATTCTTTGACTTCTTAAAGCAGCGGTTTTAGGCTGCGGTAGGCTGTGGGTGCTTGAGAACAGAGCATCCACATGTGAAGTCATATCTGATTCTCTACTAAAGGAGACATTGGTATTTTAAAAAGAAGCAGAAGTGTCTGTGGCTTGGAAATAGACAGTATTGTTTTGTCTTGTAAATTATGCAGAACAAGAACTTTCACAAATAGCTGCTAATGTATAAACATTTACTGTCTGGAGCAAGGGTAATACATATATTTGTTTGATAGTAACATACATGTTGCTCCAAGGGTTTGGTTTGTGAAGCCTTTGAGTACTTGCATATGCCGTGCTGAAGCCAAAGGGATACTGTAACTACAGATGGAGCCAGCTTTTCCTATCAACTCCTGCTCAGGTGTGATTTGCAAATGAAGTATTTTGGCTTGGGGGAACACTTTCTCTGGAGAAGCTAATGGTGACACATGGCACAATCATTTATGGCTCTCAGGCATTGTGTGGAAAAGCATCACGTCACAACAATAGGAGAATTAACTGGTGCGACAATTGAGTAATTGGGAGGGATATAGTTGGTAGTGTCTCAAAGTTCTTTGTACCCTTTGCTTTAAAATTAGGAAACAGATGGCTTGTTGGAGTTACTTGCTTCCCCTTCCCTCCTCAGGTGCTTGTTTTATGCTAAAGGCAGCCATCTGCTTAGGACTTGTACCTGTGGAAAATAAATACTGAATAGGTTTCAGTCTACTGTAAGTGACTTTTAAGCTTGGAACACCATACTGAAGTACTACCAAGTTCCTATTTGTGTCTGTTTCTGCTGTGACACAGCAATGTACATTTAATATCCCAACTGTGTGGTGAGTAGGAACTAGTTCTGAAATATTAGTGCATGACATATGTTTTGCTTCTGTCTAGGGGGAGAGCCATATCCTGTAATAGGCATCTCACTGTGCTCCTTTGTACAGTGCAGCTGGACTCCTCTTTATTTATCCTTTTTATTCTAAAATTATCTGCCAGCGCTCCTTTTTTCTTGTGAAAAACCAAAGGCAGGTAGGAGCTTCATGAAAGCCCCTGCTATACGTGAATGAAGGTACCATGTTGTATTTTGCTGGCAATCTGCTCATTTAGGCGAACACTGTATCATACAATTTTCAGGCTCCAAAGCAAATGCCTTCTTATTTCTTTTAGTCTTCCAGGTCCCTGAGGATCTTCCTCTGTTTCTCTCTTCACCTTTGTTGTTGTCCCCTGTGGCGGATGCCAGGCTCCTGGTAAAACAAGCCTGACTGGTCTTTTCATTGGTGGTTTGCTTCCAGCTCTAAAATATATTGAATTTGTTTTGAATTTGTTGTTGAAACCTGCCACATTGTGGGAACAATGTTATCCTGGTGCTGCATGCCTCTGTGGTCCTGTCTGCTGTGACTCGTGCCCAGGTTCCTGCTCTGCCAGGCTCTGTGCTGGTGGCCGGGCTCCCCATTTTGTGAAGGCAAGTGCAGCTTGTGTTCTGAAACACAGATTTTTTTTGCAGGAACAGAAGCATGAAATACGGTGGCATGAGCAAATATGTACAGATGTACAGAATAAAGCTCAGAGCCTTTGAAACTGGCTCAAAACCTCTTTGGAAATGCAGCCAATTGGTCTGATGCATCGCAGGTGTAAAACTATGGAGTTAAATTCACCAATTGCTGTGGCTGTCTGATGCACTCAGAGATGATTCTGGAGCAGAATTCATGAGCACAAGGGACCTACATCCCTCAAGGTTAGACACCATGATCTAATGGTTTTGCATGGATGTAAGCATGTACACAAGGAGATCATTTCTCGCCTTCTTATATAGACTGCGTGGATTAAATATTGAAAATGTTAGGTACAGGTTCTGGCTCAGACAGAAAAATTCCTTTGCCCTCACCACCCTCTCCTTTGTGTTGTAAATGGTGCAGCTTCTCCAAGTGGAGGGAACCTGCAAAATAACGAGCACTGCTGTCCATCAATTCCTAGCAGTAGATCGGGAGATTTGAGATTGCTGCAATTGGCTTAAAACTTTGCTGAGAAAAGTCATAATGGAGGTGAAGTACAATAAATAAAAAATGAAGGCAGCCAACACAGTATAAAAGGAACATGACTTGAGAGAAGAAAAGCAGAATTTGAGTGGAAAACAGTTTAGTGAAATCATGTTGGAATGGGCTGAGCTTGCAGGTAAGATGTGCTCTTTACTTATCCCTTAGAATTGCATTTTGATTCTTTTGTCTGCTGCTCTGTGCAGCTCTGCTACCTCTTCTCATGATTAAGAAAGTCTCCCCAAATGAGCATAACTAATCCTTGCTTGCCTACTTAATGTCTTCTCCTGGTTATTTGTAGAGCATCTTTTGAGGGAGCTGTGACTGCAGTTGCAGCTCTTAAGTCAGTCCTTCCAGGCTTAAGAAAAGAGTCTGAACAGCAGTCAGAGGTGCAGGAATTTCCTGAGCTTTGCTCCTGGGCCCACATAGTATTAGACAATTCATTTTTTTCAACCTGCAGTTACCTGTCTCTGAGAAAGTAAAGCAATTTTTGCATGAGGCTTGTAAAGCACCGAGTGATGCTAATGGTGTCAGTTAGGGATTTGTTGCTGCAGTACGACCACCCTGGTGGCAGAGCTGGGGCTCAGAGGATGATCCCCTCCAAACCTGGAGTGTTATAAAGAGAAAACAGCAGAGGAAACAGACCATTTTCTTGTGTTTACAGTATCTGCAGTGCTCAAAACTTTGCCTATGTCTGTTGCCTCTGTAAAAACAAACAAGCAAAAGCAAAAAACAAGACCAAAAACCAAAATCAAGGCAGTGTTGTTGTACATGGGGGCATAGGAAACACCATGTTGGGGACATGGAGATATTTGGTCTTAAATAGCATGTTTTCCTTTTCTGTTGTTGCAAGCGCACTGATGCTGTCAGCATATGAAGACAGTTCTTTGTTTCTCCCTGTCACAGCAGACAGACGGTTTTGAAGGCTGGAGTTGTGGAGTTTTTCAACATAGTTTTAAGGTCTGACAATAGTTTCAAGTATCCTGCTTGGATGTGGTGAAATCAACTGTATTCTACATCTGTCCTCTGGGAACAATTTAGGTTCTTACCATGACCATTTTCTATGGTAAGAAACTGCCCGCACTGATTAATGGATTTCACCAACCAGCACTATTAATCCTGGGGATCAACAACTTATTTTTCAAAAAATGACCAAAATGATCTTAGAATCATTTAGGTTGGAAAAGACCCTTAAGGTCATCAAATCCTGCTGCTATATTCCACTTACCCCCTAAAGGAAGGTTAAAAATACTCCTGTTTACTGTAGCTGCGTTTCCCATCAATATGGAATTCAAAAAACGATACAATACTCCACAGGCAAAAAAAATACCCTCAGTGAGGCAAACAAATTTAAACAAATCAGTCATGTCAGAAGAATTAATTAGTGACTGATAAACAGTTAAACCTTTTGGGTGTTGCTAGAGAGAGAGGAATGAAACTCTAGTCTAGGATTTACCCGAGATTGTCCTGGGTGAAAAGTGCCAACTGGAGAATAGTGCCAAGTGCATTTAACAGAGCAGGGGCTGGACTCTGTTCCTCTCCCTGTTTGTCACTAGTTTGGGCTTTACCAAATGAAATTAAATCCATTTTCCTTTCTCTTTCCTATGCTGCTAGTGCCAAGTTGATCATTTGATTCTCCTGACATGATTGCCAGTTTCCCTTGTGGAGGTGACTTCTGCATCTCCTCACTCCAGTAGATGATCACTTGTTGCACTGTCTGCCTAAGCTTTTTGTATGGAGTAAGATGAGCAACCAGACTGAATTAATATATATATGTGTTTATATATCTACATGCTTTTTGTCCCCTGTGATGTTGATCCCACTAGTTTTTTGAGAGCCTGAGAACCCAACCCAAGAGGCTCAGCCTGGACACATCCTCATCTGTTTTATCAGCCGTGTTGTGTCCATCAGCCTCACATCATGGTGCACCGTCCTGAAGGGCCATTTGATTTTAGGTCTTGTCTTGCAAAATGCCCTTTTGAGAAGGCTGTTACTTATTGCAGAGCATCCATATGCAGTTTAATGTACTCCGTACCAATACACTAGCTGAAAGCATGCATATATATTATCTATCAGATCACTATCTTTAAATGCAAAAACAAATATTCTGCAAGTAAAACTCATTTGCTCTGTGTATCGGATTTCTGCAGATCTCTGAAATCCAGCAGGCTTAAAAGCCTATTTTTGAGGGATGTTTTGGGCTGACAATTGTTTTGGTGTTGGAGGAAGTGAATTGTGAGTTCTAATGTGCTGCTGCATCTGGCATGGGTCAGTCTGCACAGGGGTTGGGAGGAGGCAGGGTCTGAGCAGCATCCTTAGCTATGAAGCAGCTGCCCTGCAGTACAGGTCTGTACCTAGCAGGTCACGTTGTGATGTTAGGGCAGTGTTCCACAGTGAAGGGAGAACTGTCATACTTCTGATGGCTCAGGGGAGAAAGGTTTTTCTGCACTGCAGAACCAATTATTTTGAGAGATTCTCTTAGGTGCAAAGGCATCCATGTCCAAAATGCCTTGTGACTGAATGTGAGATTTTTCAGGTTGGCTGGTTTCTCCACCAGCTGGGGAAGCTGGAAAATGAGTGATTGTGCAGCAAGGCTTGAGTGAGCCAGGAGAGGAGTCTCTTGATCCCCTTCCCCTGTTAGGATATTCTGTTTGGCGCTTTTCCAGAGGTAAACTCTAAATATGAGCTGCTCTTTACTTTAAGTGGCTTAGGTATTCTGTGCAGCAGTGAGAGAGGGAGAGATGTAGCATATTAGCTTCAAGTCTGCAGTATCAGTAAACGTTCACAACAGTATGTGTGGTGTGTGGTATGTTAATAGTGACCCATGAAGACTTAAACAAACAAAGTTAAATTATCTTCTCCTTTTTCTGAAAGAAGATGTTTCCTTTAGTTTGATTATGCCTAAAAAGGAAAAGTTGTGTGATGGGAACATACTAAGTGCAAGTGAACTGAATTGCACTTCAACTCCCATCCCGTGAATGTGGCAGCACAAACCATCATCCAAAGGGGCAGATGCTACCCCATTTGTGGTTGATACCTGCAATTGAATATGTATGTGTTCTGCTGTACTCTATCACACAGGATGGGTTTTCTCTGGAAATTTCTTTGGGGTCTGTCCCAATAACGTTTCCAGGCAGATGTCAGTGTCACCTTAGGAAGTGGCAGTTGGCATGTCTGGAAGCCCTTGGAAGTGGGTGGGATTGGAAAATTGGTTTTGGAGGTCCTTGAACCTGGACTGTTCACTTGATTTCTGGTTCAAAGGAAGGTTTATTCTGTATGGTGTCTGCTTCATGTGTTTGGATTGTGCAGTCTGACAGTTTATCTTCATGTTTAGAAGAAAATCCACTAGACAAAATCCCAACAAAACAGCAGCAAAACAATACAGGCTTTTACTGTATCTTTGATTAGCAGTGAAAAGTGAAATAACTGCTGGTTCCTATGGGACTGCTTCTGCCTTGATGATTTCTTAATATCTTTTGTTTTCTTCAAAGGTTAATCTCCTTTAGCTACCCTGTGATATCTGGCCCCTTTCCACATGCACCTGCTTTTCTCAGCTGGGTCTTCAGTAGTGACCTTCTAACTCTGTAGACAAACATGATCATTGTTGATCTGTCAAATCCAATATCTCCTTACTTAAATGTTAGGTGGATTTATGTTATTGCTTTGGGAGGCAGTAATCCAGAAGGGAATTTGTTTTACAGAGAGGTCTTCTGCCTTGCTGAAGGGCTGTTGGTTGGATGAGTCACCTGCCTAACATCATCCCAGTTGGTTTGCTGCTTCATTTCTTCATACGTCTATTTGTTTCTCACACATAGACTAAGAAGCAAAGTCTGATCTTTCCATCTGAGACTTGGTAATCCTCGCTTACAGCCAATGAAGGAGTTTTTCCGACTTAGGCATGTAAATATAGCGCTGCTGAGGCTTAACTGTGTAATGCCGTTGCAGAGAAGAGATAGCAGATGAAGGCTAGTTATCATTTGGATCCTGCTGCTTCTTTGGTTGCTTACAACAGCATTTTTAGAAGCCAGGCAAGTGAACAGTAGGGACAGCAAATACGAGTTAACCCAGCCAAAAACCACAAAACCATCCGCAATTGGCTGTGCTGGAAGCTTTAGGAAACCTCTGTATGTGTACGACTGTGATCTTTGCTGTTCAGAGCTCCAGAGCAGTGCCAGAGATGTAGATTAAGGGTTGCTCTACTGAGCATTACCACATGCTCTTCTTTCTAGGGGTGGGAAAAGTACACAGAGGTTAATGGAATAAAAATCCATTGCAACAGAGAGGGACTGAAATGAAGGTTGTTAATGGAGTTACATTTTATGATATCCTCTGTGGCTGTTTAGTCTGGTTTAAAAAAAAAAAAAAAAGGAAAAAAGAAGGCATTTTCCTGCTGGCTGTTGGTCTGGCTTGATTGGAAGAGGGATACACATGCATTCAGTGTCCTGGGTTTGTGAGCTCTTGTCTGAGTAACTGGGCTATGCAGGAACATCTCTGGGGGCGCAGAATGTGTTTGCTTGAGCTACAGAGCTTGTGGTCCCCTAATTCCTGAGAGCTTGTTGTCACCTTTTGGTACCTTTTTTTTAGCATCTCCACAGTCTCTTTTTAAGCATACCTTTTCAACTTTTAGCTAAGGAGTTGAAACAACTTAATGTGACTAAGAGGTGCTGTTGTCTGAGCCGAATCTGTGGTCAGCAAATTGTTTCCCCTTCTGGCCATAGAAAACAGCTGTAAATAAATCAAGATCACCAGCACCTTAAGCACAGGCTGTTTGTTTCATGAGTATCCACGTGGAGTTCAGCCAGCCCAATGGAGCCCAGCTCCATAATGGAGCTGCTACTCGGTGCAGGAACATAAATATTAACAAATGTAAAAAGGTTTCTCAGAGTGCTAGAAAGCCAAAAGCTTGAGGTGAGGTTACGTCATTTTATTGCGGACTTGTGAAAAGATTCCAGGACCAAAGCAAACCCATGAGCTAATTATTTTTCAAAAGGGTTTACATCTTTGGGTTATTTGTCTTATAAAACCTCAGAATGTTATTGCCTTTGTATATATCTACTTGTTTGTCACGATGTTTGAACAAACCCTATCTGTTCACAGATTACATGCCTGGATTTAGTCCAGACAAGTTGTGACACAATTTTTTGGAACTGGTATAAAAACAAAAGGTTGCATTAAGAATATGTGCATGTTTATTTTCTTAAAGCAGATCTATTATTTTAAGATGCATATTTTCTTTAATGGGACAGAAGCAAGGTGCATGCTGAGTGCTCGGCACTCTGTGATGGCTCAAGGCAGCTGGGCTTGTACCTTTGAGAATTTCCATGGATCTCTTGCTGCTGTTAGAGCAGCAATGGAAGATGTAGGTGCCTCTACATTATGACTACTCAGAATAAACAACAAATGAACCAACGTATCTGCTTTTCCTTTCCTGTTTTCTTGCTTCCTCTCTTCCTCATTTCCTCAAGAAAATGGAAATTTCTGGAATCTACTGTCTACCTAAATGCAAATTATTAGAGACATCCAGTGGTCATTTATTTGTCCTTTCCTTTGTATGCTTTGGGTATAAAAGACAGGTCCCATTGCAAACTGATGCTATGGCAAGTCCTTGCCCATGGGGAAAAGGAAAGTGTGGTTTTGCCCTGTAGTACTCTAAAGTTTCTCAGAATATTTTTATTCTGATAGT
This sequence comes from Nycticryphes semicollaris, assembly GCA_013400055.1. NCBI lineage: Eukaryota > Metazoa > Chordata > Aves > Charadriiformes > Rostratulidae > Nycticryphes > Nycticryphes semicollaris. Next base: position 631,859 of record VXBJ01006628.1, read on the forward strand.
CTCTGGGCACCTTCTTCCTCGAGGTTGTTTAGAAGCTCCAGGCAGATCAGTGTTGTGAATTTTGGTGATGGTCATTTTAAAAGGGATTATTTTGGCTCCTCTGACCTGATTAGCAAGGTAACTTTAATGCAGTCATCTGTTAGAGATGGGACTCCTTATGAATTAGACAGATTGGGGGCCTGAATTGACCTGGAAAACAATTTGTTGTGAATTCCCTGAAGGCATGTTAAAATTTCAGTAGTAAAAAATTGCTCTCTGCTCACCTCTGCAAGTTGCGAGTCATTAGGGATAAATTCATTTTGTGAAGAGAGTTTTCTGTTAAAAATTCATCCTGCTAAATATTTCAAGAGAAAATACATTGATAAACTGGGAACTTCTTGTTTTTTCTAGCTTTATGACAAACGCATATCACAGGAGCTATGATATGCTTTCCATATTGTTTTTTTTTTTACTTTTTTCTATTTTTTTTTCTTCCCTCCCCCAACCCCAACCCATTATGGACAGCGAGGCCAATGGAGCGCTTGAAGTTGCCATGTTAACAGCAGAGGAACTTGGAGAAGGACCTACGCTTTGTGATAAAGTGTTCTGAAAGAAGTTATATGCTGGGCAATAGCAGTTGGTCTCTGCCCTGTAAAAATCTCAGCCCAGACTTCGCAAGCTCAGTCAGAAGGTTGCTTTGCTTTTGTTTTTTTTGTTTGTTTGTTTTTTTTTTTTTTCTTTTTTGTCTCGAAAGTCAAAGAAGCTGTGCCAGCACAGTGGGAAAATCCTAGTCTCAACATCAGTTACCTCCCAGCGTGTCTCTTTGCCTGTCTAGATGGCTTGTACCAGGTGCAGCACCTGTAGAGAGCCTTTCTGTCTTGTTGACAAAAATACATGTATCAATTGGCATATAAGATTGCAGCAGTTGGCACTTATTCTATTATATTCTACACTTGCTAGCAGTACAGCTATATACACAAACTCAATGGCACTACCAACGTTTGCTGAATTTTGAGTACAGATGTTTTCTGGTATATCCTCCTTTGCCAGATGCATGTGAAAAACTTGTCACTATTAAAACAACAAGAAGAAAAAATGACATCAAATGGTATTTTTAATATTAAAAGAAACTTCAGAATCATTGTTTTAACGATTTTAAAAAAAAAAATGTTTGGATGGTGCAATGAGTTTTGAGACAGATTAATATGATACCATGGAAAAAGCTGAAGTAAAGTTTGTATTTCTGCATGCTACAATACTGGAGAGATATTAGAGAAATAAATAAAACCAATGGTGGTCAGTATAATTGGAAAGAGGTTAAAAAATTGAGCTGTTTGAACAAGTTTGAAAATTATGGGGTTTTTTTTCTGTTGAGACAGAGGCAGCTGCTAAATGGAATAAGGGGCTAAAAAGTGGGAACTTAAGGGACTAACAAAAATAACTCTGTTTAAGGACTGCATGGACCAAGCTCTCAAAGGTGGTATCTAAAGATGCTGACACCTGCCTATTGGCTACCTGTGAGTTGTGCCGCAGTCAGGAAAGATGAGCATCCTGGACTGAGATTGCTCAAGAACCAGGAATTGTGCAATCATGATTCACCTTTCCTATACCTATATGTAAGCCAAGACCTCTGTTTTTTCCCTGGGATGACATGTGCAGGCAGACGCTTGTCTTTTGCAGTGCGTGGTCCCTTCCTGATGCCCTTTCGCAGCCCGTATTGCACAGGCCTCCTGGAGGTGATCAAGAGCTTTGAATGAAAAGGACCATAAATCCTGGGTAGAAGATGATGCAAAGAAAGCCAGTTAGCCAGTGCAGGGCCAGGCATGTGGCTGTACCTGCATCTGCACTCCCTTCTTCCCATAACCAGCATGCTCTCCTCCCTAGCTCCATCAGGAGCTGCTCAGGCTTGGCTTTGTGGGGACTTGGCACAAGGAGGAGTGTTAGGGCTGGGGACCTTGGGGACTTTTTGAGCTGGAATCCCTCTGGAGGGTCCTGCTGAGCATGGATGAAGACTGGGGTCAGGAAAGAGCTTAGCTCGAAGCACATTTGGAGCAGGGAACCCAACCACTAAACCCTTTTTAGATGGGGAAGGGCTAGAGGAGAAGAAAAACAGAACAACAGCTGGTTTTGTGGGTGAATTTTCTTTGTTGCTGACCCACCTAAGCTGCTCCTGCTGTAAATTTCTGTTGTTTCTTAGTTCTCCTGAAATTGGTTGTGATCTATTTGGAAGACCACTTTTTGTGGGTATTTAGTCAGTTTTTGGCCTTCGTGGGGAGGGAGGTACTTCAAAGGTCAAACATGTGCTTGTCTTGTGAGCAGCCTGGCTTATGTTCCCATTCAGCCCCACGGCAGCAGCAGGCACAGCCTTCCTTCTGTTCTGCTTCTCCTTTTTGGGCCATGGGGCGTCTTGGGAATCATAGCTTTTATTTCAAAGTCCCTCTGTTTTGGTTTGAGTTAGTTGAAATATAAATACAATTAGAGTTAGCAGAATACCTCTGACTTCGATTTTTGCCCTCTCGTTTTATGCTCCAGGCATTATGCTTTAGGCAGCAGCTAAAATGGGATCTAAACCATTAAAAAGCCCACAGGTCCTGACTTAAAACTCTGTTTCATGTTTAAAGGGAAAGGTTGAGTTATCAACACTTTGTAGTGATGCCTACTCAGCAGGGATGGCGCATTGAAACTTGCAGCGAGTTTGAATCCTGTTCTCTGTCCGCAAAGAAAGCAAAAGGATTGAGGTCCAGTTTGATCTGAACAAGTGAATTTGTGGAATGCATAGTAAATAGTACCTGGAGACTTGAAAAGACCTGATTATAATTATTTTATTTTATTTTTTACATGACTTCAAAAACCCAGACTCATCTACAGAACTTTAAGTTTAGGATTTTTACATGCAGTTACAGAGCTTTGCATGCATAAGCATTTTTTTATATAGTTTGGAGCTTATGTTTTCCCTGGATACAATTAAGTTATAGAAGCGTGTAACAAGTTCCTAGAAGGACGGCTGCTGCTTCTCCAGTGCTGCACTGTCACTCTACCTGGCTCCATGATATTTACGAACCTTGTCTCAAGTTTTACTCGGTCTGCCTTTGCTGTTTTTACAGTTGTATGATTCGGGGTATAATTTTCTTATTCGGTTCAATTTGCATTGCTGCTCTCTCTCTCTTTACAGCTGTCTATTTCAAGCTATGCCCACTGACTGCATTAGCCTGTAAATGCAGACATCAGCTACTGGAGCTTCCCAGAGATTGATTTTATGGAACTTAACTGGAAATAAACCGATACCAATAAAATCTTTTTCTTGCTTTGCCTTGACAAACTGCAGGGGAAGTCTGACATGCATCTTAGAAAAGGTTCTTCTTTAGTCTGTGAGTGGTCCTATTTTCCTAGAAAAAAAGGAAAGTGCAGAACACTGCTCCATGGTGTGTAGGGTTACAGCAGAATCTGTAGCCCTGTAAATAAGGGGCGATTGCTCTCAACTGGAGTCATAAACTCTTGCACTTTTTTTTTTTTCTTTCAATTACCAACAGTTGCCATCATTTGAAAGGTGGTAGCAGAGCTCTAGCTGAACGAAACTGTTTAAGAAATGAGAGGGAGAACAGGTTTTTTTCCTGTCTCTTATTTCTAGTGGGAGAGGATGAAAAAGAATCGTCATCCAGCACTGCTGAGCGGAGATCTCTGACCTTGGCAGAGCTCGTGTTTGAACCAAATAGTCCTGATAAGCTTTGTGGGAATTAGTTACACAGGAAATAGTTAGAGAAAGGATATGAAACCTACTATCTAATGAAAATGAGTCTTATGAATACAAGCAATTGGAAACCTTACTTTTTAATGGGGACTGCTGCAATCTGAAAACAACATGGTAGGGAGGTCAGTGTTAGCAACTCTCTGAATGTGGTAGATGCTAGGAGAGGTTACAGGGGAAGGAATGGGCTTGAGTAGACTGCATAGTGCTGCAAAAACTGACTGATTTGGGCATACAAACTCTTCTTCAAGAAATGAAAGCCACTTCTGTAATAAAACCTCTTTTATTTGCTCGTATATTAGCTGATTATACACCTTTTACGCTATTTTCTTTGCTTTATCTCAGACCAAAGATAATTTTTCTCCCCTTCCCTTTCAGATATGATCAAAATACATTTATTTGTCCTTGAGAAACAGCATTGCTGTTATTTATATAGCAGTAGCTCTGTTCACAGGTGTAATTAAATAATAGCAAAGCCCTAGTTTGCTGAGATAGAAAAATGTGATACATAGGAAAACAGTAAAAGTATGGTGAGTGGTTCGGGTTTAGTTAGTTATTTCCAGTGTTTTTCCTTGTACTCTTTCCTACATTGTCCCTGCATTAGAATATTTCTTTTTGTTATCACCATTTTCCTTTAAGAAATTCAAAGACCAAATATTCTTAAGACAACTGTTTCCTAAAAAACATGGAAGTAGTTGGACCGTCACTATAATTATGAACAACAATGTTCCTGATGTAGTGGAGCACTTTAGGAGTATGGTGCTTGCTGAACAAGCTCTGTTGTTCTTATGTTTTTCTCCTTGGGCCTGGTAAATTGGACTCGTGGTGAATGCTGCTACTATCTGCCTATCACAGAGGCAGATGCAATAAAACCCCAAACATAATTGAGATGACAGCTTTGGAGCCCCTTCAAGAATCCTTTAACTTTGGTGGAAATTCCTTATTGGCTTCAAACAGGAAAATTCTGCAGGGGTGGCAAGTGTTACCTTCCCAGGTCAAACTCTGAGATGGAGCATCACGTTCCTAGTCCACATTTCATATGTAATGGAGGTGGTGGTCCACAGCTAAGGCAGGTACCCTGCAGTTTCTGAGCACACATGGTGACCGTCCAATGGGAGCTGGCAGAGCACAACCCCAGCTCTGCAGCAGCACTAGACTCCATTGTGATGTGATTGCTGTCTCATATGTTTGTTTTCTAAGCCTGTTTCCCTTTAAAACTTGGTTTTAAATACTGCTGGCTAGAAATGTAAGATTTAGACCCGAGATCAATTCTGCTGGAGTACCTTTCTAATCAGGTGGCCTCTGGCTTGCATTTCTTAATAGCTACAGGGATTTTGTGGTGTGGCAGGCCTTTGAGTGGACTTGTGCCTTTCAGCACAGAACATTTATTGGGTCTATTTGGGTGACTCAGAGCAAAACACCCGATCCTGAAAAATCAAAACAATGCTGGGCTATTGACAGGTTGTGGCTTGGTGGCCGTGTAAATGAATATTGAGCAACTGCAGGGGCAGCATGGCTATGACAAACACCCCGCCGTGGTTTCAAAAAGCTAGAGAGGGTTCTTGAAAGTTTGTCCCTGATACAAAATGAAGCGTAATGAGGGCACTGTGCATGACCTGGATTCATCTGGCAGTGTTGTCCAAAATGCCCTTATCAGCAGGATGGCATTATACCAAACAGTCATATTTAATAAGCTTTGCCACAACTTATTCTTGCTTACATGGTGCCTTTTTTGGCTCTTTGTCTGAACAACGATGCTGTCTCAAAAAGCTGGATTAATAATTTTTGTTTTTTCTTTCAGCAGCAGCCATTCCACTTTTGCAGGAAAATTCTGTTGTGTGAATTACTTAGTCTGAAACCAAAGCTCAGGGAAAGTCTTTGTAATCACAGTACAGGTCAAGTGGGGACCCTCAGCTGCTCATTTAGGGAGAAATAATAAGTAGCAGGTTCCACAAATGCTCAGTAGGGAGAAACTTGTTTGTGGAAGGAAGCTAGTCTAGAAGAGTGACAGTGCACCCATGCTTACTACTCACCCACTTTTGCATAAAAACAAGCCCAACTTGGATCTTAGGCTCCCCAAATCTGCTCAAAACTGTAGATGCTCAAGTTCTGTGTGGTTTTGCTTTTGAAAATACACTTATTTGTGTCAGCTGGGAAGGAACTCACAAGGAAAATTGAACTGATACTCAGCCTCTTGATGCTGAAGCAATGGGATTTTTGTAGCACAAAGTGGTGAAAGAAGGTATTGACAAGCAGGGAGAAGACAGTGTCCTCCGTGTTCATATCACTGTGCCTTGGTTCCTCTTCTTTCTCTGCAGTCTTTGTTTTGAAACAGGTTTTTAGTGAGGTTGTTGAAGGGAACCTTCTGCATCCCCTTTATCAGCTTTTGTTGTACAAACGATGGGACAAAGTTGCTTTCAGTCCCTTGGCTGAAGGGGGCAGAGAAGTCCCAGTCCAACCAGATGGATTTTATTCTCACCTGTTTGGCATTTATGTCTTTATTGCCTTAGCATCTTTTTCTTTTCTTGATAGCACTCCCTGCTTGTCAGTGGTTTAGATCGGGGCCAGGAGAACATCTTTGTGGGTCAGACATACTTTCTGATTTTGCCAGCTTTTTTTATTGTGCATTTTACCAGTATAAAGTCTGTCCCTCTATCTGCAGGATAGGAATTATATTCAAAATTAAGCTGGTCTTCTATTTGAATATGCACTTTTTACTATGTACTTAGCTGGTGGCTGTTCATGTCAGCTTTCCTCCTTCCTTTCTTCTCTCTTCTGCTCTACCCTAGCAGACATGCTGCTGGCAGGCTCATACTCAACACCTGAGTCCAGTCTTAGATGGGAATAATTTCAGAGAAAATCCAGTGAACAAAAGGCACTTGCACTTGAGAAAAAATAAGGTGATAGCAGAAGAGAGGCCCTGGATATTTCCTCTTTTTCCTTTCCTCTGAGTGCAAAACTGTTCTGGGTTTTTCTCTGTGTTTCAGTTCAATGTTTGTGTTTTCCTTCTCTATCCCCTCAGTTAGTGGTATAGTGTCTCCAAGATTTAGCCTGAAGCACTTGCAAAAAAAGAGGCAGCAATGACAAGTCAAAGGAAAGGCCAGGAATACACAGATATTTTTGTCTTCATTTGATCCATTTTCAGTGTCTTGTCACAGCCCTGCTCTACTGCCAATATTTCCAGTCCATTTTTCTGTATAAATTCTTCATCCTTCAGCTTTGGTGCTAGTACCTGAGGCAACCATCTGGGATTAGGAGAAGGACTTTAATTGGCTAGTTTTATATCATCTGTAAGAAAGAGATGATATTTTTATCGTCAGGCCAGCAACAATACTTTGGCAGTTATCTAGCGCTATAGACTGACAAGCTGATCCTCCTTAGTTCCCCAGCCCCTTCCACCCCCACTCTCCCTGCTGCGAAGGAGAAAGCCAGGGAAGCTGCAGCATCCTAATTTTCCAGATGACAGTGCTCCTAAGCCTCCCAGGAAGCTGCAGACTGATCTGATCCCAGCTGTGTTTGGCTCCCCTCAGATTGCAGAGGCTGCGCCAGGAGATTGCTGCTTCCTCTGGAGGAACGTGCCCCTTCCAGACTGGCCTATAAACGTGGGAGCTGCCTCAACCCCCTGAGCAAACAAGGAACAAAAATTGCGATAAAACATATTAATATGCCAGGAGTTGGCCAAGTTACTAGGGCACATATTGGCAGAGCTGTAAAGCAGAGAATGAAGTTCAAAATGCTTGCAGTTATTTACAAGCTTCACATTGTTTTACAGAATAAATTACTCTAGGGTGGTTTTATATGGAAAAGAAGACAGGGGACTACTCCTCAGCTGCCTTTCCTGAGATATCCTGACCAGAGTCCAGCTCTCCAGCAAGGTCCTAAATAGCAAACCAGGCATGGGTGAGGGAGGAAAGGGAAGGATCCCCACAAAGGAAGAAGACTCAAAGACACTTTCTTCTTCAATTATAAAAATATGTTCTTTACCCAAATTGCAGTGTCTTCCCCAGGTTTCCTTGTTCTTTGGTTCTAGAATGTAATTGCAAAAATAAATGTCCTTGGTGGTTGAGATGTCACCCTTTCCTTTGAGCAGGCCCATCTAGTGCTGATATTTGCCAATTCTGCCAGAAAACATCTAGTGCAGCTCGTACCCGTTCCAAGTAAGTCAAAGCCATCTTTAGAGAGAAAGGGTAAAAATGGCTCTACAGCTGGTTTTAATGCTTTTCTGAGTCACAGATCTGATATATGTTTTCTTATTAATATACAATCCTAGCAATTCCCTCACCATAACTCAAATCTTTTTTTTTTCTCCCATGAGACGTGCATTTGGTACTAACCCACAGCATGAAATTCTCCTGTCCTGTGGCATTTTTACCCACTGCTTTTTTGTTACCAGATGCATGTCTCTGATTGACAGAATTACTAATCCATTATAATCATATTTTCATAATTAGTCCCACTGAGCCTCCAATGCCTGCACACAAGCATAGGTAAACTACAGCCTGCCACAATATGTTTTTACTTACTGACAGCTCAGTGTGAAGGAAATAACCATTGCAGGAACCAGACAGACATTAGAGTTGCCTTTTTTTTTCCCTTTCACTCTTTCTTTTTCTTGTTTGTGTCTTTTTTTTTTTCTTTTTTTCCCCAAGTCTCTGCTAATGTGGACTCTTTGTTGATTATAAGTCACCATTATCAACTTCTAATCCTTAAGAATATGAGGAAATATTGGAGATTGGAACTTCAAAGTCACTTTTGAATAAAAACACATGGAAATGCATAAATTATTCACCAGGTAAAGCCTGAGCAGACATAGATGCCAATACCCGTTTGTTTGCCTGATGGAGGAAAGATTGCCAAAGCTTTCAGATTTGTCTTTTTGCATCTTTCACATCACGTTGTTATGGCTGTGTCCTACGTGCCATGCAATCTTGTGTCCTATCCAGCCTTTTCTGAGTCTTGGATGACTTTGAGGCATTAGGTCACTGCTTGGTGCATCATTCCATGTCTGGCTCTACAGTGGATGAGTCCTTTGGAAGAGTATGGAGAAGATCCCACAGAATCCATCTGAAGGGCTTTTTGGCAGCAACTGCTATTCCCCTTATTCTCCATGGACCTCCTGCCATTCCCACCTACTTGCTCTATTCTTCTGGACTCTGCAACCACATGACTTCCCTTTTGGTGTCAATGACTTTTTGAAATTTGCTTTATTTCTAACAAACTTACTATGAATCTTGGATAGTTCTTGTAGTATCATATTTTAATTTAAATTATTTTTAAAAAGTATTTAATAACCCCCAAATAAAAACCAAACCCAAACAGCCTTGCTAAAAGATGATGGTTTTGATTGGCCAAAACCTTAATTAGAACATTCTATCTGTCCCTTAAATAAAAGGTTTGAGAAAGTTTATCTCACTTCAGCCTGTCCTGATGTTTCTATCCCATGAACCAATCTTTTTTTCCCCCAAAATTTAAATTTCAGACATTAAATCTGAGCACCTCTTGCACCTACTTTGCAAGTTCTTGATTGGGACAGAGGGCTACAGTCCCCAGACAGCAAGAAGTGAGGCATTTGATGTATTCACTGATAGAAAGATCAATCACTGATGCAGGGATCGTAAGGAGTTACCTGACTGCAGGAGAAGCTGAGGTCTAGAGAGGGAGCAGCAAGGACTTTTCATGTGAAAATCAGCTACCTTCTTAATTATGGTTATCATTAGTCATCTGCACATGTCATAACATGCCATACAATCTGTTCTGACCACACAGTAGGTAAGTAGGAGGCAGGGAGGGCTGTGTCTGGCTCTGCTGATCCGAATTGCAGATGTAACGTCCTGCCACCTCTGTGACCTTTAGGCTGCTGCAAGGGGAAGATGAGTTTCCACTTTATTTTCCATCTCTGGTTTCCGTGGTACTAAAAGATGCTGGGGCACCCTGTGTCTGCTCTGAATCTCCTCCAGGTGGCAGGGTGTGAAATACCCAAATCTCAGAAGGCAGTGTTAGATGGTGGAGAGCTCACATTAAGCTCTTCTCTGAGTGCTCCTGTTGCTGCAGCAGCTCCTTGTGCTGTTCATCGTTCCTGTGTGGGCCAAGGGTATGAGGATCGAGCACACCAGTGGCACCCATACTCTAAGGGCTTTGCTAGGGTTATTGGGAGGAGGACACTTCTTTTTCTGCCCCCCTTAAAGAAGACAAGGGAGATGACTTCCCTCTGATTCCCATATCTTCTTGTTATTGTGGTATCAGAGATCATATCTTCTGCTGTGCAACTCCCAGGAGCATTTTGGTGTGCTTTAAAACCAACACATGCTTATATGAATCTCAAGTAATGGGTGAGTACCATGCTGAGCACTGTTTTGCTGACATGTTCATTTCCAGTAAGAATCTGGGGACTCTGTGTGAGACAAATCCCTCCTTAGGAGACTCTTCTTCTGCGGAGATTCTCAGTGCTAATTCTTCAGCCATGGAAGTCTGATTTGGTTTGATTTGGTTTGATTTTTGGTTTACAAGACTTATTGCTTAAATAGTGGCCTTTCTTCTCTCTCTGATGATCTTAGGGTCTGAGGTGGGCTGTCTAGTTGGGAACAGAAGCATCTTTGGGCAGTGCCTTTCTTTGTAATGGGAGAGATGCAGCACACAAACAACAAAAAATAAAATCATCTTCCCCTGCACTTTGTGACCAGAGCAAACTCAGCTCTATTTGGGCTGAGGATCTGGTGACAACAGCTTTTTGTGTGTCTGGAGCTCCAAAATATTTGTTTAAGAAAGAGAGACACGGACTCTGATTCCTGAGGCAGCATGTCTGTTTTACAGCCTTTATGACCTGATTCTTGACTCTTGGCGTCACCATGACCCAGTGGTTGAGTTTGCAGCCCCCTCAGGCCACCATAACAGATTGCATGGCCTGCCTTGCCCAGTGTTACCAGTCTTTGTTATGGAAGACACTAGAAAGAATTTACTTATGCCTAATTCGCATTGATTGGAGCATGATTTTTACTTTACCTTTTAAACCAAGCAAACAGCAGTGGATATTTCTGCATCTCTAGACATTCTTGAAAAGTGGGGTGGAGTGGAGAACTTTGGCTTTTGGTGTATTGTGTTTTGCAGTTGCAAAGCAGACGTCTTGAAGCATGAGAAGTTCAGGATGTGCGTAAGCTCTTGCTAAGGTCTTCACTGTTGTCAATCTAATTAATGGGAGAGATGGTCTGATACTCTCTAGGGGCAGTACATGGCTAAGATGTGTAAAAAGGCACTGAAGCAATAGGAAAGTAGCATTTTGGCTTTTCCAGTGAAAGTCATAGGTGAGCATTGGTTAACGAAGCCTGTGCTGGTGTTTGATGGAAAACTCAGGCCTTGAAGTCTTTCATGAATAAATTCATTAGCAAACATTTTAAAAAGGTCTAACTCAATTTTCCTGCCCATTACCCCCAAAATGGATTCTAGCACAAAGCCAGTTAAAAGCAATAAGGAGGGCAAAGCCTGACTAGAACCTGCCAGTATCTTTTCTCTGCGTCAGATGGGAGGTGAGGCTGTGCATGTGATGGGAGATGGTTGCACTCCTCTGTGCCTGTGCTTGCAGACTCAGAGCATGAGGAAGGGCTGCTCGGGGAACAGCCACTGCCCTGGTGCTCCCTCCAGCTCCATGCAATGACAATGAAGTAAGGCCAGGATTGCAGGTGTGAGCTTGTAGTGTTGTTAAAAGCAAGCATTTTATTGGTAATAACACGTTTGCGGGAAAAGAAATCTGTTTAATGTTTTCCACTGTCACAACGCAAAGACTTTCCAGCAGAGTTGGAGGCTAACTTTGTTTGAATGCCTGGGGTCAAGGCTCCCTTATCTACAGAGCTGGAACACTACAGAGAATATCTAGGGAGAATACTCTATGAAACAAAAAGTGGGTGTATTACCTGTGATATAATGTCTTTCCACAGGCTGTGTGGACGTGCAGGAGTAGGTATTTCTTTCTCCTACCCCAGGATGGTGGCAGTAAATCTCTCCACCTGCTGTGGGAAAACCACGGATGGCTGATCTTTTGAGGAGAGTTCAGCTCAGGGGTTATATCAGAAGGTCTGTTACATACTGAATAATGTATCCTGGCAGCAATGTTTCAGTCAGTGACACAAATGTGATATTTGCCTGCATCATGTCTCTTTCCATCCACCTCCCTTAGATCAAGGAGGCTTAAAATCTCTCTGGTGTTTTGGATGACTGGTCATCTGTGGAAAGGGGGCCAGTTGAAGGTGAAATGGCTGAGATAGTTGCATCAAAACATCCCCGGAGACACAAACAGACCCTGAATGTGAACATGGTTCTTTCCCCAACAACTTGTATGTGACGTGTGGCCGTGAAATGAAACATACCTGGAAAGAAAAGCAATGTGGCCTGGAGCACAATGATGCTTGTTTGAGGGCTTTGAGGATCACTTGCCAGTCAGGGCTGTATGGTTCTCTGTGAAACTACAGAGGTGGTAACTACAGGCTTAATCGTGTTGGATCTGCAGCTCCACGTGCCACCAAACAAGTAATTCCTGTCACTGATGCGCTCGCAGTATAACTTCTTGGGGTGAGTGCTAACTAAGGTTTGCTCTAAGGTCAAAAAAAGGATCAAGAGGAATAGGTACAGCCAAAATAACCTGCACATCTGTAACTTATGCTTAATTAAATCTAATGTTGGCAGTCCCTCAGAGTCCTTGTGGTACTCTATATATATTGATTTAAGTAATATAGGCAATAATACTTCTGTACCGGAGGCAGTGAAATCTGTTCTTAGTAAAACTGGGTCATCATCAGGGTTTTGCATGGTTCAGTCCGTTATCTTTTGGGGAAAATAGGTTTTATGAACTTGTCTTTAGGGTGGTCTTGCTGTGTCTACCAGGGAGGTCCTGCTGAAGTTCATCTCAGGTGTCATTCAGATTTTTGTCTTCTGCAGAGAAAGAAAAAGGGAATACTAACAGGAGCTTGGTCATCATAAATCCTGTACTCGCAGCCCTGAGGCAGCCTACCCCAACTGTCAGCCTCAAAAGGAACCTCAAGGGAAATCTTTTCCCTTCCTTCTTTGAACACTATAATTTCATGCTCCTGGCGGGACTGATGCGCTAACGCTGTTTTCACCACTTTTCACAGAAAGTAGATCTAGATGGTAATAGATCTGAATGGAAGAGTTTAGTGAATTGCTTCCTCTGATGGTGACCTCTGGCCACCCTCCAGATGGATCCCACCTCTCAAAGAGGATTACCCGTGTGGGGGGCACTTGGGCAGTGACTTGGCAAGCTCTGTGGGAAAATGTCTTGTATGGTGTTTTCCTGATTGCTCTGCAGGACAGAATAGCACTGGGCTGTTCGGTTACTTGAGATGACAAACAGAAAACAGACAGACAAACCAATTAAAGGTGATTTGATCACATGAAAGCTATTGCAAATAAACTTCCCCAAGGGAAGAAACTAACTTAGCCGCAAGTTTGCCAGCCTGTCAGTTTATCTCCCACCCTCTGTGCCAGATTATCCAAGCACTGAGCACTGCAGCGATTGTTTCTGTTTACTCAATTTACGTGTACTGGAGGGGATGGGGGTTGAAAAAGTTGCTATTCACCTTTGCATCAAAGTGAGAGAATTGTGGAAGCAGAGTGCGCAGAGCAGTTCCCAGAATCACAGACTCTGAGGGATAATTATAGAGAAGACCCAACGCATCACAGAAAGACTAATTGTAATAAATTGGCCAAGAAACTTAAAACTTTCGTTGTGTATTGCAGCAAAACAAGAATTAATTCCTGGGAGCAGACAGGGCCCCAGGTTGGCAGAAGGCTAATGTAATTGGCTCTGGGTGCACTCAGATGGCACTGGCATCTCAGTGCCTTGGCATTTGAGAGGGTAACAAAGAAATGAGAGGCTGCCTTGCCAGCTACAGCACTAGAACTGATTGGATTTGGTGCGTGTTAAATCAACAATGATCCTACTGTGTGGCCTTTGGATGATCGCAGAACAAGTGAGCAAATGTAGATAATCGCACAGCAAGAGCCATGGCAAAGGAAAGGCCAATGAGGCCTCAAGCTGGGAGAATTGGAATAGGCCCTGGGTCCAAGAAATATGGGATTGCTGGCTGAGAAGTGGGACTCCACCTGAGGTGGGAGGGTTGCAGGTATGAGGCTTTGTCTTGTACAGCTCCTATTAAAATAAATTAGCAAGGAGAAGCTACAGCATGTGCTGGAGGTGCTTTTATGGTATGTAAGTTTGTATGGATTGAACTTGTTCAGTTGGTTTGGTTTGGTTTGGTTTTTTTGTTTGTTTTTTGTTTGTTTTTGTTTTTGGTTTTTTTTTTTAACTGTAGCTGCTCTCTCTCTCTCCATGATGTGAAGGGGGACTAAATGCTGGAGTAAGAAAAGTGGAGGTATCGGTCACAGTTTGCTGAAAGGGCTGTACTTATAGAAGTCTGAACTAGTTTACTGCTGGGGAAGGTGATCTGGGGTAATCCGCATCAATTAATTTAAAACTTTTTCCTCCTTTGTCTCAGCCTGGCTTGTGGTGAAGACTTGATACAGTGTAGGGTTTTCCATGCTTTACAAGCCCTGAAAGAATTAGATGTCAGAACCATCTACATAGAAATAATAACGTGTGGACTGAATATGACACTTCAAATTTGCCAATGGAGTAAAAGTATCTCCTGTAGTAGTGCAGTCCTGCCCTGGTGGCTGCAGTGTCTTACACCATTCTTGCCTCTTCTGAACCCCTCGTGTTGGGGTAGACCCCCTACAGTAATTGTAGGCTTGGCAATCCTTTTCTGCATTTGTTGATACCTGGAAGAGCTGATGTGCTTACTGGCAATGGGGTATACCCATGTTTTGCTGCCCTTCGTATCTAGTTAACTAAAAAAAAAAAAGAAAAGGGAATACTCATTTCCTCTGTTCTTTCTCTTTTTCCACCTTTGGTAGTCTCCTTAGGGCTTTCTGAAGCCTGTTTTATTTCCTTGTGAATCATTTATTGCCCAAGGTCCAAAATAACAAACCTGTAGTGCTGCCATAAGTGTGTTTGCTGTCTGTGAAATATGAAGCCCTTGGTTCCTGGGATGCTGGGTCCACCCAAAGTCAGGCACGGCTCAGAGAGCTGCATGAGGAGATGCAGAGCTGCTGTTGCATGCATAGTCACGCAGAAGCCAACCGCTGCAAGAGGAAGGAGAAAGTCAGCACTTTCTCTTATACCTTTTGTAGGTAAAGGGCAGACTGAGTATTAGAGGGCTTGTCTTGTTATAACATGCAACAGTGTCAAAATTTTCTAAAAATCCCGTGTTGCCTTATGCCATGCTGACACAAGTTCCTGTGTGCTGAGACCTTGATAGATGTCCATATGCATGGACTGGGTTCTTCTTTGCTGGCTAGGATCTACAAAAGGGAATTCAAACCTTTGAAGCTGGAGCTGGTTGGTCTCTTTATGCATTTCTTTTATCACCAATCATTGTGAATAATTTGCATCTGGATAAAGGCTGATAATTGTGCCTGACACCTAATGGTGGGGATGTTTGTTTGTTTGTTTATTTATCATCTGTGTTGTAGCTGCTGACCTCTTTCTCTTCATACATGTATATTCTATGTATGTACACATTTGTTTCAGGAGGCACCTCAGGAAGATGTATTTGAAGTACATGTATTATTTCTAAGATTGTCCTGATGAACTCTGGGAAGAACATGATACATGGGCCAATGGAGACTATTTCATTTACTCTATTGGCTTCATGAGAGATGCAGTGGACCTCCGAGCTTGTGTTTCCAAGGGGTCATGCAGATTCTTATTTAATTTTTATCTGCAAAAAAAAAGGCTAGTTATTTCACTTGAGCTATTGCATCAGGAGCACAGTTTAGGGAAAACCCTCATGATTTCTGCATGCTACATAAGATCTGACAGCTTCCCAGAATGACTGTTTCCTGTCTCAGTTTTCCTGTCTGGATGGTCTCTGTGCAGGATGAGACCCCATCCTTTTTTCAGATGGTATCAGATTTGAGAGCAGTTCTGTCACTGCTCTCCTGGCTCTTTCAGTGCTGGATGCTGCTCTTGGAGACCTGTGCTCATGCAGCTAATACAGAAGGTCCACAAGCTCCAAACGTTGCTTTTTCTTTCAATCCTGCTACTGCAGAGCTATAACAGACTGGTGCATTAGCCTGGTGTACAGATGTCTGTGTTGCCTGAGAAGAGCTTTTCACCCTCAGTAATTCAGAGATGCATTTATAATAAGGTATGTGACGAACTGTTGTAACCTGACAATTTTTCACAATCATTGGAAAATGCCTATACCAGGTGTTTAAAGAAAAAAAAAATTTAAAAAGTAAGTCTTCTATGGTCTAGTAACTTTGCAGACTACAGCAGTGGTATGAAATTACTTCCACAAAATGCTTCTGTACATAAAACAGTAGGAACTTCTCTGTTATAAGTATATTTACAATGCATATCTCCTGGGTAGTTGTTAAATGCATGAACATTACACTGGCATTTCCTCTTTAAACATTGTCATTTTATTGCTTTATCTATCTAGAGGAGAGCAGAAATTATCCTTTAATTACAATGAATTTAATGGTATTGGTTATGCAGCATTTTAGTTCACACACAGCATGACAAAGCTTAGGGTTTAGCATACTCCTATCATGCATCATTGATTCATCTTTTCATCCTGGAGTGCTAACTCTTTTCTAAGTCTCTGCTAAAAGCAGGTAAAAGACTGTAAGCTGGAGACGTTTAGAACATCTTAGTCAAAAAGAATCAAAATAGGACTAGAGGGAGGCATGGACAAGGTAGGTCGTGCTAATACCTTGCTGTGCTGCTCCTGAGAAGGGAGAGGAAAGTACGGGACTAAAATGCCTGTCATTATCAAAACACAACACTATAACGTGAAGAGGTGGAGTAATTTATCTTTAAGTAACAGGCTGACCTATTCAGAACTGTAATTTTAATGTAAGGCTAACCTTTGAAAATAGATCAAGTGATATAAATTATTAAGGAACAGACATTCATCAGATAGATGGTCTCTATTAGTAATTTTATGCATGGACGGTTATCTTCAAAGGTAGAGTTGCTGTCTGCTGAGAAATAAAGTGCAAAAGCAGGTTGCCTTAAGCTGATGTGTAAGGCTGACTTTTAATCAGTGTTTTTCTAATCCAATCGAAAAAAAGGCTGAAGTGGGGTCATCCCGCTTGCTGCTCAGCCTGTGTAGTTCTTGAAATTTTTTTTTTTTGCTAGCAGAGGAAACTCCTGGTAATGTTGCTGATGTTCCTAATGTATATATCCAGTAGTTCTAGGGCTCGAACAAATTGGCATGTGTTCCCTCTTGAAAACGGTAACACCCATGCTAGGTGCCACTGGGTTGTCCCAGCCTCTGGGCAAAGGAGAGCTGGTACCCAGACACGGAGTGATGCCTGCTCTGGGTGAGGTGTGGGTCCCTTTTTTTTTTTTTCTGCTAGTATTTAAGAAGAATGTCTTATAAACTATTAGCATATGTTACTCTGATGGTGTTTGGCCCACAGTTTGAACTTGGAATGGGAGAGAGAGAGGTCAAGCTATTTGTGAAAGATACTTTTCATCCATCTGATCGTTCTACCTTTTCCCTCCTTCCCCCCGCACCCCCCAGGTTACTCTCTCTGAGTTTCCTTCTGCTTTGCTTGTGTGTTTATTTTATATGCAAACTACCTTGATGCCCTTGTGAACTTGTGAGCAAAGTACTGCAGTGCACTTAATGTAAAGTTAAATTTGAATCCTTTTGAGAAGCTGTTGGTAGGAAACTGTAGTCATAAACTTGATTTTCCCTATACTCCATTCTTTGCACATGCTTGGCATGGAAAAGTAGGAAAGTAAAGGTAATCTTAAGCTATCTATTCCTAACCTGTTTGGTCTTGTAAACAGAAGCAACTTCAGATTTAGTTATTTATTTTTATTTTTTTCAGTCTGCAGCTTTTGTTGCGTCTTGTCTTCTGGTCACAGATGCTGCTATTGCTTTTTTTTTTTTTGGAATGGGATGTGTATAAAAGGTCTTGTAAACCTTCCTCCATCCTTTAGCCACACTGAAGCCTGTAATACCTCTGGAGAATTTGTGTACACAATGAAGCGCATCCATGTTGAATGGGAGCTGTACCCAGCACACGATGCTTCATGCAGTCCCTGTGCTGCTTGTTTTGCACAGTGTCTCTTAGCCATTGTATTACCTCTACAGCATAATAAAATGTATTTGGTCCTTTTGACATCTTTATTCACTGAAAAGATGAAAGAGGAATGATCTCTGATATCTGGTGTCTGCAAATTCTACTACACTTTGACAGACAATGTAAGCCATCATATGAGGGAGGGAAAGACTTTTTATCTGGCCAACTTCAACTTCCAGAAGAATCTGGAAACTGCCTGTGTATGTACATGAGCATCTGTCCTCAGCAGAAACCTTCCTTTTCTTTTTTTCCAAGTATCAGTCTCATCTATATTTCCATGTGAATTAAGGCCCCGAGACTAAGGTTTCTAAGGGAATTGTAATTTATGACCCTTTTGACAGTATTTATGAAGAAATTTGTTTTCTGAATCCTATTTTCTTCAACTCCATTTAAGCAATTGGCAGGGAAAAAAATGGAAATACAAACAATTACTTCAGTGTGTGGAGTCCTACTGACTTCTCTCTTTTTCCTCTTCTTTCTTCACCTGTCTCATTGCTGTGCCAGGATGAATGGTTTGTGGTTAAAGCACTGGAGTAGGATGCAAACTATGCAAGTTTAAATTTCCAGGTATTCAAAGGCTTCCTCTATAACAACATTTAATAGTCCTGTGATCTCTGCGTGTTTTCAGATACAAAAGGTATGTAAAAATATGACCTTCTCTTGCATTCTTTTTGTCTGTTTAGACAATCATAAAATAGACTCTGGATATTTGAAACCCCTTCACTTTGTTGTTTTGAACAAAATGCCTCCTGTTTGTGTTGAAGCGATACAGGTTAACACTTTGAACAAGAAAAAAAGATAAGCATTCTGTGTACTAATTTCAGGAGCAACTGTTTTCAGTAGCCTGGAACCCTTCTGCAGTATATTGATGTTTCAATTTGTACAGAGAAGCAGCTGCCCTTAATGATAAAGAAAAGTGACTGCTCTGCTCTGCTCCGTGATGATTTGACATGGCAGCAGTAGTCTTGTGGAATGTGACATGACAGCTTGAAATACTGATATGTAGATACGATGCCACAGACCTGTCATGAAATAACATAAATTACTAAAAATGACAGGAAGAGAAAACATCTTCAGAGCAAAAATATTGAGACAAAAAGTTGTCACTTACCACATCAGAGGGTGAGACGAATCCGCCAGTTTCTGTGATTCCTGTTAGAAAGAGTTGAGTTCAAACGGTCTTTTATAATTAGGGTTTTTAAATAATTAACACCATTACCAGTAGGGTCTACCTTGTCTCACAGAGAAGTAAGATGATTTTCTAGCATCTGCAGTGGTTTTCAGTACAAATTCTTTCTGACTATGTACACCTGTGTGAGGCTGTGAAGACGATGCCCACAGTAGCAAGAAATACATCTCAACAAGAACACATCTGCTGAGCAAAATGGTGCTGAAGGTCCAGCCCCCACACTACACACGTTTTGGAGGTTTTTACTCCAGGTTGCTGTAGTCTGATCTGCTGCCCGTCAGCTGCTGAAGGGCAGTAGGTGAGCTCCTGCAGTGCATCTTCCCATCTAATACTGAATTAAAATTGGGTGCTTCAGGCACAGGCTGTGACGGGAACCAAAGCCCAAGAAGTGGAGACAAGGGAGACAAGCAGGACAGCATCTTCAAAAATGCATCCTTGGTCCACAGTGAAGCACTAATACATCCATGTCCAAAGACATCTGGGCTCTGAGTGCCTCCAAAGGATGAACAAAATTGTTTATTCAAACAATCAGATTAATCTTCCTGGAGATAAGAGAATTATCATTGTGCTGATTAGAATTGGATCCATGGATGATCCTTTTATCCAGGAGCTTCCTCCAGCCAATTGGGCTTTGCTAGTTCAAAGAAAATGGAAATTGTTTCTGAGCCATCTCTGATGTTGGGTAATAGAAAAAAACAAAGCCTGAACTCTTCGACTCATTTTGATTACAAATAATGTCAGTGTGCCCCTTAGACATCCTTCCGAACAAATCTTTATGCCAATACCTACTCTGAACTTCCTTCTTCCCTTCCTGCTCTCTTCTGCCTTCTCTTCCTGTAAGAGAAGAGACTGTGGTTCATTCTTTTCTGAAGGCTTCTGTTAAACAAAAGCAATTGACTCTGAAAGTCATATTCTGACATCAAAAACTTAGACTTTTCAAAGCATTGCTTTGGGTTTTAGATGTGAGGCTCCTATTGAATTTAATTGGGGCTGTGCAGCTGCACCACAGCTTTCATGATGTACACCCTGAAATATTCATGTCGCCTTCCTCTCTTTCCTTTCTCTCAGCCACATTTGTTTAAGTTTAAAGGAAGTGGCTTCCAGTTCTTGTAGGTGCAAATTTGTGCTTGCATAGTCTAGGAAGACATTGGCATTTAGACACTCATCACCCTTGATTTGCATGCACCAGTTGCTTGGTAAACAACTGGAGTGGGTGCCTATATGGTGTCAGTAAAGTCTGGCTACAAAAATGGATTCTGCATTTTAAGAGTCAAGCCCTACTAGGTATCTGCTCTTCTGTTACTTGCACATAAAATTTTGATTCTAGGATTTTAAAATCGTCCCCCATTCAGCCAGAAGTTTTCTGTTGCTGGTTGATTTGCTCTAAGTTTGCAGGATCCCAAGGTTGTCGAAGGTTGCTTTACTTTCAGTAGGAGAGCATGATACAAGTCAAAGGTGAGGTATTAAAATACGCACATATTCCCTCAGTTTGTGCAGCACCCTTAAACAGAAGATCTGGGGGCAGAACTTGGCTTTCTGGAATGAGTTTGCTCGGTGTCTGAGAGAAAGAGTATGTGAGGGCTAGGCATGAGAGCGCTACAACCTAGTAAGGATGACATAATGAGGATGTCACTCATTTTAGAGCCACAAACATAGCAGGTGTCTATCCCAGAGGATTATCATTTTCAGAAAATAGTTCAGAAATAATTATGCTCTGTTCTTCTGTCTTAAATATAGACCTTTCTCAAACTAGCTATCATCTTATTTTCAAGCACGTCCATCTCCGAAGGCTGCTTAGCATGGAAGAGTTCCCAACTGATTGACTGCAAAGCCAATCTGCAGAAAATGCAGTCTGCTAGAAGAAGCAGGACTACTTATGTTTTTAGGGAAAAGCTCAGGAGACAATAACAGGAATGCAGCTTTCTCTTCTCTGCTGCCATGCTACATAGCCTTGGTTCAGCAAACTGTTGTTCTTTCAGTCTGCCCGTCAGTAAAATGGGTATAAGTAAGAATAATGAAGGGGAATCTGTGGCAAAAGCTGACTTTATCATGGTACTGATCATTTTCCGGAGCTGCTGATACTGCAATCACGTGAGTTCCTGTGCTCCATAATTTCCTGCTTGTTAGTGGTACTGAACTAACTGACCACACGCGTAGCCCTTAATCTATTGCAAACACAGAGCAAAATGCATTATCTTAAAGCACCTGGAAGACAAGCTGGGTGATAAGCAGAAAATCAGAAAGATCTGTTTACTCATTTGTTTGTAATTGGGGGTCCACACCCATAATTAACGTTTCTGGGCTGATCTGAGGCCTTCAGAAGCTTTAAAGGCTACTAGGAGAACTTGTACTTCTGTTTGTTGTTTCAGGCTTTGTAAAATCTTTTGCGTGAACTGCCTTCAGAAATACTGTTTTATCCTTCAGCGTGGGAAAGATTTGCCTCATCAGCAAGGTGCTGCTATTTTAGCTGCCTACCTTTCTAATTGAATTTAGAATATAACAGAATCATCACTAGCAGCACTGCAAACCTTCCCAGTTTGCTTTGGATAATTTTGCCTCACTGCTGCAGGGTTTTCTGCATACTGTTGGGAATACCCAGGGAAAAATGCAAATTGTGACACAGAATTGCTTAGCTCTCCGCCACAGCCGACAAGATCTAAGTACATTCTCTATGTCTATCTCTGCCTGCTTCTGATTTCACTTGTTGTCGTGTGTTTAGATTGGCAATTGTTTTGTATAGATAGACCTGTAGTGTTAATATCCTGCTTTGATGATATTACTCTTCAGGAATATTAATGAGTGGCTTCTGTATGTGGCATCTCTAAAAGCTTCCACTGCTGGTATTTTTTTTTATTTTTTTTATTTATTTTTAGGTGGTGAAAGAGCACTGCTGAAGGCCCCTTGGGTAAATAGTGTTTAAAGTAGTCCATGCATTTTAATTAGCAAAGAAATACATAGATAAGGATGAAAGATTTGTTTTCCTCAGGCAAACCATGAGAACATCAGGCCCACAGGTAGCTTAGTTTAACTCCAGAGAGATTACATTTATATCTCCTCGTCTAAATCTTAGAAATGCCATTCTGTTACAAGCAGTACAAATTAAGGCAAGATAAAGGTGTCTTCTCTGCTTGAGGTTTAAGGTCCTTTTCACTGCACATTATTGAGGTATCCTGTATGGGAGGGAGGAAAAAGAAGCAAAGCTAGACAAAGAAAACTGCAACATAATCTGTATATGAGACTGTACTTTTGCATGTAAAGGAAAAACCTGGGTTATTTTTACTAATGACTGGTCACAGAAGTGGTTTGATTGTGTTTTCTGGTCACGAACCAGTGGATTCATGAAGCGTATTTACATGTTTTAATTATTGAAATCAGGCTTCTGTGTTAGCAAGCTTCTGGTAGATGCACCTCTGGTACTCACCTTCACTATGTAGCCACTGGCTAGTCATTTAACTTCTTCAGTTGTGGGGTGGGATTTCTTTTTGTTGTCAGTTTTTGGTTTGGTTTGGGTTTTTTAACTTCAGGTTTTTAACCTCTCTTGAGGTTAAACTCCTGATTTTTAACCTCCTTTGAGATGTTAAATGACTAGCCTGTGCCTATACAGCTTATACACAAGCACCCCTGTGGTATACAAGGGGTATGTTTTGAGGCAGAAGATTAGCAGTGACTCGAAGAGCCTCCCATCAGTTTGGTCACTTGAGCTCTAAGCAAGAGTTACTCTTTGCTTCTTGGGAGGAGTAACTTAAAGACTGAAGGTAAGGCCATGCACGGAAAAATACGAGGAAAGATATTTTGCTCTGAATTAATTTTCTAGTTGCTGTAGCATTCTCCCTTTCTGAAAGGGTATGGAGATTGCTGCGTCTAGAGATCAGCAAGGTTTGTTGTTGCTGGAGATCATAAGGAGGACAAGGAAGGTGCTGCATGTGCAGAGATTCTTATGGGATCATTTCCACACCGTTTTCCAGTTTTCCTGTGAGGTCATCAGCTCAGGAACAAGGGAATCTGCCTGACATCAAATGGAAGGGACACAAACTAATCAATCGGAGGCACCAGAGGGCATCCTGGTTCCCAGTGAGAACTGGCTGAGCCATGGATGCTGCTGCTCCCTCTTCCTTCTGACTTTCAGAAGCAGCTGGACTTGCTTGCATCAAAGCACAGTGAATGACTGAAAGATAATGGTGAGATTTTTCTAAATGCCTTCCCTGAGACCATTGTCAGGACAGCTCAGATAAAAATGCCAGTTAGGTTGGAGCTAAAGATCGTACCTTGCAGTGTTCATTGTGTGTGTAGAAGCTGGTCTTAAAAGGTGTCTGGTCCTGTGCTGTGCCAGGCAGTGTATAGACCCAGCACTGCCAGTTATGTTATGCTTCAAGAGGAGGCTGAGTATGCCACAGAACTTGATTGAGACCCTGTGATACCAGAATAAACTTGTGCAGAGTTATTGTGCTGTATTCAACGAAGCAAAACATTTCTGAAAGGCATCATCTCCAAGTGCATGCAAGATTGATTTGATTTCCAGGCCTAAGAGAGATTATTTAGTATTGCTAAGCCTGAGATCCAAATAGGAAAGGGACGGTGTCTGCTCTCTAGGTTGTGCGCTGATGTGGGTAGCCCCTAGGCTGCTCTAATTAATCTCTCCCCTGCTTTGGCATATTCAGAGCAAGAAGGGGCAGGCTGGCAGCCAAAACCATTAAGTCTGTGCCAGACGAGGGTCCCACATGCTGGTGTGAGGTCTGTAGCTCTGCCCCCCAGGCCTCTTGCTGTGCCGATGCCATCCAAACAGGGGAGCCCACTGCTGAGAAATGTGAGCCTTCATGGGAAAGGCTGTGAAAAATGCCTGCCAGGGCCATAACCATCACCGTGTGTGATTATGGCACACTCAGGTAGATTTGTGAAACAGAACACAAGGTGGAAGAGCCTTCCACTGCTTAAGTAGAAGCCTTTTTTTTTTTTTTTTCTTATAAAAGCCCCTGCCATTTACTGGTCATTTGCTGTGGTCTTTTGAGAAATAAGTCAGTGCTGTCTCCAACTTAATTGCCAGTGTAGAAGACAATTTATCACTTACCAAAGCTTTGATTGCTTTTTCAGCCTTGCATGGCCTCTTGGTTGGTAGGTGGAATTGTGTACAAGATTGGCATATTTATTTTTTTTTTGTAAGGGGAAAGTTTTACCAGAAAGAAAAAGAAAGAAAGGGGCCAAAAATTCAACTGCCATTTCTATGCTTTAATGTCTGTCTGTTTTTAATTTTCTTTGAATGTAAGCTTATAGTAGTTCTCATTTTGAAATCAGGAAAAATATAATCTCGTTTAAGAAGTCTATCTTTGGGTTCATATTTTTTAAAAATTTTGCCCCTGAGAATGAAGATGCAGCTTCCCATAGCCTAAAATGCAAGAGTCAGCAGGAGAAATAGCTCACTTGAAAAAAATCTGAGGTATAATTATTAATTAATGTACAAAAAAGACTTGGTGTGCGAAAATCTCTGGCTTTTTCTCAATTTTATCACTGATTTCCTCTTCTGGACTTTAGATACAACTCTGAACAAGCCATCTTCTGTTATATTTTTACAGATCAAATTATCAGAAGAAAACAGGTCATATGTTTTGATAGATACCACATAAAAGGAAATGTTTAGACTGCTCTAGCCATACTCAGTTTGATTATAGGGAATTAAGTTTCTTCAAAGCAAATGGCTTTCTTTTTCTTCTCATGCAATTAGCAAGTTAGTTATATTAACTCGGTTGACAGACGATATTACTGATCTTATCAACTTTCACTTGTGTATACAGGGCTTTATTAATTTCTTGTTTGCTTATGAACTTCTTTGTCAACAATAAAATTGGTGGGCAAATGTGGAACACACGTGTCATGGTAATGTGTTGTTTGCTTTGCTTATCACTAAATAACAAACTTTTGGCAAATAAATAAGAACAGCAAGGGACCAGGTGGGTCTTAGGGGTTTCTTTTGCCACTGTTGGCACTTTGTCATGTTGCTAAGTTACAGAAGCTTCTGGCTTCTACTTTAGAGAGTAGAAGTTATTTTTAAATGTGTAATGAACACAGCACCAGGGACTCACAACGCCGTTCTGGAACAGGCTGTAGTACAGGGGGGATTTTGAATGTGGTCTGAAGGCCAATGCTGCACTAGTCTGACACAAAACCAGTTCCTCCCATCACATTACAATGAGGAACATTGCAATTAAAAAGGTGTGCACTTTATTTATTTTCATAAAATGTTTTAAAAATAGCATGTAGCAATAATTAACTGCTGGATTGGACAGTACCCACCTTTGACTCACAGAATATAGGCTTAGCATGGTTATTCTTCTGAGAACATAGCAATGATCATGACCAGAAGTAAAAAATTCCAAATTAACATCCCTGAAGATAACATTCTCAGATTCTGGTTCTTTACTGAAAACTTAGTTCATTATATCCCTACTCAAAAGTTTTTATTCCTTATACTGCAACAGTGATTTCATTATTACTGCTGTAATGATAACACTCGCCTCCCTAAGTAGGATTTTTTGAAGTCACTCCAAAATCACCCAGCACAGTCCTTGCTATTTCTTCTTCTGAGGCACCTGAGGGAAACTGAGTGATATTACTAAGAATTCAGTTGGTCTGGTGGCATTACAAAGGCTGAAGCTCTGAACTCAAAAATGGAATCAGCTTTTGTATGGAAGTTGGAAAATACGTACAGATTTTTATTGCTATTCCAGTTGGTGAGAGGAAAACATTATTTTCTTGCTGGTTAGAAGTTGCATTCTACCATCTGTTGCCGGACAACATAAGCGTTTTGAAAGGGCTGGAGTTCAGCTCCACTCGGCTTCAGGCTCAACCTGCTTCTCTTGTGGAAAAGAGGAGTCCGGGGGGTCAGATGGTGGGAGCATATGACTCAAAGCTACTGGGAGACATTGGAGGATGGCCCAAGTCCAGGGAGATGAGCACAGGGTAGCTTAATGCAGAAAATTGCTCAGTAATGTGCTTTGGCAGCAAGTTGTCTGTCTGAGCGCCGTGAAATCATACGGGGCAGTGAGAAGGGAGAGAATGCCCTGTAGCAGGGGATTGAAACCCCAAGAAAGCTGCAGGAAATGAGTGAGTCTACAGAAAAAAGATGGGTATTTCTGGCCATTGGCTGAAATTCTGGTTTATTTCAGTTAATAATTTCCAGATATAAAGATTAACTCAACATACTACTTGCCAGCATTAGGTAGTGTTAGTAGATCCTAATGCCCTAATGGGAGGTAAGACCTTGACAGCATGTTCTCTAGCCTGAATTCTTCTACCTGAAGATATTCTTTCATCCAGTCTTTCCTTTTTCCTGCTGAAATGGGCCCCGGAGGAAGAATTTGAGTTGTTTGGGGTTTTTTTTGTTTAGGGTGGTGGTTGTTATTTTTGGGGTTTGTTTGGTTTTTTTAAGAATTCATGAAGTTGGCTCAGCTCCGCTTCTGACGAGGCCTGTAGGTGTCCTACCCCTGCTAAAGATATTTCCATGGAGTTGTAGGGAGTGTTCTTGTCTGTGCCAGGGAAATGCTCTTATCTGCGTGTTGGGAAGCTGAGATAAGACTACCAATGGTGGTGGTGTGTGTCGAGGGGGGTTGTTTATTTTGGTTTTGGTTTTTTATTTGTGGGTTGGTTGTTTTTGGTTTTTTTCCTGGATACCTCAGTTTTCTCTCAGGGTGAATTGTCTAAATTCTATATTCTTACATATAAGAAAAGAAAATATGTGAAACCTCAGAGACCCAGCTGGGGAGAAGCAGCAAGCCCCAGGACACCTGTCTAAGGGAAAAATCAGAATAGCTGAAATGATGACACTAGTACTAAGCATTTCTTTTGCAGGTATGCACTGACTCACATGAGGACTACCTGAGGCACTTCTCCCTTTGTGCCCTCAGGAGCCCGCTGGGATGTCTGATTCATCCCTGCAGGCTGAGACAGTACCATCAGGCTCTGAGAAATGGATTTCAAAGGGATTTCACTCATTGTCTCAGCATGGCACTCTTCAGGTCAGCTAGCCCTCTGCAGAAATCATCATAATTGTGCCTAGGTTTCTCAAAGGAGGCTGTGCTGGGTTCCCAGCCTCCCCTGGGATCTGTGTTCTTTATCTGGTGACATGGCTTCAGAGATGCCCTTTCTTCTTAGGACAGATGAAGTCAACAGGCAGTCTGCAGAAAGAGGCTTTTGAAAGAAAGTTGGTGAATGTAAAGGGGAGCAGGAAACTTTTCAATCTGTTTTAAACCTGCCCCTCTGGAGCCCCAGCTGATTACACTTACACTCTAACTTTATAGGTAAGCCTCTAAAATGCAGAGAAGAGTGGCTGATCAAGCCTCTGTCCTTCTTTGCTCTGCATCATCAGGGGTATTACAAAACAAAATGAAGGTGGCAGATCTCAGCAGACTTGCTACGGGAGAACCACAGGGAGACCCAGGGGCCGAAGCCAGGTCTGGTGCTTTTTTGTTTTTTAATTTCCTCCCATAGACCAGCAAGAAATTCTTGCACCTCCCGCAGGACTGACCATGGAGGATCGTTAAACGTGAACCACAGCTTGGTATTCTCAGAGATTCAAAAGCAAGCCCAGCTTAGAGCTCCTACCATCTGTTACTTGTCACCAGCACTGTCCCTCCAGACAAAGCTGTGGTGGGGCAGTGCTGCAGCAGCCAGCTGTAAAGCCGAGAGTGGGGAAGAGATACAAAAGGATGATTATTCACTGGTTTTCACAATAAGAGAATTAGGGAGCATCTGAGTCTCATAACAGGTTAATAACTCAGAAGAAACATTATTTCCACATAGTGCATAACTGAACTGTGGAGTCTGTTACTGCATGATTTGGTGGGGATAAAACGTTTAGTTGACTTCCAAAAACTATTGTGAAACATTACAGAAGGGAAATGCACTGACTGGTAAGCAGAGTAATGTAAAAATTTGAGAATAACTGGCAACTCCTCCCAGTTTCTTACCATGGAAGGATCACTTTAGATGTTTTTCCTACACCCCTTCAACTGATGCCTGGCAGGTACTGTGTTAGACCTAAAATGTGCATAAAGCAGTATGACAATTCCCATGTTTCTTATGTAGGCTTTAAGGCGAGAAGCTTTATGGTGGAGGTGATTTTGGACTCCTTTTGATATTCAGTCTCAAGCCAAAAAACAGCCAAGAAGGATGAAGAAAGGCAGGCGAGTATATGCATGTAGGAGTTATTACTATCACTTGCTATGGAAAAGCCTGACAAACCTTTTAATTTGGTATCCAGTTTGTAGAATAACATCTGTATGACCACGTGGTCTCTTTATTTAAAGATTTTATGACTGAAGTAGTCAGCTACGATGGTGAGGACGGCCACAAAGGCATTGCATAGGGTGGTGACTGGCCACATAAGAAGATGGGTAGCTGGTCCTGCTTATCTTTTCAGACCTGAGCCACTGTCAACATGGTTCACGGGCTTCTTCAAGCAGTAGCAGTTCATAGAGATGCTTGGCTCATCGCAGATCCAAAGGAAAAACATTAGCCTCAACCTAATGAAAGAGGTTAAGATAAATACATCATCTTCATCTTTGTTCTGAGCTGAGAGTACATGTATGAGCAGTTACTGCAGATCAGCCTACGTGTGGCAACTCATTACATTGCCATAGCTTCATCATACTTACGAAACCTTGAGCTTCTGAGTTTACTGCAAGGATCTTCGTTTACTGCCAAGCTTGTACCTCCTTTTTGTTGTGTGACAAAAAATTCCTCTGGCGTTTTATGATCTTCTCTCCTTTTACCTGCAATTACTTTGACATTTGTCTGAAACACACCTGAAATCCCAGTGTCAGGATATAGGAACTAGTAGATCTTGTTGTTCTTGACCTTTTATGGAACCTCAAAAGGAACAGCCCTGGAGCTGTTTCCTCTGAAGTACACTGACCCATTTATGTCTGTGACAGATGCCTGGGAGGTGCTCAAGACACAGGTTTCCCACCTTGAGAAGGAGTAAAGGTCTGTGCTCATTAAGCCCTACAGAGGGTTAATTATTGTTTTGCTTAAAAAAGCATTCGGCTGCCCTTAGGTATAGGAATTTATTTAAGCCTTATCTGCATAATTATCATGTTTATTGCTCAACACAGCTGGATGGATATGAAGAGTATGCAGTTTTTGATACACACTTTATGTCAGAACCATTATAAGGGAAAACTATCATCTCTTATGGCCCCTGCAAAGAGGCTGGCAGTAACAGTTAGTTTTCTGATTTTAAAAAACAAATCCTAGGACCAGATTTATTAGGCCTATTAACATGGTTTTGATGCTAAAGCTTTTTCTCCCTCTGTGGAAGTGTGTGCTGTGGTGATGAACAGCCCAGGATTTTGAAGGGTGATTGGTGACCCAAGGTGCTTGACTTAAGAGATTCAAATTGTAGAGAGAAGGGAACTGCATGACGTGAAAGTCATTCACCTCTTCCAAGGACTTCTGTCAGGCACCCAAAATCATGTTTTATCTTCAGAAATCTTAGCTACTTCTAACACTTTCGCTGTTGAGATACTTAATGTAGAAATGCTGGACTACCCAGAAAAACGCAGAGAGGATTTTAATCTGTGGGTTTTGGGTCGGTTGGGAGTTTCTTGGTGGGTTTGGTTTGGGTTGTTTTGGGGGAGGGGGATGGGGAGTGAGGTGATGGGGTTTTTTTGTTTGCTTGTTTGGTTGGGTTTTTTTTGTTTGTTTGGTTTTTTTTTTACATCTCAGAAGACAGCTATGGCTCTTTTTGAAAGCATAGTATGTTTTATCTTTTATAGGTAAATTTTTATGAGGCAATGATAAGGCAAAAAAGATGATTAAGAGAGTGGAGCATCTCCCCTATGAGGAAAGACTGAGGGAGCTGGGTCTCTTTAGCTTGGAGAAGAGGAGACTGAGGGGTGACCTCATTAATGTGTATAAATATGTAAAGGGTGAGTGTCAGGAGGATGGAGCCAGGCTCTTCTCAGTGATGGCCAATGATAGGACAAGGGGCAACGGGTGCAAGCTGGAACATTAAGAGGTTCCACTTAAATATAAGGAAAAACTTATACACAGTGACGGTGACTGAACACCGGAAGGGGCTGCCCAGAGAGGTTGTGGAGTCTCCTTCTCTGGAGATATTCAACACCTGCCTGGATGCGTTTCTGTGTGACCTGATCTAGGTGTTCCTGCTTTGGCAAGGGGATTGGACTAGATGATCTTTCAAGGTCCCTTCCAATCCCTGATATTCTATGATTCTGTGAAAGAGTAATTTAGTAATTCGTTTACTTGTGGAGAGGTGTCATAAATGTTTAAGGCCAGTCTGGATGGGGCTTGGAGGAACCTGGTCTGGTGGCAGGTGTCCCTGCCCAGGGCAGGAGTGTAGGAACTCCATGATCTTGAAGGTCCCTTCCAACTCTAACCATTCCGTGGTTCTGTGATTTCTGCAATAGGGCACAAGCATCTAAATAGTTCAGCTTTGAGTTGTTCATTAGAGAGTGCTTGCTATTCAGATTCCTGTTATTGCGTGAGGTAGTGTACTGCAGTCTGAAGGCCTCCTGCTCCAGCCTGCAGTCCTCAGAAGTCTTGCAAATACCTGCATTGCACAGCCCTGGGGCAGCAGCTGACTCATATGCTGGTGTGACTGCTAGTCATCTGGAATAACCCTTGAAACTTAATATGAGATACAAACAAGTGCAAGCAAGGGCAGGACAGGGACCTCTTCTGTATGTTTTAACCACTAACACCCCCTTTCTGTCCAAAATGGGGATGGGGTGCTATGCTGTCAAAATGAATATTTAGCATCATTCTGACAAAGCTGACAATATCGCCAGATAACGTCTGGTCTCAGTGACTGGGTTGTGGAATGAGAATACATAAGACCTAAAAAAGTAGTATTTTGGTTACTATCACCTTCATCAGCGAGAGCTACTTAATTTAAAACCCTGATTGTGTCTGGTGGGAGCAGATATCAGTCAGTCTGTTGTCATTAGTTGGAATGTTTGCTACTTCTGGGTTTTGTTTGCTGTACAATGAACCTTTTAGTTGTGGTTGGCAAGATGATGAATGTATTGAAGTGACAGGATCGAAATTTTGCATCAAATCCAAAATAGTTAGAAGGAAGGGAGGCAAATACCCACCAATTAGGACTTCTCCTTTCCTCTGCTAATCTCTCCATGTTCCATAGATGATAAATAACCTATCACTCCCTTTTTTGGGGGAGACACCTCTTCACATCTCCCTACACCTTGTTACCCAACTACCTTCTCTCTTCTGGTCTGATCAACTTCTCTAGTCAGATAAATTGCTTTTGACCTGCTTGCTCTGAAGCAGAGTATGTGTGCAACTTTGAACAATATGAACTGGTCTTAGAAAAGTTATGTTATTGCCAACCACAAACATTACTTGATGCTCAGTTACTACTTTGTCCCTATGAAGTAGATGGTGTCATTATGGCCTGATGATTGTGGTACAAAATACCCATTGGCTGTTTAGCAGGAGGTAGCTCCTGGAACCCCTTACATGTGTATAAATTCCTTTGGAATGACGTCCTGGGCCACAGCAGAAAAGCTTATTTGCCCATTATCCTAAAGGTTGTGAAATTTGGGAGAAGAATATAGAAAGTATCATTGTCTCTCCAGAATGCTTTTCCAATGTAAAGCCACTTCAGAACTGACCAGTTGTTTCATCTCCTTTACTGTTTCTGCTTTATAGTTCTGCAGATCAGCACCAAATGTGAACAATCTGCTTAATGGACCAGGGGATCAGTGTCAAAATCAAGAGTCTAAGCCTGGGTTGTGAACTTGGGACTGTCTCAAGCTGAAGGATACAGTACTCTCAAGCAAACTTTAAAGGTATGTGTTTTAATTGTTCCTGGCTGCTGAGGTCCCCTGCATTCTCTGCAGAAGTGACTTATGAGAGTTCTCACTAGTAGCTTATATATTTAGCATCATTTAACAAATTCTGCAAGTTCACAACTAAGCCAGTCATTCAAAGATTTATCTGACTCTTTTAATGAACTTTTAAAAATATTTTTTTCCAATTTTTACCCCAATTTCTCTTGTTATTCTGATTTTGGGGATGAGAAGTAGGTGAAATAGTTTCATTACTCTTAACAGACTGAAGAGAAATGTTACATCCCCAGTTAAGAGACTTTATTCAGCATTTAACAGAACTATCGTCCCAGCTCAACTTGTGAACTTACCATTGCACTTTCAAGGTGTTGGTTAGCTTAGAGGGGTCTCCAGTTTATCAAAACCTCTTCCTCTCTCTTCTGTCATGTTTCCTTACCGTGAGGTAAACAAACCTTTCTACAGGTGATTAGCACAACATACGGCCTCAAATTAGGAAGCAGTGAGACCTGGCTGTTTCTCTTGTTGAGGAGTACCTTACTCCAAATAGGGTTTCACTGGAGCAAACATAACCCTGTAGAGAGAAGTAGAGGAGCTGTCCCTTAGACTGCTTTCTTTTCCTTTCTTGATGCAGGCTGAAATAGGTATTGTCCTGTGAAGAGCAGCCAGCGGCTGAGCCTCTGTCTTACACACATTCCTTGTGAAGGATTGTTGTTGATTGAGGGCCCTAGACGGGAAACTTTATGGAATTTCCTCATTTGAACCTCTCCTACTTTTGATGCTAACGTCTGGAATTCCTTGTAAGAAGGTAATGGATCTGGATGAAAGTAGGAAAAGTGTGTTTGGTTTGGTGAAAGTAAAAGAGAAATATGAGAGATAGGAAAAATGACGACCATAAAAGTTTCAATAGACAGTGAAAAGTCTGGTTTCTTGGGGACTATTGAAAGATAAACTTCTGAGATATTTAAGCCATGCTCCTCACTAACTACCTTCAGAAATAGATCTTCCTTCTTCCCTTCAAAGGCTAGCAGTACAATCCTCTGACAACTTGCATTACATTCAGCAGGACCATGTAGTATTACATCGTGTCACGGGTTTTTTTTCCACTCCCTGGTGCTAACAGGAGCTGACATTACATGAGTGAGCTAATGTAGCCAAAGTAGCTGTGATGGTGTGGGCTGTCACCCAAACTGAAGTCAAGAGGGTGAAAAAGACTAAAGCAAAGAAAAAAGTATTTTGTTCTTTGCAAAATTAGTGTCCTTTCCAAACTCTAGGATTCAAAGTAGACATTGCCGAACTATTAGCAGAGATTTCAGCATTTTATTCTTGGGGGGGCGAGGAGGAAACTTACCACAATCTATTTCTGACTTTTCAGGGTTTATTGTCTTAAAGTATTTGCCAATGGCTTATAGAGTGTTCTTAAATATTCACTTATTGTTTTTGTCAACTAGTCACTGAAAGTATATGTTATAATTTCTGCACCTTGGTCAGCTAAAAATGAACAATAAATAAACATGGGATTTGGGGTTATTTTTGCTAATTGCAGGCTTCCTCTTAAGGAAACACTTATGATCTGTGGTTGTTGAATCTAACAGAAGAAGTTCCTCAAGAAGAATTTGCTGATACTGTTATCACAAATGTCTTGAAATCTTGCGTTAATTCCACCAGCTTTAGGGGAGACAATGGCACTATGGGCTCTTTGGAGTAGTGATCTATTAAGTTCTGCTTCAAGAGCTCTCTCTCCCCATGCTGTTATTCACACAGCTCCAGATGCAGCCAGCCCCAAGCAGCGGGGGCTCTCTCTGATGCTGGAGCTTTGTGCTTAGTCTCATTGATGTGAGCTCACACCTTTTTCTGTTGTACCAAATCTCAGCCCAGAATAGACAAGAGTCTGGTTAGTGGGGATGCTCATTTCACATTTGGGTCTGGACTGTGGGTCTGCTTGACTCAGAACAGAGAAATTAATTCAAATATCCCCTTGGCTGGGCAGTGTGTTGGGGTAGGTTACGTCCTGCTGCTGGATCAAGGAAAGTTTATTTACATCAATTAAATAAATCCCATTAGAAGATAGAAATGTATTTTTTTGTGAGGTGGTGTAAATGTCATATCTCATTTGAGTGGAGTTCTGATCTTGAAGAAGGTTTTTAAATGTGGAAACCCAGCTTTTGTGCACTTTAGGGTGATTAAATCTGTCTGATTTGACCATAGGCTCTGTACTGGACATGGGAAATATTTCTTACTTCAGGGCTTGTCTAAACTGATACATCTCCAAGAAATTTTGAATCAAAGTCTTCTAATATAAATCCTGCTGTCCTTTTATATTAAAACTGGACTCTTTAGAACTCCTTTTATTCTGAATTTTGTTGCTTTTTAAGTTTTACTGCACTCTACCAGTGAGGGAGTGTTATTTGCAGAGCACCTCTAATTTCAGACATCTGTCTCCATATCTGTTACTGTATTCCTGATAAAGATCTCAGAGAAGAGCAATAAAACAGTTATGAATGCAAATAAATGTAATTACACAGAAAAATTAAGATTGTTCAGTGTGATACCCAAATTAAGAATGTTTTAGTGGTGGGAGACAGTGAAGTTCTTGGAAATACCTACAAAATATGAGCTTTGAGAAGGAAAGACTTATTTACAGGTATAAGGCAGAGTGATGTAATGAAAGAAAGGAAAAGTTGGTTCAAGTATCAGCCAAACCTCTGACAGTGAGATGTAGTGTGTTATGATATAGTACCCTGGGCAAGTGGCAGTAGTTCAGGGTCTGGCAGGTTTAAAGCTAGACCAGATAAGACACTGAAAGATGAATAATAAGGAATAATCCTACGGTGACAGGGAGATGAACTGGAAGATCCAAGTGGTTGCTACCAATCTCAAGATCCTGTGCTACCACTCCACAGATGTATAGCCCAGGGGAAGAGATGTTTTTGTGTATTCATGCAAAGTTAGGAAGTTTTACTATGCCATCTGTAGTGATCAAGTCTTGGCTGAGATGAAAGGAAAGGTGAGGATTCCAGTAAGCTTAATTATTTTCCTTAAAAATATCTTTTTAAAATTCTGTCTCCAAAAAAAAAGAAAGGTTAAAATGGAGGAGTGTTGCATATTCACTTGCCCCTTAGGACTGAAAAAATATGGATAAATTGTAAAAAAAAATAAAATAATCTAAAACCAAACCGCATTGTGTCTGATGGATAATGCAGCCAGAGCCTGTCTGAAGCCCAAAAGAATGTACACTTATAAAGTACGAACAACAACAAAGAAATGCTAAGCAATAATTGAATTTCCCACCAAATACCAGAAACTTTGAAAAATGTGAGATTTCCTTTAGAAAAGAAATTAGAGCTGAGCTAAAAAACTGCAGAATGCATGTTACATTCTTTAAACCTCAGGGTGAACCCTCAGGTACTTTTGTAAAGCAAATGCCTGGTTTAGGAGACAAATATTTGATACTTTCAAGGGTTTTTGAGTCGATTCTCTCTGTGGAGATGGTGCTGAGCATCATCTCATCAGAGCAGAAGTCTCGCATCTCAGCTCTGGGGTGGTACCTTGCAGCCAGGCTGACTTCCGAGCTTGAAGGTCCAGTTGGGAGCAGCCATGTGTGTTGCCTGTGTTATCAGAAATACTTCAGTGAGGAAACGGAGAACAACAAAGTGGAGTAGCCTAGCAGTCTTCTGATGTCTGAATAAGTAATTTCTCAGGAGACTGCTAAGCAAAACCTTCAGCTCTTGGGTTTTTTCCACCAGCCCCTGCTGAAATAGTACTTGTTAGTCAGGATGCCTTGGTGCACTGAGGGGTGGCTGTGTCCCTGCTGCGACCTACAGCCACCTCTTTTGTCTCTGTTCCCTGTGGCTCCTCTCCACTGCCCTGCTCCAAATCCCCTCATGTCTCTTGGCCCCCTGCCCTGCCCTCTCTAATCCATCCTGTCACCTAATAAAACCTATAGAAGGCATTAAAGCTCCCACTGAAGAGCTTTATGCTTCTCCCTGCCAGCTGACAGCAGGTCTCAGCAGCTGTGGTCCCCAGTGGGTCAAGTCCTATCTTAAGGATTGCTACCATGGACCAGGATATGCTTTTCCCAACCAGGACAGAGGGTAATTCATGTTGGCTTACTTGAAGAGGGGGGCATCTCCAACCCTTTCAAGGTTTGAAGGACTGAAAAGAGGTTTAATGGAGCTCAGATTTAAAGTCAGGAGCCTGCTGGCCCCAGTCTGCTTCTGTGCTGGTTAGAGAAGGCTGACACTCTCATGGCTGATGCATAATTTCAGTCAAGGGCGTTTGAATCAGCATAACATTTCATTGAATGTAAATGCTCTGACTTAACCTTATTTTAACCTTTGCATGACTGTAGCAGGCTGTTGGTTTGAAGACATCCCATGGGGGTGTTAAAACTGTCCATGTGGGAGAGTTCATTTTATAAACATAAACTGTACAGACAGTTTGCTAGGAAACTGCGTAAATTATTTTGTAATAAACGGTACTTGCGATTTCAGGAGAGTGCTGCAGATTGATAAGCTGACTTTGGGGAAAGGTCAGCAGCCGTGACTTAATTGCTCCAGGGCCCCCACTAATGATCTCTCCTGCCTGCCCTCTGCTGTGATGCCCTGCCTGAGCGGGGCTGGTAGGCGGCAGGAGCAGCATCTTCTGGAGGCAGACGTTGTGCCGAGGCTGTTAGAACAAGTGATGCCAGGCTCAGTTTTCAAACCTGATCACCCAACAGCCCTCAAGCTGTCATTGGAATGGTTTTTAGAAACCCCCTCAAACAGGTTTTGGTGCAGATCCTGTGGAGAGCAAGTCCAGGCTGTAAAGAAAACTAATTTGGAAACTCTCTTTGCCTTTTTTCCCTCCTATTTTTCCTTTTCCCCTGGTACACCCTGACTTAGTCCCAGAATAGTCATTTCACACCTGTTCCTGTCTCACTGACCTTTTTTTATGTTTTGACTAAAAATGTCAATTATGGACACAAATATTTGCATTGCTGAAGAGAGACTTATGTGGCCCTCTAAATCTTCTGTGTGCACAATTCTTCCAATTAAATTTGCATCTTAGTTTCCTGTTTCCCAGGGCTCTGCTCTGGCTAGTGGCATTAGTTTGAGAGTGACAGAGCTCTATTTTTCCAGAACTGTGAAGAGTTTTCTGTGAACGGCTACATCTCTCTCTGTGTTCAGCTATCAATTTTGTGAGATGAGGATTAGGAAGTGATAGGTTCTTTTGGAGGCTGTATGACTCAGTAATTTTGGAAGTCGTGACTCTGCTGTTTCCATATTGCCGACTTGCAAATTTGGGTTCCGCTGAATGGCAAGTTTTGATCTTGCCAAGTTGTGACGTACAGAATTAGAGATGTGCAGTTACAACTTGCTGAGAGCTGGAGGTATTCGAGGTGCTTGGGTTTATGAGTGGCAGAAAAAAAGTGGGTTGTGGTTTTTTTGCTGAAGCTCTTAAACTTGCTTCTCAAACAGGCCTTTGTTAATGTTATTACATTAACAAAAAATTAGGTGAGTAACTGTCTTAACCCTTCTAAGGAGAGTAGCTCTGCCTGGAGATTTCTATCCTCACCTGCTGATGAGAAAGGAAATGCCTGCATTGATTTGAAGGGGTGCTGGATTGAGCTTCATAGGAATCTTCTAGTATGAACCATTCTTTTGGAGGTAGCAACCTAAATATCAGACCGCTCTGGCCTTCTGACAAGCCACAGGTACTGCAGGCAGATCTTTAACATTGCTCCAGGGTTTCTCTCAAAAACATCCATTTTAAAAGCGCAGGTGAGTGGGGAGCATCCAGGGCTAAAGAGCACTGAAGTGCAGAAATGGTCCCGATGTCAACCAAATGAACTGGATCATCCAATTATTTTCAATTACAATTCCGATCCTTTCCTTAATGTTTTGCTATGCTGATATCTGTGTTGGTAATGTAGCCAACTCTGGCTTTATGATCCCCCTTGTTGCAACGTGCTGTGCTTAATTACTTTGCCTCCATAACAAACAGACATTCTGAACAATTAGACAATAATATGGAAGCAGGAAAGGAAAATAGCTCAAGATACTTTGATTTTAATTATGCTGATAGTGCACCCCATGGTTTTGAATCAAGGCTGGAATAATGTTCTTTTGATAGTCTTCAATAACTTTAAACGAGATCTAATAAATTTGTATTTTTATGTGAAGTTTAGAAGGAAAAATCCCTTGTTGTTGATTTTATTTTCAATTGAAAATCACAACTCTCATCATTTGTACTCTTGTGTTCTAATTGGATGTCCACCCCCATTGAACAAATCACTTAAACACCTTAATTATTATACTGGAAGGGATTACACTTCAAGCACATGTTTAATGCTTTCCTGAGCTGCTGCCCTGTTGCAAAAAAAAAAAACAAAACTCTCTTTCATTTTAGAAATTAGTGAAATAGGAAGCATTATATTTAGGTTTTTTTTTTCCTATAGACAATCACAAATTTCTATGCACACATTTTTTTAAAGCTAATAAGCTGACAGTAAGTAGAGTTGACTCTTTGCAAGTAGGAAGGAAGGTTGGTGTCATAAAATGAATGCCCAGCTGCTTTGTTCTTTAAAATTAAATGAAGGTAATTTTGGAAGGGCTGCTACTGAGCCATGCTGACATTAACACACAACTTTGCTGTATCGTGCTACAAAGCCACAGGTGCATTTTTAACTCCTTAAATCTTCTTCACCAATGTCACAATAGGAAAACAAGCAGCACTAAGCCAGCCAGTTTTCTGAGATGATACTGGAAGAAAAGAGATTAATTCCTTTATTAATACCATTTCCATGGAATTACCATAATTTCTAAAGTATGACTTTTGACAGTTCTAATATTAAGAAATACCTAAGGCTCATGGAAAGCCTCTGGGAGCTGCTTCTGTGGACTTAAAGTAAATAAGTAAAGCAAGCAAGCAAGCAAAATGCAAAAAGGGCATTTTAAAGCTCAGAGGATGTGATAAAAAAATATCCGCTTCCATAATTGTGAAATGTTTAGGGCATTTAAGGAAATACCTGAGTGTGCCGTGCTTAGTTTCTAATGAACTCAGTAAGGGTCATGCCAGGATACTGCTAAAAGAAGGTTCATTTCACTCAACTTAAACTCCCAGCATTTGTAGGGCAAAGCCTGGAAGTTTCTGGTGTTTGACTGTCCAAATTCAGCTTTTCAAGATTCAGCACCTCTTGTCTTTGTGTATGTAACTGAGGGCAGAAACTGTCTTCAAAAGCCCTAGTTTGTGATGAGCGCTCTCAGGAATATTTTGTTTGTACTCGTAAACCTGTCTTTAAAAGCTCCTAGTTAAATTTGCGCAGCGGCATAGAAAAGAAAGGTTTGAACAAGCTCCCAGTGCCTATGGGATGGCAATATGGTTGGTCGGGTCTGTGCTCATGGCAGCATCCCTGCCAAGCCCTTTGGCTCTAACCGTCTGGGTATGCAGGCGTGATCATATGAGCAATGTATCGGTTTGCCTAAGGAGCCAGAAAAATGAGTTTCAAGGGGTGCAAATTCTTACAAAACAGGTATGACTTCAAAAGAGGAAAAAAAAAAAATATTTCTCATTGAGTGACTAGTACTTTGAAATTCTTGTCTTTAGCTGCATTTCTTGATAAAGTCTGGTCTGTGATGCCCATTAAAGAAAGACAGAGCTTTGGTTACTGTTTTAGACTGCAAAAGTTTTTACAATTAATTTGGAAAAAGAGTTTCAGCAGGGAATTTATAAATGGATAACCAAATTTAGAGTGGACGTATAAGCATGTGTGGGGATGCCCTTTAAAAAGTGAGTGAATGACATGCACCAGCCTTTGAAAAGGGCTCTCATGCAAGCACATGACCCTGGCTATCAAAAAAAGACAGCTCCAAAATTATTACTTGCTACTGAAAACCTTGGCTGTGCATACTGCACTAGATCAGGCAAAACCTACGTGATTATTTTATTGCTGCTCAACATTGTGGTTTGACCTGACTTCTCCAAAATTGAGTGTAATAACACTACTGCTTAGATGGATATAGCTTGTCAAATGGTTTTAGAAACGTAAATATATTATGCTAAGCTTTGTATCACTTGGTATACAGCTGAATGTATATTCCAGGTATTCAGGTGATAGCTGTCCTGCTGTAAACTCTAGACTGACTTCTCAATAATTCACTTTGCCCATAGGGTCCCTTAAGGAAAAGTTTTGGAAGAAAAACCACAGATCTGCTTGATTTACAGTGATCGGGTAGACAAGTGCCTCTACTTTCCAGACTGAAAGCTGTTTTCTGCTAAGCAGCAGATATAGCTGTCAGTGGGGGAAAATTATTTGATATCCCCCGAGTTTCTCAACTACAGCATAAGCAAAGCGCTTCCTGTAATACTGGAGCATTTATGGATAATATTTTTAGGGCAATTGCTATGCAATCACTGCTCCACTGCCAAAGTTTTCAGTCAGTTGTTATGAATCTTGCGGTAACAATCCTATCGGGGACAGCGCGATGAAAGCATCACAAGCATTTGGGAAAATGATGTGAGGTCAGTTGGTTTGATTTGACTTGATGAGGGTATTCAATATGCTGCACTGCCTGGTGTTGAGAGTGTTTTCATTTCAAATCTGAAAAACGAGAAGCCTTCGATGAAAAATTAGCGGGAAGCTGAAATGCAATTACCGGTATTCATCGCATCTAGAAAGAAACAAGAACCTGTTGTCCTTTGGGTGACTCCCTGTGTTGTGCTCTTTTGGAAGAGCAGCAAGGAATCCAGGTCCAAAACCAATAGGTTTTTCTTGCAATGCAGTTTATTTTTGATAAGTATTTTTATCCTTTTCTTGAAAAATGCAGCCTTTTCATTTGTGGAAATCGGATTGATGGCAAATCCAACAAACTTTTCTTTGAATTGTGCATCTAAGAGTAGAAAAATCTTACATCTAATCTAAATCCAAGGTCTAATATCTTTGATTTCTCTTATCTAATATTGTACAGTGGTTGACTGTATTTAATTTTAGTTCTGACAGTTTGTTTCTTTCTTCTGCCTAATGGCAAATATTTACTATTTGCTACAGAAGATCAGTGATCCTTCCCTGTGGGATACTCCTTCATCAGAATTTTTAGCGTGTGTAAACTTACTTTTTTTGACAACTTTAACTTGAAAGCAGTGAGAAATGGGATCTATTGTCAGCTTCTTTTATGACTTGTAGAAAGTTGAGCCGGGGTGTGGTTTCCCTGACATTCTGGAAGCTGTGAATGTTCCTGAGACTCTTGTGCTGAGTCACCAAAAGTGGGATCTCATCTTGTAACATTTGCTCTCTACGTTACCCAGCTACACGATAGTCAGTGTTTTACTCCCTCAACCGAGCTGTCAGAGTAGCAAGCTGATTGTTTCTCATTAACGTGCAGCAAAATACTCAGCTATGTTTTTAGGAATTTGCTGTGAGGTGCTTGCAACTTTCCCTGACCTTTAATTTAATTTATTTGTTTTTCTTCCACTGAGGTTCTCTAAGTCAGCAAAAGAAATATTCTTACTTGGGATGATTAACCCAAGGAAGTGTCTTGCTTAAAGAACAGTGTAAGTTAGGTGAGGAACTCCTTTGGCAGAAGGAATTCAGTGGAGGTAAAGCAGCTTGTCTGGCTGGTGTGAAATGAGTTGTAATGGAAACGAGCATTTTGGTGCAGTTCTATGTCAAGACCTCTCTTTTGCTGCAATATCATGTTGAGTGTCTCCTGCTGAGTTCTGCGCAGACCAGCCAAGGCTGAAATGGTCTGGACTGGCCTTCCATCTAGAGGAGGGCACCTCCTGGAGAAGGAAGGCAGGGGGTGGGTGTCTTGGCCTACAAGAGTGCTCCTGAATGGTGGTGGGAGGTTTCGCTCGGAGAGGAGCAAACCCTAAATGCTATCAATGCTATAATTTCCATGAAAATGTTGTCTTATGACACTGAATTTTCTGTTTGATGCAATTCTTTGGTCCCTTTACAAGGATTTTAATACATCCAGAGAAGACATTGCTTTTTGGGCCACTGTGGCTCTATGTCTGACCATGTGATGGTGATGTGGAGGTGTCCCATTTTGGGCTTACTGCTTTCAGACCTGCCAGTGTCTGCAAATCTTAAGGCTGGATTTTGAATACTCAGTCATTCAATGTGTTGGACTGGCCGTGCAAATGCACAATGTGTTTGCTGAGAGCTGTTATTCTGTTTCACTGAGCCTTTTTTTGTTTTGGTTTTGGGTTTTTTTTTTCCCTTCCCCATTTCTTTTTTCTTGATGTTTGACAAATTTCCAGGGGCTCCCTTCTCAGAGAGAGCCACTGGAGGGTCTTGATCCCCAAGTGACCTGGAAATGTCCTTATTGCTAATATTTTTCTTCATAATTTTTGTTTATGAAGCCTTATAATCTAGTGTCCAACCTAGCCCAGGAATTAGAAAGATCACATTTTGTATTTGTGGTGATAGCTCTGTTGTAAGCTGGTGTTGTTCCATTACCCATGGTAGAATTCCAGTGGGGATTTGTGTATTGTGTTTGGGGGGACTGCTTGGTTCTTCCTTTCACTGATCTGTTTTTCTTATCAGTATTTGCCACGCTCCAGCAATGTTATATTTGCTCTTTCCACAGAACACCAACCTCTTTTCTGAAATTTCTGTATTTTATGCTCCACTGAGGTAAGGGATGGATTTCCTCTTGTTGTGTAGCAGGGATCTATACAAATATCCTCTCCCTAGCACCTGGAGGAATCTAATAGTTTAAGCACTTCATTAGCAGAGTACCACAGTTGTTGCTGTTTCTTGTTGGCAGAAGGTGGGCCAGAATAAATATTAAGCATTTGTTTCACCCTTTGCTTTTGGTGCATTCGCAGAAACAAGCCCACGTTCAGCTTCTCACGGTGTTGTGCTGGAAAGGTTGTCATTTTTATTTAAAACAGGAATGTACTTTTGTGTTCAGTAGTTGCAGAATTCAGTGAGAGGAAGTGTGTAACGCAGACTTGTAGAAATCAATTCAGTGGTTGAAGAAGGATTGATGACCCAAAACAGAACTAGAAGTAAGGGCAGTGCTCTTCAAAGTGTTTGCACTGTCATTCTGGAGTAGCCATGAATACAGGGCAAGTTGGATACCGTTTGCTCATACCACCACATGATCTCGAGAGTACTGGCCTTTCACATATGTGCAAGGATTCCTGTAGTTTTAGGTGAAATTAAAGGTTTTGTAGCTAAGTTGGCAAAAATGATCTGGAAAAATGTAATATCCCATAGCTGATTAACTCTGGAGCACATGATACTAGAGTCAAGATGTGAGATCCTTTGGAAACAAATTAGCTTAAATTTTATTGAAAATTATTGATTTTTATGGTCAGGGGTTAACGAAGTTTGCTTTCATTTAGCTTCCCTGCTCTTGGGAGAATAATGAGATTCCTTGAAGATACAGACAATTCAATTAAAATCAACAGATGAGTCAAGCCTATATTAGAGTTGATTTTTGATACTCTAACAATATTTTTGTGCGTTTTAGTATCTTGGGCTTTTGAAGAAGCATGTGAGGGGGTGGTTTTTGAAACACGTGGCATGTATCAGCTTGTTTTCTGTACAGATGAGCCTCTGACGCCTCATTGATAGGAATGCACCCTGAAGACAAAATTATGTGCACTAGACTGACAAATCAGGATTGATTAGAAGTGTGCTG
Organism: Nycticryphes semicollaris; assembly: GCA_013400055.1. Taxonomy (NCBI): domain Eukaryota; kingdom Metazoa; phylum Chordata; class Aves; order Charadriiformes; family Rostratulidae; genus Nycticryphes; species Nycticryphes semicollaris. The sequence goes on from VXBJ01006628.1 coordinate 675,392, forward strand.
GAGAGAGGGGATGCATATAGAAGAGAATACTATCCGAATACAGTAGGATTATTTTTTTTTTGCTTAAAAACTTCATTAACAGTTTCTCTAATACATACATACAGCTAAAAAGTGCCTTTGTGTTTAATTTCTGATATTGTGTGACTACAAATAAAAAACAGAGTGGTGCCCAACAGCTGCAAAACTGAGCCCAACTTGTCTCTCTGCTGAGCCTCTGCATCTTATTGCATTAGCAAGATGCCTGTTTTCCACAAAATTTTGAAGGAACATAATACCTGTGAGATTCTTGCACCTCTGCCAGACTTGAGGAAAGCTAGCCAAAAGGCAAAAGGCTCCTTTTGAAAGAAGGTGGTACATTTTTCCTCTTGGGGAGGACTGTAGAGTCTTCCACTCCAAACACTCCCTCCCTCCCCCACCCCAAGCTGAAAGTAGTGATTTAACTTTTGAAGAGTTCTGTCACTTTAGTAAGATCTGTGTTGCTGCAGCAGAAACAGCTCATGAAAGACCAGCTCCAGGGGCTGAAGGTCACTAGAGCACATTAAAACATTTTCTCCCTTGACATCCTAATTAACAAACTGATGAAATGTGGACAGTGAGGTGGATGGATAACTGGCTGAACTGTGCAGCTTGAGCAGTTGTGTTCAGCAGCACAAAGTCCAGCTGGAAGCCAGGCACCAGATGTGCACCCGAGGCACAGTCATTGGGTCCAGTATTGTCTAACATCTCTGTCACTGACCTGGACAATGGAATAGAGTTGCACCCCCAGCAAGTTTATAGTGGATAGAAACCAGAAGTGGTTGATAAGTGCATCTATCTATATAAAATATCACTTTCTGCTGGATTTCTCTTGCTTATTTCTTTCTGGTGTTTTGAAAGTGCAGGAGGTAATTTTATACCCCAGCTGTGCCTGACTCCCTTCTGCCAGACCACTGTGGCACGTAATTGTTCTCCTATTGTGTATGAACTGAGGTCCTTCAAAATGGATTGATTGGCTAAGTAGTTGAGAAAAAAAGGAGCTTAGGAAATTTAACCTTAATAGTTGTGTTACTATATGGTGGTTATTCACAGGAGTAGAGCAGAGCTACTGACCAAAAGGTGCTTAAAAGTGAGTGCAAATAAAAATCTCAGCAGTTGCTCAGTGCCCCACTGGCATTCTGGGTGGCTGAAATGCAGAAGGACAGACATACTCCTGCAAGAATATATAAAAGCAGTTACTTTGATAAAGAAATTTAATGAGAACCTATGGGGTACCTTAATAAATAAGGTTTGTGGTGGTTTGCAGGGATCATTGAACATGTTGATCCCTAAGGAGCTCTGTCTCTTCTTCCTTTCCCCCTCTATCCTCCTGCCCGCCCATTCCCTTCTTATGCCTCCTTGTTGCATGATTGGTCTAAACCATAAGTTTGGTTTAATGAATCCCAGAGCTGTGCTGTTCCAAAAGACAAAGGTGGGTGGGAGGGCTTGATCTCATCATGGTGCACACCTGAAGTGGGACCTCCACACTGTGCATATCACGAGCAAGCAGCAGCATCGGGCAGAGTAAATGGACAGGCGGTGATTTATATACTGTAACTGTTCCAGGCAATGATCTAAGAGTTTGCATGGAGATCCAGGCACTGTGCTTCATATTGCTTGATCAGAAGCATTATTCAGCTCAAAAAGGGGATTCTGAAGGCCAGCTGAGACAACTCATGTTTCTGCAGCATTTTTTACCTTTTGCATACAAGGGTAATGAAGATGCCAGAGTCCTGCAACATGGTTTTTTGTCCTTTCTGTGGGCAGAGGCAACAAAGAGAATTGTTTCCTCTGAAATCAAGATGATTTCTTCACAAAAGGCTGCAGGAAAACATTTAAAAAAAAAAATGGCACAAGATCTTTAGTACTTAACATCCTATCACTGTGGGGTACCAGAAGTTGCCAGATAACCAATGAGGAAACTCAGTCTACGTCAGACTGGAGTGGCCTTTCTCTTTTCAGGCTGATAACCTATGCTACATGGGCCAAATTTGTCTTTGAAGTAGGGACTTCATAGTTATGAAGGAAATCTTTGGACTGTGGGTCAAATAAGGCTGATGTCAGGGTCATACACACCCTCACAGCCAGCTGGGATGATGGTTCTTATCAGTGCTGTGGACTTGCCTACTAATAGTAGATTGTTGAGTGATGCTGCTGCATGAAAAATGGACAACCTTTATGAAAATCCGCATCTGTTGCAAATTAGTTTTTAGAAACAGTGTTTCTGTTATTACACATGATTCCTATCAACTGCTTCTTATTATGGGAGCTTTTCAACGTAAAACAAAGTATTTGCCATTTTCAGGTTGAAATCTTCCCAGGTTCAAAGTAGGTCGCATCCTTCAAAGGTACAGAGAATGACTTGGAAATTCAGACAGTAGGCAGGAACAAACAGGGTGTTTAGCCACATGTGTGAAGTCAGTGTGAGACCAGGCAAAAACAGCATCAGAGGAAGCTGACAGTGTGTAGGACAAGGCTGCAGCCTCTTCATTACCAGCAGCGGAAATGATCTGCCCTTCCCACTCTGTCCCATGAGAATGGTCGTGAAACTGTCACGCTGTTGGGAGAGTCGACAATCTTCATATAACCTGAAGAATATGATAACATTTGTCAAGGAAATTGTTATCTCGATGGTTTTTCCTTTTGTGTTCAGCTTCATCAGCTCTGGTGCGGTCCAAAAGATAGATATCCATAGATGTCTTACACAGGCACCCCTGTTCCCTGAGTAATCACAGGCTACAAGGAAACTAAATTTAATGAGTATCTCAAAAGCAAGAGAAGCTGAGGCTCTTTTTCAATCTGGTTTCATTCCTAGGGTGTCCACAGCAGTAAAACATTGTAGAAAAATCAGCATTCACACTCTAGCCTTCAATAGTTACCCTTTGTGAATATCATGAATGCTATTGCATCATTATGAAGATTAACCAAATGAAATAGAAAGGTCAAATACTGAAAAACAAGTAAATGAGCATTTCCATCTACTGAAAAAAAAAATCAATCAAGAATGAAATTTGGTTTTCTACTTCCAATAACCTCAAACATAAACATATTCGAATGTATATCTCTGAAGAGCTGAAAAGAGAAACTGCTCCTGTCCCATGCCTCCAACAAAACACATTTTGGTAGCAATGGAAAAGTGATGTTTTTATTTCAGAAGTGCCAAGCACCTGTGCCTTCCACTCAATTCATAAAAGGCTTCTTTGGTGGGTTTGAACTACAGACAACAGGCTTCTACTTTCCACATTTTGATATTTCTCTCCTTCCACGTCATTGGCCATACCTGGGAGGGAGGGGTCCATATGGCCCCAGGTCCTCCTCCCAGCAGTGAAAAGAATAACAAGAAGAGTTGGTTAGGAAAGGGATATAGGCAGCAGGACATGTTGTAGAGCAATGCTTTTGCTCCCATCTGCTGCTACCTAGGACCCAAGCCTTTTCTCTGTAGCACACGTGCTCCTTTGGAAACTATTTGTCTTCTTGCCTTACTCAGGTGCATTAATGATGGTTTATATTTTTTTCTTTATACCTTCCCTAATAATTCATGATATTTTACTAGCCACTTTGATTACTGTTGAGGATTGATCTGATCTTCACTGGGAACTAACAGAAGGCTTCAGCATTCATCCACTGAATGGCAGTTGTTCACGTAGAGCCTATCAATTTGTGAGTATAACTAATTTTTTCCCAGCATGCAATGCTTTCTTCAGCAAAACTGGATTTCATCTACCATTTTATCATCCAATTGCTTATACTGCAAGTTCCTTATGCAAAAGTTCATGGTCCACTTTAGATTTGATTATTCTGAATGATTTTTTACCACCTGCAAACTTTGTCTTTTCACTATTCATCTCTTTTTCCGGATCATTTATGAACATTTTCTAGTCCTTAAAGATTCACCTTCAGAAACATTGATTTCTGCCACTGAAATTTGCCTTTTGAAAAAGCATTACAGAATTCATTAAGAATTGCCAACTTTCACAGGATGCTTTTTGGGCTGTTTTATAGAATACCTATTTTCAGTAGCAAAAATCATCAAATACCACCACTTTTGAGCAACTTTGATATAGAAGAGTTGTATGTGTGGAAGAGATTGATATTTAAGGAGTTTAGTAGTAAATTAAAGTGACGGCATGAAAGTGTAGAGATTTCATTTTGTTTTGGTTAGTGGTTTGGGGTGGTTTTTTTGTTTTCTTTTTTTTAACATTTTCCCCCTGGTGGTAGGAAAACAGCCAAAAATTTAGAGCCACAAAACTTTCCACCTGTGTGTTTATTTTCTGTAGGTTTGAGGGATTTTATTTTTTTTATTATTATTTTTTCTTACATTCACTTTGACAGACTTCCTTCTTGTAGTGAGAAGTCCAGAACCTGAACACAGTACTCGAGGTGAGGCCTCACCAGTGCTGAGTACAGAGACACCATAACCTCCCTACTCCCGCTGGCCACGCTATTCCTGATACAAGCCAGGATGCTGTTGACCTTCCTGGCCACCTGGGCACACTGATGGCTTATGTTAAGCTGGTTGTTCACCAACACACCAGGGTCCTTCTCTGATGGGCAGTTTTCTAACCACTGTTCCTCAAGCCTGTAGCGATGCTTGGGGTTCTTGTGACGAAAATGAAGGACTCGGTACTTGGCCTTATTGAACTTCATATAATTGGCCTTGGCCCATTTATCCAACCAGAGATCTACAAGGCTGGTGAGGGGTCTAGAGAACAAATCCTAGGAGGAGACCCTGTGGGAACTGGGCATGTTTAGTTTGGAGAAGAGGAGGCGAGGCTGAGGTGACACCTCATTGCCCTCTACAACTACCTGAAAGGAGGTTGTAAAGAAGTGAGTGTTGGCCTCTTCTCCCAAGGGAACAATTACAGAACCAGGAGAAATGGTCTGAAGTTGCAGCAGGGGCTAGATTAGCTACCAGGAAGAATTACTTTACTGCAAGAGTGGTCAGGCACTGGAACAGCCTGCCCAGGGAGGTGGTTGAGTCACCTTCCCTGGAGGTATTTAAGAAACTTGTAGATGTAGCACTTCAGGGCATGCTCTAGTGGCCAAGATTGTATTGGGTTTTTTTTTTTGTGTGTGTTTGTGTAGGGTTGGACCAATGATCTCAGAGATCCTTTCCAATCATGAAGATTCCATGAATCTGTGACTTACTCTTTGCAAAGCAGTGAAATTTCTGTCCCTAAGAGTAGAGACAAGCAGTCTTTTTTTACTAGGCTGTCCACCTTTGCTAGGACATACTAACTGCATAGTTTAGAGCACAAGGTACAAAATTTCTGCCCAAAATAGTTATTTCCATAGGAATAAAACTGTTTGGAGTTTCTTTTCCTGTACCTGAGATTACGACTTCTTTGGAAGATGTGGTCGTTCAATTTCTTTCTTGGCATGCATCAAGACTCAGACCTCTTTTCTGATATCCAGGGACAAGATACTTCAGATTTCAGAATCTCAAAGACACCAAATCAGGGATTAAAGCCTGAACTCCTTTGCTACTTAAACACGCTTTCTATTAGATATAGTCACTCTGAATTGAATTTTATCTTCATCATGGATAATGAAAGAGGAAAACCAGGGATAAAGAGGCTGGTGGAAAAGTCCTGCAGGTTGGTGTGGAGTTACCCAGATATCTGCAAAATAACAAGTGTCCTTTCCTTGTGCTCCCTTCATTCACTTCTGTTTCTGTATTCTTGTTCCAACCAGGCTTTCAGTTTTGGAACAGCATGCAGTCTTCCTTGTGCCTGAGAATCACAAAAAAATATTTTTTTTTGTTAAACTTCTGCTATGTGGCATCACTGATTAACTGCAGGTCAGCCTCCCACTTTGATGCACCTGTAAAGAAAAATCTGAGTCCTAGTGTCATTCAGCAAGTAATTGGGTGATGATCACTCATTAGTGTGTGTCAAGGTCACTTGTCTGTGTGCATGGTAATAAAATCTACTTTGACAAGAATAAACCATACTCAATCCCTGTTACAAAACAGCACAGCTCGATACAGACCCAGTCCATTCTGACAAGGCACCCAGGTCTTGAATTTATTTTTATAGTTTACAGAATTACTTCAAAAGACTGAAAATACAGAAGTGGTATGTCAGCATTGCCTGGCTACTTAACAATCCACTAGTGTGGATTAAAATAGTTTATTTAAGTCTTCATTTTGCTGTTAGTCAAGTAGATGAGCAATGTTAGCTGTTATGCAAGTGTTATGGCCTAAATGATCCAAACAAAGCAATAACTAGGCACAAACAGTAACTTCACCTCTCCTGAAGCTAATAGTTTTTGTGCGTGTCAGGTATTCAAAAATACCAGGATTTTATAATAGCAGACTTTTGCATGGTGACTATGAAAAGTGAATGCTTTTCTACCATGTGTACTACTGAAGAGTATAACGCTTGCTGATCGAGCTGTAACTGCCTCACTGAGGTCAGTTGCAGTTTTTGCACTGCTGGCAGTCAAGCTGGAATTTTGACCCTGCAAGTTTAATGCAGTGGTTGTGCTTTGTCATTAACACCTTGGCTCTGTCAGCTGAGGAGAAATCAATTCTGCATTAGCACTTTCCAAAGCTCAGAACAGTTTTCACTGGAGTTGTTGTCCTGGGGAAGCAAGCTTCAGGCTGAATCGGATTACCTTACGCATGCGAGTCCTTCCACCAGAACAGTAATTCCACCGTAGTGGTTCTGCCTTCCCCCTAATCCTGTTTTCCATACTGTAATTCAGGTAGCTTTTTTTTTTTTTTTCCCCAGTTATTTCAGATTTAATTTGTTATGCTTATCGCATCTTGTTCCTCTGTCCTGAGTGTGAGGAGAGCTACTGTTTCTTATGGGAGAGAGAGACAGAGAAGTAGGATTTCTTTTTTTTCTTCCTAGAAACTAGCAAAATGCCTCTCATAGTCTTTTGCTGCTTCAGCTGGAGAGAACACTCAGCTCTAGTGCGAGCCCAAAGAAGCCCAAGCGTTTCCCAAAAGAAGTGTCAGGGATGGTGACACTGCCACCCGACTTTGATAAGAGCCGTTCAAAAAAGGCTTAGCGCTCATGTTGCTACAGAGAGTGACATCCGTACATGTGTGCCGACCTAATGTGACATGTCTTTGGCTTCAAGACAAGAATATCAGCGCCATCTAGTTAGCTAGGGAGTTTGGTGCAAAATCGTTTTAAGCAAAGGTGACACTTCTGGCATTAGTTGTGACAGCTGACCTTTCTTTAGATCATTGCACTCCTAATGGATCTCTTAACATAAGCGGCACTGACACATGACAGAAGTCCTTAGGCGTTCAGATGCTCTGCACAAGTCCATTAGATGTTACAGTCAACTGTCAGCTACAGTCAAATCCTGCAGCTGCCGCTGGGGAAGCAGCATCTCTGCAGGTGATGGCAAGAATATGTCACCAAACTAGTAGTCTGCACGGTCGGTGTGGCTGGCAACTCTGTCAAGTGCTCTCAGCTGAAGAAATCTGCCTTCCTGGATCGGTAGGGACAGCCGTGTGAGACGGAGTTATTCTTCCCTTTGTGTCTGGGAGACACAGTTCACTTTCCTGGTTATGCTGCTGTGGTTTTCAGACAGCACCAGTAAGACTCCAGTCTGAGAGGTCACGGTGTAGGGCTTGTCTTCCTATCGCTCAGTAAGCCCTTGGCAGGTCTGGAGCTGAGCGGATGCTGATGCACGGGGAGTATGCTGAGAGGATTGATTTGGGGCATGACATTGCTCGGTGCTCCATCCAGAGCCCACCTCTGGCATTATTTGAGTGAATAAAAGCTAAATGTGTGAAGTTTTGATGTATTTCACCTCTTTTACCCCCACAGCACTGGTGCAAATCTTAGCTGTGAAATTTTCCCATCTTGCGAAGGGACCTCCTGTGTGTTACTTCTTTAGCTGCTCTGTGAAGTTAATTCAGAAGGTCTCTCCTCCTGCGTTTAGAGGTCCTCCTTTAGCATTTCCTGCTGATCTCCTGCGCGGCAGGATGCACTGATTAACAGTGGCTTTTTAGTCATGGGGTGTTTCTCTTTCAGCCTTGCTTGAAATTGTTTCCGAGATACAAAGTTATATTTTGTCATATCAACCAGCACACTTAATCTGCCCGGTTTCGATTACATTGTAATGGTTTTAAGGAAGAGGAGAGTGATGGGGTGTTTTATCTCGCTCTTCCAGAAGCTTTAAACGTTGCCATTAGCAGGGCTGGGGGTGGTCGTTGAAGCAAATCTTTTTGATATCCAGCTGAGGTTGTTGTCTGCTTCAGTGAAACTGTGAATGTTAAAGATCCAAAGATCCCCTGGTCCACATGTAACTGATCTTGTTAATCAATTATCTGTTTTGTAATTAATCTTCCTGGATTAAGCAGGAAGTCCTGTAGTGGGCTGCACAAATTAAGGAGTGTTGTTTATGCTATGGCTTCCCTCAGACTATGGTCAGGGCTCAGTGGGTATTTTAAGAATCCTATTTTCCTATTTATGAGTCTTAAATAGTATTTGTGGCAAGAGTAAAAGAATATTCTTTCAACACCTGTCAGCTTTCTTCTGTACAGTGCTTATGAGAGATGAGTCCAGTTACTGAATTGCAGAAAATGGTAAAGGCTACAGTTTTGATTGACTGAAAGTTGAACTAAGATTCACAAATGCACTTTAAAAAGTTGAAGGCGATGCATACAATGTGAGTATTTTCTCTTGGGAATACTTGAGGATAAAGCATATATAATTTCAGTCTCCTGCTTACAAATTTAAGTTTCCGCAGCAGACAGCAACAAAGGTGTAGTCCTTTCTTCCTGTGCTGCCAACCGTGTATTTCCTCCTCCTTTTCCTATAGTTTTAACATTTGTGCAGTCTTACAGTGAATTTTATCTGTCCATTGATCTAACTAAATATGAGCCCTGCAAAAAAAAAAAAAAAANAAAAAAGTTTTGCTTTTAGTCAAAGCAGCAAACTGAAGGAATGTGGTGTGCAGCTAGCCCTGGAGAAGGGAAGAGCAGGAGCTGCTTCCAGGAGGGAGCAGGGAGAGAGGCAGGGCAGCCCCTCGTGGTCATCCTATGGATTGTAGATTGATCAGCTGTAAAGATCCCCCTGGACTTCAAGGATTTATTTGGGGATTCTTGGAAAAAAAATATGAGCCCTTTACCGTAAAGTTTAGGGGCTTCTGTTGAAATTTGCTTTAATGAATGGATGACAATTTCCGTAGTATAATATACTGCTGCCGTTGTAAATATGAGTAACCCCTTCCACTACATAAAGGGCTTGTGCAAGTGAAATAAACCTCATATTCCAGCAAGGAAGAAGAGTTAGAAAATTTTCAGGAGAGTTTGTTTCTTGATTCTTGTAAACAGAAATGGTTTGATTTTACATTGCAAAGAGTCGATGCCCTGCCTGGCATAGCTGAATGCTTTTTGGCGGGATGGGTGTGAGCGAGCTGCCCCTCTAGAGTGCATCAGGTGAACAGGGCGATGCTTTCCAGAATACTTTGAAAGCAAAGCAGGTAGCTTGCGCTACGTTTCCACCTGTTCTAATAAATCTAGATCAGGTGCTAAGAAATAATGCAAGTACCTGTCTACTCCTCAAGTGTCTAAAGGTATTAGTGCATTCTCTGAATGAAATATGTTAACTTCATATCACATTACAATGCATCATGTTGTAAAACAACATGACAGTGTGTCAGGATGTGACAAACAACTGGTGCAATGCATTAAGAAATTTAAATGAAAATTAGTTTAGACCATTTTTCTTCCCATCAGCTGGAAGAACAAGAGCTTGATCTGACATTTGTAGATCAGTTAAGTAACAGAGGGGAGCTGTGTGGTTTTATCTCTCTGCAGCTCCTAGTACATGGTTTGTGTTGGTGGGCATCTTTGGATGTGCTTAATTGGCTGTAATGATGGGCTTCTGTGGTGGGTTGACCCTGGCTGGACATCAGTTGCACCCTAAAGCCACCCTGTCACTCCCCTCCTCAGCTGGGAGGGGAAGAGAAAATACAATTAAAGGCTCATGGGTCAAGATAAGGAGAGGGAGATCACTCAGCAATTGCTACCACAGGCAAAACAGATTCAACTTGGTTAAAAACTAATGTAATTGATTACGAATCAAGTCAGAGTAGGATAATGTCAAATAAAAACTAAATATTAAAACATGCCTCCCCTACTCTACCCTTCTTTCCAGTCTTAACTTCACTCCTGATTCCTCTCTCTCCTCCCTTCGAGTAGCACAGGGGGACAGGGACTGGGGGTTGTGGTCAGTCACACATTGTCTCTGCCACTCTTTTCCTCCTTAGGGGATGACTCCTCACACACTTCTCCTGCTCCAACATGGGGTCCCTCCCACGGGAGGCAGTTCTCCACAAACTTCTCCAATATGAGTCCTTCCCATGGGCTGCAGTTCTTCACTAACTGCTCCAGCGTGGGTCCCCTGCGGGGTCACAACCTCAACCTCCTTCAGGCATCCACCTGCTCCAATGTGGGGTCCTCCATGGGCTGCAGGTGGATGTCTGTGCCATTGTGGACCTCCATGGGCCACAGAGGGACGCCCTCCCACACCATAGCCTTCAACACAGGCTGTAGGGGAATCCCTGCTCTGGTGCCTGGAGCACCTCCTCCCCTCGCTCTTCACCAACCTGGGTGTCTGCAGGGTTGTTTCTCTCACAAATTCTCACTCCTCTTTTAGGCTGCAATTTCTGTTGTGTGATTTTTTTTTTTCCCCCCTTAAATATGTTGTGCCAGAGGTGCTGTCACTGTCACTGATGGCCTTGGCTTTGGCCAGTGGTGGGTCCATCTTGGAGCCATCTGGTATTGGCTCTATCAGACATAGGGAAGGCTTCTAGCAGCTTCTCACAGAAGCCACCCCTGTAGACCCCCAGCTATCGAAACCTTGCCACGCAAACACAATACAGATTCTTTAAGAACATAATATACAATTTTGGGGTGAGGAAAACAGTCAAATATTGCTAACTTCAACTGCTTTTTGAGATGGATTTCAATGGTTTCAAAGAAAATATTTTCATTAACACATAGATTATTCTGCAGTCACCCTGAGTGCTCTGTCATACTGAAGTGACATATGGTTTCACAAGAGCTTTTAACTTTCAGCTTCTCTTGGCTGGTCTTCTGCTGAATTCTCTGGGTTAAATTTTATTCTTGATTTTTTGGGGAGTAAACAGACTTAGTTCCATAAAAAGTATTTCCCTTTATTATGGTAAACACAGAGCAGAATCTGACCTGTAAAATCAGGTATTCTAAAAATTAGATCCAGGTAATCTTATTACAGAAGACTAGGATAACTCATGTTAATACAAATCTGCAATGAAAAATGGCCATTTCTTAAATCTTGTGCCTCAGTTTAAAAAAACTAGAATCTTAGTTAAGATTCAGAACTCATTCCTGTTTCTGAGTCCATGACTGCGTAGTTTCATTAACGAAGTCTTATGAAAAGCTACAGGAAGGGTTTAAAAAAAGTGAAAGTTTTTGGTGAAGTTGGTTTTCAAGACTTTGCTGACCCTTCGGAAGAATTTCAGGCTTGATTTTTCCTTTATAAACTTTGTGCTGATATCCATTATGTGATTCTCATCTAGATACTTTATAATTCCATTTTTAATTGACTTTGAATTAAGTATCCATTTTTTCATTCCAAATCACTCTCTTATCAAAAACTCCTTAGCCATTCTAGATGGCACTTAATTTACCATTTCAGCAGTTTCTTGCAAGAGTGATATTATATAAAATGATTTCAAATGCTAATATTACAAGCTGGGGGGGGTGGGGGAGGAAGGAAGTTTAAAAAGTAATTACTTGAGAAACAACTTATTTCAAAAGTTACTGTGTGGAGACAAGCAACATGTTTGTACAAGCCTTGTTTCTTTAGAAAACCAGGCTGAAGACAGAGGGTCTCAAAACACCTGGACATCTGATGAACTTCTGGTTTGGTACGGAAGACTGTGGGAACTTGAGAATTTATTCTTACATCAAACATTTCAAAAGAACCCAAAGCAGCACAATTTCTTTTTATACACAGAATTGGGATATTTAACATTTAATGTACTGTATTTGAAATGAAAACCATGTTTATTTATTTATAATTACTTGGCACTTGGAACTTCAAGATGGATATAACTTCAGCAGATGTTTTCCACCTCCTTCAAACAAAGAGAAGAAAGCAGATAGATTTATCATTAATTTAAATGGGATCAAGAGCTGACAGGGGGGCCTGGACTTTCTCCCAGTTTAGTGGGTGGCTTGGACAATAACCTAAATCCTGGGGAAATCCTTGAAGGAAAAAACTCTCAAGGGGAGCTTCACCTAACTCTTACACTAGCAGTTGGAAACTTCATTAGAGCTGGTGAAGGAGGTAGTAGCCACAGGAGTTGGAATAGGTTGTCCTTCATGCAGGACAATGAAAAGCTGTGCTATAAATGACATTGCTGCTCCGGGAACACTTAGAGACCTGAGATGACAGCATTTAAGTGTGTTTTCCAGTAAGCATACTCCTTTTTTGTGGGCAAACTTTTCACCTGCACCTATAAGTGCAAATCTAGCCTTGTTTGTTGAACTTGTAAACTTCTGGCTTGCTGCTTTGCTGGTATAGAATTGTAAGGGTAATTGAAAGGCTGAAGTTATTGTTCAGTCCTTTGGAAAATGCATGTTTTTGTGCACTCAGAACTCTGACAGCTACCTCTAATGTATTAGCTATAACATAAATGTTCATTCAGGTAATACGCTGCATTAGATACTTCTGGAGATTACAAAAAGAGATAATTCTCACCACTGTGTGTTTCTTGTCAGTTGGTGTATAGGAGGCAACAGAGCAGAAGGAGGACTGGGCAGTGCAGGGAATGGTTGTTTCTCTTTAAAGAACCCCATAGAAATACCTCTATACCTCTTCCAGATCTGCAACAGTACTTTGCAAGCAGGGAGAACAAAGGTTAGCAAAGGAGCGCAGCTGTCACCTCCCTAGGCTTAGCAAAAATTAGGCAGTCATAGTTTCATTGACTGTGCATGACGAAATTCACTGAACTGATTTCACATTGCACCTCTCCAAGAGGACCATCAAGTTTCTGAAGCTCATTTGCCTCTCACTGCATTCTCTCCCAGGACTGCTACTGAACCAAGGAAGTCATCTCTGCCAGGACAAATTTCCCTGTGATTTAAGGGCAGGGAAATTGCACCCTCTGTTCCCTCTGACACATTTTTGGAAGAAAACTCAGCAAAAAAACACCCTTGCAAATGTTTGAGTGATATTTGGAATAAATGGAGTGATTTGGTTGCAACTTTGGAAAGGTTCTCCCTTTTTCTCTTTGTCATTACCATTGCTATCATGTGGAGTAGTTCAGTCCCTGTTGAAGATAGTCCCTAAATGTCAAACCTGAAAAGATACAGTTCTTTAATTAGCAGGGCCATTTTATTCCATGGATGCTCCTTTAAATCTTCCCTAGACCCTATATTTTCTGCTCTGATAGATTGAGATTTTTTTATGTTCCCTCTAAATGTCTTTGTTTCTTTTGTAATGGATTAAATGAAGTTTTAACAAGGCTTATGGTGAGATTCCTCATCATTAAAATAACAAATGGTTGAAAAGCTGCCTTCTGTCTTGCAGAAATCTAACAGCATTAGTGGACCATAATCCAGCTGGTAACTGATTACTGAACAACTGCAAAACCTTTCATACTTTGAGATGCTATCAGTACATAAAATATGTTTTCTTGTAGTTTATTGAGCAGCTTATTAGAGGAGGTTAAGGCAATGGAGCTTCACAAATTCCATTAGCATTCAAAAATATTTTATCTGAAAGTTTCAGATATTTCAAGTTTAATTGGGTGTCTTTTATCTAATCTGGATACATAAAGGTAATATTTCTTGAAAGATGTGCAACATTTTCTGGTTCTAGCTTAGTGGGGTTTTTTTGTTCTAACCAAATTCGAGAAACTAAAAATGTTTCTAGCCTCCAAGGATGGATCATTTTGTTTTGTTCATATTTTAAGGTTCATGTTTCATCAAGATTCTCTGGTCTCTTCCTGGAGCAAAGCACTAAAATGTTGTTCTAGGTATTCTGTCCTCATTTTACCACTTGCCTTAAAATCGTCCCCAGTGAATGTGCTCCATCCTAGCGGACTTGCCCAGGGAGATGTCACATCCTCCCCAGCTGGAGGCCTTGTTCTCCATTGCATTGCAGGTTGTTGATGCCATTCCTGTAATGTGAAGCTGACACATTCCTAGGATTCCCTCAGGCCAAGGGGAAGGGCTGATGCAGGGCTGCACAGTTTCTCTTCTTCCCAGATGCAGAAGGACACAGCTGTAGGAAAAGCACACACGCATCCTCCAGCAATTTCTGTCTGCCCTTGCAGTTTCTTGGGCTTATGGGCACCCAAGCACAAGCAAAAGCTGTCCCGAGGCTATGCTTGTTCAAATCACAGATCAGCAAGGAAAAGTGCTTCATCCTGCTACTTCTATTTGAGGGGCAAGGCTGGAAACATGACCTTCGTTATCTCTCTCTATTTTTGACAGCCAGAGCCCCTCCACCAGGCAACTGGCTGGAAGCAATCAGTTGCAGTTCCTGCGCGGTCCATCTGTCTGTCTGGATGCCTTCATTGTGAGAAACACACTCCGTGGATGCCCTTTTTGATCCATCCTATTTTACACAAATCAAAGCCCTTCTCTTCGCTACAATTACAGTTTCATCCAAATTTCTTTCCAGAGAGCGCCAGCCCGTTCTCTAGTTTAATCTAGTGATCAAACCTTTTGTAGTGTGTTAGCAACAGCATAAAGCGTTTCTTGACACTTCTTATGCCTTTTGGACACTGCATGCTTGACAGTGAGTTTTACGGAGCTTTGGCAATGAAAGTTATGAGTGTTCGGTTCACAGCTAAGAATGGCACCACACAATTTCCTCCTGGGATTGCAATTTTCCTTTGTTTTCTTTAATACCGATAAGTAAATTGGGTCCTGCTTCTGTGCTCTGCACACTGAAAGAAAACCAGTGAAGGGGACTTTTGTTATTGTTTTTAATGCTGCTAAGATCTTAGTGTTCAGCATACTGGATCCCGTACAGCATCACCTATACAGAAATTTCCAAGATCCACATTCATCTGTTATCTCATTTATTTGTGCATCCTAGATACACACAGAGAAACACCCTGTTACCTTGAGGCTCTTATATTAAGTGTGTGTGCATTATTTTTTATTTTCTCCCTCAGGATTGTAAAACCTCATTTCAGGCAGACTGTCAGGTGACTGGGACCGTGTAGGAATTTCTTAAATCTCTTCGGAGCTTCATTTTCCTCAGACTATAACTTCTGGGGTTAGTGATGAATACTTACTACAGAAGGAAGATCTGCTCTCAGAGTTCAGTCTAAGGAATTTGGAAATCTAGTGGAACTAAATGCAGTTTGCACTTATCCTTAAACACGAAGAAACTGTCTGTTACAGCTCTGTAAATTTTCATTACAAATGGCCTTGAATTTTTTAAATTATTCTTTATTTCTTAGATAAGCAATGACCTGAATAGATGATTAAAAATATTTTCACTGCATTCTGGCTAGCAGATCCAGAGACATAAATGTTGAGGAATTTTTACTGTCCAGGATTTACATTTTAAGCCATTTCATTAATTCGATGTTAGGGACTATAAATGTCCTATTAAACTTTAATTGAAAGACTGCTTGAAAACCTGTAACTATTAAGTATTACTCCAGACATGCCTTTCTGATATAGCAATATCACAAAAAAATAAAAAAAATGAATGAGGTTTTGGTTTTCTCCAGAGGCGCTTTGAGAGAGCTCCGTGTAAGTGAGCTCCAAGGTCAGTGCAGTACTGTTTTGGAATGCCTTTAAAAACATGACTGGCAAGAGATCCTCCAAAATTAAAAGTCTCTGCACAGATAAAATATGACAGCCCTGTCTAGTGTGATTACTTCAGTTCTGCAGGGTCGTCATTCATTCCCAGTCATTCCTCTGACTTTCGGAGTTGCACTCTCTGTCCTTCCTCCCCTCTCCCATTCCTTCCTTCCACCCTCGGGCAGTTCTGGGAGTGAAGGGTCTCATTCAACTCCTTGCTCTTATCTCTCCTCCCCTTTATTTCTGTCTGCCTTCCTGTCTTCCCTATATAACAAATTTTCCTTTGCCTGTCTTGTCCTACTACCTCTAGAAACGCAAAGGTGCTCAGCCAAAAGGGATAAGGTATTGGAGAGAAGAAGGATTGTCATCTCTGTCCTTCAGCTCATGAAAGGATATGTAAGCTGTTCCAGGCTGGGAAAGGAAATCCCATGTAGGGATTTTTAGTTATATATTTATATATACTACAAGACACCACAGGCCTGCTGTGCTTTATAGCTTTCTCCTCTCCTCTGGTGTGTCCCCCATGGTCTTCAAATGTCAAGGGGAAGTCATTAGTTTTATCTCCTTATCATGGTGCTGTGATTCCTTAAAGAAACCCAGTGTCTTTTGTTAAAGGCTGGGGTGTCCTCTGGCATCTGCTGTGCTGTGTATGGGCATTGGGTGCATTCTGAACAGCAGGAGATGCTTGTGTGTGTCCAGAGAAATAAAAAGGAAGCATTTTACATCCTTTCTAAAATGATTTTAAGCTTCTGATTATTTGTGTGTTAGAAGTAGGTTGCGGAACTTTAAAAATCAGCAATGCAAGTAAATATCTGTTTACTGCCTCATTACAAGAGGGGAAAATGGAGAGAGGTCAAGGCATGAGGGAAGTCAACTAAGAAGGAAAGATTTTGTGCTCAGCATTAACCAGTGTGGCGAGCAATGGAGATACCAGGGGGCTGAAATGCATCCAATCCTCAGAAAGTACAATTAAGTCTTTGGCAGAAAAGCTGGCTGACCTGCTTTTGGGAGTAAGGGTGGGGAAAAAAAAGGGGACAATCTTCACAGCGTTTTCCCCATCCTATTGCCAGTCTCTTGGATGCGAAGGTATCTGGAGACCTGGCTGAAATGTGACAGCTGCCCTGTCTGCAGTAGCTGGCCTACGGCTAGGCTTGTGGCAAGAGGAGGGAAAAAACATGGCTGGCCTCTTAAATGGAAGTGTGTTCGTAGATTAAATTTAGAAACTGTACATGGTGTTGTAGAAATTACACCTTCAGGAGAAAGTACCTGTGAGAACACAGGCTCTAGTGTGTGTTCTCTATCTCTTATTCAGCATGCACAGATAATACCTCTGTTTACAACATCTCCTCTTATAAAATCCCCAAAGCCTTCTCAGCAGAAGCCTCTCAGAGTGCCAAGCAATTATCAGTGATGGAGGAATTTCACCTTTCAAGAAACGCCCTCTGATGTGCGTGCTATGACAGGAGAGTCATGCTGAGTTTTGCTGTGGTCCCATTCCCTGTGCCTGTCCCCTCTTCAGCGTGGCTGAATAACTGTAAAGCTACGTTTTGAGAACTTACTTGCTTACTTGTAGTCGCATTTGGAGAGCACTGGCGCTTTTACAGCTTGATGAGGCTGCGTCCCTTCCTCTCTCCAGTGCCAGTCTCCTTTTGGTGAGCAGGACGTCAGCCTCAGGCTTAGGTGAAGAGGTGCTTGGTCAAGCTCAGTAGCATGAGGACTCAAGCAAGGACTCAATGACAATGAGGAAAAGGCAATGAGGACTCAACTTCCAAGCATTTTGGTAGGTACTCAAGCACAGGAAAAAGCGCTGGTGCTACATCCATCTCTGCTGAGGAGTCATATCTAATTGCGCAATTTTGCAATGAGGAAAAGTGAATCTAGTAGAAATCAGAAAGAGACCATGAGTTGGAGGTGCACGTTGGTCCTGCCCTAAACATCAAGGCTTCATGGTTTCTGTACATGACGTTCTGTCATCTCAGGGGTCCAGAGAGATTGCAAAGAGAAAAAGACATGAATCTCATCTCGGCTATGTGGCTGCCTGTCTCAGTTTGCCAGAACCACTTGTCTCTTCCTGAGAAAGACATTGGGAGACAGTGTGTTTCAGGTGCCTGTCACTCAGGACAGTGGTAAGAAGCTGTGCTTCTCACACTGTTATCGATCATGCCAAATGTTTTAAATTAGCCAAATGCTCTAAATTAGCCAAATGCTCCCCAGAACTTTACCGTGTTCTAGCAGGATTAATAAGAGAATTGCTAAAGGTATCATTCTTCCTTTGATGCTTCCCATTGTGCTAAATTCACCTTGTGTTTCACACCATCACCGGGAACCAGTGAAGGTGTAGTAATGAGGATAATTCATAAAGAAGCTTTGTGCTGTTGGGAGCTATTAGTGTCTGAGCTACAGTGGAGGTTGTCCCCAAGTGGGTGGAACACACTTCCCCATGAACTTCTGAGTGTGTATGTCTGGGGCTTAGCATATAGAAATTCTTAATAGCATTAGGGACTCAGGAACACCATTTCCAGCCTGCTTCTAGATGCTGCTGCTGTAATTGAGCATGCTCATTATTTATAGGCTTCCAAATTAAGCATTCATTTATGCTGTGTTTGGAATAAACGAAATCAGTAACATGCCTTTTGGTGAAAGAGCTGCAGATGCAAACAGAAGCGTTTGCAGCTTTCAAGTCTTGTGTTTGTTTACGTCAATGAATGTGGACTGTTAGAACAACTTCCACCACTGATTATTTTCAATTAAAGCTTCAGGGATTTTAAGAGGAAACTGTCACAATACTGTGATCAGGAATATTATAGCCTCTGGATGCAAATTAGCTACCAAACTTTGAAACAACAGATTTACAGGATCTGTTTCAAATTAATTGCCAACTGGCCATAAGCACCTCCAGCTCTTCAAGTCTGCCTCCACAGCTGATGGAAAAGGTACTGTGAATTTGCCAAGCTGTTGGGCTGTCAGCAATAGTTTGTCCAGGAGGAGAAAGGGACGTGAATGAGTTTCTGAGTGTCCTTCAAGAACTTTTTCTGACAGAGTCTTCTGACTGCTGATGCTGGATGCAAACACAGCTCAGGTCCAGCTCATAGGCCATCTTTCCCTCCAGCAATCATTCCTGAGCACCGGGCAGCCCCCAAGCATTGCAGTTGGGCAAGAGGAAAGCAGGAAGCCAGGTTCAGGTCACATCAACTTGTTCCAGGTAGACCAAAGATGCATTCTTAAAAATGCACTCTGGTATGGGATTGGCAATGGAAAAGACTTACGGTGTTCAGGACTGAGGTTCTCAGGCAAGAGACAGAGAAAATTTACCTGTTGCCTTTTTTGCATGGAACAATACTTACTGTCTGCTTCTGTGAGCATTTCAGCATTCTGTAAGCATATGAGTAAAAGAAAATACAGTCTTTAACACTCCTTGAAGACGTAAGAACCGTCTCTTAGATTTGTGTCTACTGCATAGCCAGCAGACAGAACTAATTTTTCATTCTTCTTTACTATTAGATCTAATGCCACAGAAACTTCAGATGTTTAACAGTTTGTGCATTTATTTTTAAGGCCATAAACCAGGCATTTATTCCCCCCCCCAAAAAAAAAGTCCTAGTAAATTTTGGTGGTTAGTGTTTTTAATTCTCATGCACATTATTTATTACAATTTCTTAGAGCAGAGTAATTTGTTTACTTAATATTATCTTTAGTGAATCTAAATAAATGAAACTTGACTAAGAGCTCCTGTGGTTCTGGTGGATTTATGCTTCCTTGTGTCACAGTCACAGAATACAGTTATGAAGTTGGTAAAGTATATTTTATTTTTGTTTTTCTCCAAGAGCGTTTGATGTGTATAACACTTACTGGCACAGCCCGCTGCTTAAATTCAGGATGGCTTTAAAGGCCATCAGAAGTAGTCCTTGATAAATATTTAGTGTTTGTATATCATCTCAGGAACAAACATGCAGAAAGTATGGAGGGAAAGGATGAGTTGCTTATATTTTGATGCCAGAGCTTAGACTAGGATAAAGTTTGAATCGGGTAGAGTAGTTGTCCTTAATTTGAAGGAATGAGTAAGTACCATTAGTGCAGTGACCACATAAAAAATGCAGTAGGTGCAAATCAGTAATTTTTGCCCCAGAAATCCCTAGTATGTGAGTATGTGAATATTTAGGTGTTTGCCTGAAACTGGGGAGATTTTAAGTAGAAGAAAGCTTTATATCAGATATGGGCCATCGGTTTGCAAATTCTGGCTGGCAGTTGCATCAGACTGAGACATACTGTATAGACTGTCTCTGCATCAGGATTTCATTCTTCAACTGGGAACCTGCAGGAAAGGGAAAACATTTAACAGATAACACTTCTTGTAATGATAAATCATGACCCTTAGTATGAACAGCTTCACAAGAAATGTATTCATTTTTGCTGATTAGCAGTGTGACACTATGCAGTAACTATAGGTGATCAAATTTCTATTATTTTGTGTGTCAGTGTTTGGTGCTTAAATAGTATAATCACAGGGACAAAATAGGGGAAGGGAATAGCAAACAACTAAAAGAAGCAATTTGGCACCTTCTAGGTGGTGTCTATTAAGACAGCTCAGCTTTCCTGGGTATTTTACTTGCCATGAAAGGAATCTTGTGAGAAAAGACAGAACAGTATGAATTTATCATGAGCACATTTAGATGGAAGCAAAAGCAAACCATAGAAAAGATGGCTTCTTTGCATTGTCCACCACTAAGTTTCTTTATGGCTCTGCTGTAGCTCTTAGTTTCCCTTCGTCATGAACTAGAATAGATTAATTTCTCCAGCTGTGTAGATTGAGCAGTGATACCAGTAGTTTTATGTTCAAGATTAATGCAGTAATCAGTCTTTTAGAAGATGATCAGCAATAAACAGCATGTAGTATTTGAAGGCAGATGTCCTACTATGACCTACGGTAGGGTGGTTGTGACAGAATAGCCAAAAATGTTGTTAAAATGCTTAATATTTAATTTGAAAGTTATGAAAGGTATTATGCTGTCTAGTGATTAACATCATCCCCACTGAGAAAAACTATTTTTACCAGACACAAGTAATTTCTTCAGGCCTCTTGTCTTTAAAAAAGATGAGCAAAGCAAACCTTTTGCAAAGATTGTGCATGAGTATAAATGATGCTAGGACTCAGACTTGACCTTGTGGTAAACTGTGTGGCACAGCTCTGAAGAGCCACATCTCTGTATTAGAGCAGCATAAGCTCTGAGAGCAGAAAATGTTTCATGTTTGTTTGAAACCAGTGGTCGATTTTGATTCAGCTGTCATTGTCATTCTTCTGTGTTTGTTTTTGTAAATGTATCTGTGCTCAAGCTTTACTAATGAAATGACATCCAGGAAGTAAATATTTATCTAAAACAGTCACTGAAATCAGATTGTGAACTCCATAATAATTTTTGGCATTGTCAGTTTGTACTGTTGTGACCATTACAGTCCAAAATCCATGCTGAAAGTCCCAGGGAGTTGTACAACATTTATATAAATTACAGCATAAATGAGGAATTATGAAAAATTGATTGCAGTGTACGTTATTCAATTACTCTGCCAACCAAGATTATTGGCTGCTGACAGGCGCAAGTACAGGTACCAAAGTGACGTACAGGATAGCCACCAAGTGGAAATGTTCAAGGGAAGTTGGGTTTTATATTTCTTAAAGCTAGTTCAGGTACCGACTGTACAACCTTCTTCAGTGACTGACGAAACAAAAATGCAAAATGTTACCAAAAAAATGCAACTTTCTATCCCTAAATAGATTTTTTTAAAAAAAAATTCCTGAAAGGATTATGATTTTAATTTATTCTCACCAGACGTAAAATACAGGCCACATAACTTATCTCCCACAACATTTGCAGTGAGCTTTGGGCTTTTGAGTAAGACCAAAAGCATTAATTCCTTAGCCAAATCAGAATAAACTGCTGTTCTCTTATTAATGGTGGGACTGGGGCCCTTGGATCTCGATCCAAAGGTTTAAAAGTTCTGCTCTTTTCTACGTATGTGAAGTCCACGGTGTATGTTATCTACCTGGGAAAGATGGAGATCAATAGGATCCATCCTACAGCCATGAAACATGCTCTGCTTAGAGCAGTAATTTCAGGATAACTTAATGGAATGGTATGTTTTCTTTTTTTGTGGGGAAGCTTTGAAAGAAACCTAACAACATTGTTCTCTAAGTGATAAAGTAGTCACTGTATAAGAAACACATGGCGGAAAAGCATAAGGAGGAGAAAACTTGGCAGCAGCAACAATCCATAATTTAGAAATGATGCTGTCTTATCACATTCTGCAAATGTCATTCCTACCAGGAATTTAAATTACTGCACATTGGAAGTGTAGGCAAAGAGAGCAAAATTATGACCCAGAAGAGGTCTTGCTCTCACGTGCCTGTGTGGGCACATTCCCTTGGCTCTGTGCAGAGCTGGATTACTGCCTGTGTGCACAGTCCCTGTGCTGCTGCAGCGCTTGTGTACCAGGGCACACGGGTGTTTTCCAACTCTCAGTAAGGATAGAGCATCCCAGAAAACTCCAGTCTTTTCCCATGCAGAATTATCCTTGATCGTAAGCTTTTCTTGCTTTGTCTTCCCAGTGCGAAAAGGTGCTGAGGTCAGATAGTTTCTTAAAATGAATCAAGAGGCAATGTTTTCAAGCAGTAGCCTAAGGAAAGTGATATAACCCATGGGTGTGGAGTAACTAGAGGCTTCTCATTAAAGAATGTAAAAATTTGATACGATTGCCCTTAGTCTAGGTTGTCGACTGCTGCAGCTGCAGTTAATTTGTACTGCAAGAGCAAACCATGGCTCTAAGCAAGGAATAGCTGCCTGAGATCTTAAGCACCAGGTATAACAAGCTGTTTTCTCTTCTAAGAAACTTCGGGCACCTTTACCCCAGCAGATTCAGACATATCTGTATCTCCCCGCTCAGATATAAACCAACCCTAACGTTGACCATGGCAAAACTCATTTGGGGCGGACTGTATCCAGGTGTGCACCTGCATTTGTTAGTCTAACTCCTTTAGCTCAGCCCCATTGCTACACTGGTGTGTTTTTTTCAGTTTTTATCCCGGAGCCAGCTCGCATCTGGGCAGACAGAAACACCAGCCGTGGAGCTGAGATCCTCTAGCACCCACCTTAGAAGTGTGCCTGTGGGAAGACTTTGAATATAGCTTAATTTTCAGGGGTAGGGGACAGAAAAATGTTCACGTTAAAAGTGTTTCTTAATTAACTGCATCTGAGTAAATAATTCACAGTGAATAATTAACTGATGAATTTAGCCTGTCTCTTTTTCTTTGTCTTTTTTTTTTCCCTGTGCACAAAACGTCCTTGAACAGATTGTAGGTTCCTTTACTTGCTGCAGGAGTGTGTCTGATATTTTATCTGCCATTTTTATTGGGTTGTTTGGAATGGGTCTGTTCCCTGCTTGCTTTAGTAAAACTTTTAAAGGCAGGAATTGAAGAATAGAAATAGTGCTCTCTGCAGGGCAATTTAAAGACCCATGCTAGGGGGAAAGGCATTAAGGAATTTACAAGATTTAAACAGTTTTATTTTATGGGTAAGGCGCTCTTCAAGGTCCTAATTTTATGTCTGTACATAACAGATAATGCTATTTCCTTTGGGAAGTCCCTCGGTTTGGACTTGTCTTACAAGACAATTGCTTTTGCAGTTGTGATTGCAATGTTGTACCACAGAGCTGGCCATTTTGCATCAAGTGAAATACCTGTATTCCAAACCTGAAATTTAAATTTCTTTTGATCTTCACGGGTCTTTTTCTACCTGAAATCTCCTGGCAGAATCAAGCCCACTTCTCAACGGAGAGCCTCACCCTGTGCAGAAGCAATGTCATTACACAGACCAAATTTGCCCTGCAGGACAGCGTTATCACAGCAACTGTGTGCTGTGAGGATGGCCAGCCGAGTCTCGGCAAGTTAGTCCATTGAGAGGGTGGGTGTTTGCCTTTTTATTTGGGAAATCATTGCTTTTTGGGATTAGAAAGCTGCTGCTGGCTCAACCCATCTGTCTTCCTGGTGTTGGTTTTGCAGCAGCAGCATCCAAATGTAGAAACTCCTCCTGCTTGCTTGCAGACAGACAGATGCAGCATTTATACCTCCTGCTTAAGTTAGCAGAACACTTTGCATAAATCTCTTTTGGGCATATCACTGGGAACGTGCCCTAGAGCATAACCCGGTTGACTGGCAGGTTTATATGGCTTAGTTGACACTGTGATTTCACCTGTTGCTGCGCGGGAGGCAGAGAAGAAAAGGAGGCCGAGAAGAAAATGAGGCCAAGAGGCTGCAAGTCTGGTGATGGCTCTGGGTTATGTAAATATGGGGCAAAACCAGTGGGAGATCAAAGTGTCCGCATTCAGCAGGTGGGTGGCAGCAGATTTTTCACCCCATCCCTTTGGGCGGGTAAAAGATGCTTCT
Source organism: Nycticryphes semicollaris (assembly GCA_013400055.1). Lineage (NCBI taxonomy): Eukaryota > Metazoa > Chordata > Aves > Charadriiformes > Rostratulidae > Nycticryphes > Nycticryphes semicollaris. Next base: position 699,628 of record VXBJ01006628.1, read on the forward strand.
GAATCCCTGGTGAGAAACATTTTCACGCCTTGCAACGGGGCTGCAGGCACTGCTCTGATGGAGATGCAATCCCAATGTCAGCCCTCTAAGCTCCAAGTTGCAACAATATGGGAGAAAAATGCCCCAAACCTGAAGTGCTCCTTGTTAAATTAACATAATGTGAGGATAAAATAAAGTAGGGCATTTGCAGCTGCTTTGTACACTGTAACTGGAGCAGGGCATTTCAGCATCCTGCTTGGAGGTATTAGCCCTGTAGCGTCTTGTAGCTGCTAAGAGAAAGGGTTCAACGATATCAGTTAATGAACGTTGTTTCTCACACAGGAAAACCAGCAGAGAACAGCATATGGACCCTGTGACAAGAACGACTGTAGGGTGCTGGACTCCACTGACTTGATAGTTTTCCTTACATCCTACTTAGCCATAAAATTCTAATAAAGAAGAAAGAGGCCGTTATATTAATGGCATTATGGGGATTGCAGCATGATCTCTAGGACCCGTGGGGATTTCTCTGATGTCCAGAATAAATGCTCCTCTATTCTAAAGACCATAAACGACCTCTCTCCAAACCTGGTATTGATGAAATAGCTTTAATGTTTCAACATCAATACTCCAAGCTTTGCTGAACAGTGACATTAATCTGATATTGCATAGCACATGGGGAAGAACAGCCAAAAAATATGCTGGCGTTTATGAAGTTATGCAGCTTTCTAGCCTGACAGCAGCTTTCATGCTATTTTCCCGCCAAGTGGAAACAAGTCGTGGGATACAAATGACAGAGACATTTTCTCTTAAAGCCTGATGGAAGGAAATCGCAGGTGGTTGGAAACTGCTCATAATTTCAAAGGGTACAGTGTAAACAGAGGAGGTTCTTTGAAAAGTTGATGTACCAGACTCCTGTGTTTGCTTCTGTCAGGTTACAATCTATTCTCTTTCTCCTAGCAAACATTTCTGATTACTTAGCATATCTTAATTAATATGCAAACACAGGCATGGATTCTCAGAGCATAAAAACAGAGGCATTGGCTGATTTATGATTTTAATCAGGTCAGCCTTAGCTGATATGCAGTAAGAAATAATTAGCTAGCTGTTTGTACACAGAATTGCATTGTACCCAACCCATAGGAGACAGCTTTTCCTGACACTTCAATCCCCTGCTGACTTTGTTTTCTTAGCTCTCCTTCTGGTCACAAAATAGTAATGTGTAAATAGATTTCCACCTCTGAGATTGTTGCCCTCTATTCTTCACTAAGGGTAGGCGGGCCATTTGCCTTACGAAGCAATTTGGTATATGATTTGCTGAAATATTGAAGTAAGAGTTTGACCAAAATACGTTGTCCAGGAAAATCTCTTTCAGCTCACGCTCTCTGCCTTTCTGTTTCTGACATTACCAATGCCTTTAAAATGTATTTCCAAATTTCTTAAGTATGTCCAAGGACTCAGAGAAGCATCATGTAGACTGGACAGTTGTGACATATTGGTATTGACTGGTCTGAACTGGATTCCAGCTTTTCAGAAACTCAGGCATGGACCCACGTTCCCCCAGAAAGGGAAGTATTGCAGTCGCAGGGAGGGTGACTGTTTCCCCTGCTCCTCCCCCCAACTCCCAGCTGTGCCAGTGTCTCTAAGCTGCAGAGCCCAGGTAGCTGATAATCAGTTATGTCACCGTATCTGTCCTGTGAAAAGAGAGATTTCGTTTGCAAGGTTATCAGTTTAATTGGTTTTAGCAGTAGCTGAATGTGGATTCTGTGTGCCTGGCACTGCCTCTATAGCTACTAGACATTTTGTGCCATACTGTACCATATGGGAATGTAAAGACTGCGTATCTGTGGCTCTTCCTCGTTGCCTCTTTGCTAACAAAGGAAATCTGCAAAGTACCCAAACTTGTGAATCTTGAGTTTCATTAACCCTTTGTGAAAAACCATAAGCCTCTTGCATTGGAGATCAGACAGATTACATGGTTCCCACTGTAGCTTCTCTGCAAACTAATTGATGTATTTGGCACCAGCCAACAGACATCAAAGCATTTGTACAGATGTGAGGGTCTGTCTAGACTAGATAATTGCTTCCCCTTTTGGCTTGATTTCACCGGTTGCCAAGTTGGGTAACATTTAACCTTGAATTCTGGAGGCACAGTCACTGCCCGAGCCCTCCTAACGAGGAGCCATCTAGCAAGTTGACATGACAAGACCGTGTTAATCCAAGTCTTCTGCCTGTGAGTCTGGTCACATTGCGGTCAACGTTGATGTATTTGCATTAATCCTGTTTCTGTCCATACATCTTAATTCACCCTGAGAGCACTGCTAAGTTCTTTTGTTAATCATTTTCTCCCTGTCTCCCCCCCACCCCACGAAGTGAAGTTCATTCTGTGAACAACGCTGATGCAGCCAGGTTAATAACTATTGATGTCGCCATGTTAATAACTGCCTTGCTGCCCATGAATCTGAGCCTCCCCCTGACGAGGTGGTGGACATGAGCCACTTAATCATTACATCTCCCTGTCCGTGGATCTCTGTTCACCCTGTGAAATTTTAATCATTCTGACCAGCTAATCACAATAATTTCTCACTGTCTGAGGGTGTGAGTTCATCCCATGAACCAGCTCCAATGTCCTTCTTAATCATTGTAATCTCTTACTGCTCACAAACTGTAAAACATGGGGAATGTCTCTTCAATACCTCCCTGTCCGGGGACTGGAAGACCTCCCCCTGCTTTTGCAAGGGGTGCCCAGGGCGCTTTGTTCTCCTTCTTCCCCCAATTCTGGAGCCACAGCAAATCCTTCTCTTCAGCAGCGAAGTTTTACTGGCAGCTGCCTCCATGCAACCAGCTGTGTGCCACCTCTCTAAAGTGACATGTTGAAGAACAGAGTGTGTTTGCATGCCAAGCAGCCCAGCTCTGTGGGTTGAACGGTGCTTTCTTGAAAGGTGAGCTCAGAGCACGGAGATAAGCATTAAGTCAATGAGACCTCTCAGCTCATTCTGCTGAGATGCACCATTGTGCTGGGTAGATCTGATAGGACTGTAAAATTAAATAGGTGTTGATGTGGTGCTACACGCTGTTCCCTTATGTTGGTTCCAGCATGGGGCCTGGTGCTTTTAATGAACGCTTACAGCTGTTAACGCCTCAGCCTGTAGCATCCTGAATCATTGCAGGAACCAATGAGACAACGAGAGGGAAGATCAATCACAATTTTAAGGCATTGTCAAGTACCACCACGTTTTCCACCTTATGCCTGGCGAATGTGGTCTTGATTGAAGCTTGGAAAGGACATAAGGGAGTTTGTTGAAACCACGCAAATTGCAGGTGTTTTGCAAACTCAAACCCACGTCTGTAATAAAGGCACATGAATTGCAGTGAAGACTCTAGAACTGCAAGGAATATTTGAATGAGAAACTTGGCTCCCTTCCAGCAGGTTTCTCCATGTGCTCTGTACAGACCCTCCCAGGGCTCCTCGAAGTGCTGTTTTTGTCTCTGAAAACCCAGCTACCTTCGGCTGAGAGTAGAATTGAGAAGCGGCTTTAACAGAAGCTGCTGAAAGCAGCTTTGTGAGCCAAAGGGGTAGAAATAACAGTGTGAAGCAAAGTCTAAAAGGAGCCACCTCCATCTTCAGAGAGCCATAGAGCCAGTGTCACCAGTCATCTTTTGGAGGTCATCTTGGAGGTAGGCAGAGGTCATCTTCCCCATGGAATCCTGAGTGATTACTTTTTTTTTTCCAGAGACTTTCAATTGGGCAGCTTACTGCAATTTTATTAGAAGAGCAGTAGACTTGTCAAGGTTTCATTTCTCTTTTTATTTTTTTTTTAATTTTTATTTTCCTCCCTCTCATCCCTAGATTGGTTTGGGAGTTTAGATTAATAAACAGAGAAAAGCAGTTAGTTTGATTAAAAGTGGCATATGTTCTGCTGTGGCCGAGACAGGCTCAGAGGTGTTTCATGCCTGCCTTTTGAGAATAAGAAACCACTGTCACTCTTGGGTACAATGGCAAATAACTGTTTTCCAGTGAAACTCTGCAAGTACTTTTCATGCAGATGATTTTGTCCTTCATAAAAATGTAAGGGAAGGGTAAGTCTTGGAAACCAAAACAAAACGTCTGGGGGTAGGGGGAGGGAGGTAGACATATACCTCAGGGAAGCTAATCAGCATCAAAATAAAGTGGGCTCTGAAAAGGTGAAACTAAATGCTGCAGTAATGTTGAATTAAAGGGACAGTGGTTAACAAAGACAGCTTCCAAAGATTTACGAAGGTGTTTCTCCTGGGTCTAGTCCAAGGAGTAAGGAAAACTGGTGTTGCTGCTTTTGTACAGTGCCAGGGAGGAAAGAAGCAGAGCCACCCTTTTCTTTGCCGGTGTTAGCCCGTCTGCAGCCCGGCCTGGGTGGTTGGAGCAGCTGCAGAGAAGCTGGAGGTTCTGCAGGCCCTTCCTGGGTAATCAGAAATGACAGCCTTCCTGCTCCTGAGCTGCCTCCTCTGCGAAGGGAGGCAGGTAAACATTGCAAATTATCATCGTTGTTTGTAAACGTCTCATTTGCAAACACAAAGTGTTTTTCCGGACTTAACTTCTGGGATGCCCTGAGCACACACACAGCTCCCAGCTTCTTCCTTCCAGGATTAGCCCCAGAGCGAACCAGCCCGGCCTCAGCTTCCCGAGCGGCTCCCTTCCTTCGCACAGATGTAAAACATCTCCATCACTGCAGAGGACATACCGTGTGCAGGCAGGGGAGTCACATTTTTTAAAGGAGCTCAGGAACCGAAATCTCATTTCTAAAGATAATTTCAGCCACGTCTGCCCTGCAATAAAGCTCAAGACTAGGAGCCAGCCCACTGTTTATACCCACCTTAAATCTTCGAGTGTAAGCTTTTAAAAGTTGGGATTTTTTTCAGCCAGGCCAGGAAGCTTTCTCCAAGGCAAGATCAGAGCACACTGACTGTATTTACCACATGTAATTCATTCTAAGGAGAGTGACAAAAAATACTTATCTCAAGAAACAAGAAAGCTGGCAAAAAGAAAAGGCAGCAGGGCCATGAAATATGAACTATCACAGTTTTTCTCTTAAGTGTAGCCATATGATAAATAGAAACGTTTAATTTTCTAGTTTGAGCATGTTAGTCTGGATAACCCCCTTGGCTTCAGATGGAGATCTACTGCAGACAGACCAGTGTAGGCATGAGGAGAAGATACAAAGTGATCTCATTAGTGCCATTAGGATATGTTTTGTGGAATGACCAATTATCCTTCACTGATGTGGTGGTTTTTCTCTTGTGCAGTTGTATTTATATCACAGTCCTCTAACAGTAAAGACAGATAAAACAGGGTCTAAACTTAAGGTCATTGAGCTTTTAAAAAATGACAATGCCTTTGTATGTCCATTTATGTGATGCTTGTGGCATGTGTATGGCCAGTTTTGGTATTTATCACTGCATCTTCTGACCGTACATCACAGATTCCTTCCTACTTTGTAACTTTGCCCTTACAGTTGTGGTCCTCTGCAACTCACCTGCGCTTTGGATCTTCTGTCTTCAGATCTTACCTGTGACAAACGCCAGCCGACGGTGGCAGCAGGTGTGGAGGATTTCAGTACACCCATGTTCAGCGCTTGGGATGCATACAACAGGATGGCAACTGTAGGAAGATTTTCTCTTCTGTGACATTAATTGCGAGTTGGTCTTCTCCTGTTCTGTATACCATGCACAGAGGTAGGTGTTTGCGGTCCCTGGTACTGAACATACATTAACTTTTCTCTGGTTTGGTGAGGTTTTTCTAGTAGAGATTACAACAGGATCTGTTAGTGTGATGATTCAGGTATAATAACTTCTCATCCTCTGATGGGGCTGACTTATGAAACCTATTAAGCTGTGTAGTTCTGGCTCTGTTCCTGGACTCCTCAAGATAAAGGCTTTTTAGTTTTTTGTTCAAAGTAAATGTTTATTATTTGTTATCAACAGTTTAGATTCACCAATTACCAGTATTTTGAACCTGCAGATAACTCTGACTAGAAAACATTTGTATGTTGACCATCTAATGCTCACAGTTTAGGAAGAAAAGCCGAGTGTGGTACTTAATCCAGTCCCCACAATTTCCTCCATCTGAAACTTTGAACTAGCTCAAAATCAAGGGGTAAAATAAAACAGAGGATCTTCTGTCTTAAGAGATTGGAAGGATTTTCTCTGAGTATAACAGCTTTCTCACACTGCTTCAGGATTTGATTCCTCAATACCCTGCTCCTATCCCTGCTTAATACAAAGACTCTCCAAGTTATTAGATTCTGTACTTCCCCTCATCCTCCTCCCTGAGAGCTCTGCAGATGGGCTGTCAGTGAACACCAGCACCAGGTCATGCCTTCCAATGAGTCTACCTGTGTCAGTGCCATCCCCATCCCATCCCTTCTCCAGCCCAGCTGCACTTAGTGCAGGCTCCTCACTCTCAAGTGGGGGTTTTTCTGACTTCCAGGATCCTCTTTCTAAGCTGGGCAGGATAGGATAATGAGAAAAACGTGTTTTGCACATGTCTGCTTCTGTCTGTTAGTCCATTAGACTTTTTTTGGGGCGGGGGGGAAACTCCAAGCCCTGCAAAAGAAAGGAACAGGAAGATAACCATCAAGTAGGTTACATGTAATAAATATCTTTAGGGGTTTGATGCAAATGAGAATGTGGAGCCTTTGGGGGAACAATACAAATTTTATTTTCTTTTTATATTAAAACTCTCATAGTCGGTGGAAATTTGCTTGGTTTTGCACAGGCCTCTGCTAAATTACTTTAAAAGAAAATATCATTTCCAGGCCAAATTATCTGTTGGGATGAATAATTTTCCTGATTCTGAATGGATTTTTTCCAGGAGAAAATCTGGCCAATCTTGCTTAACCAAATCACAACTTGGACTGTAGGCCTGGAAGCAGGATCCATTTGGATGTTTTAACCTCCAGTGAATAGCAAATAGAGAATGCTGATGTCATGCAGTGCAAAATAAAATAAAACAATATGTGTAATGAGCTAATTTTAAATGCAGCTTTAAAAAAAAAATCACTTTCCTTTTTCTCACAATCCATCAGGGCATCAATAGGTCTTTCATTGCTCCAGCACATTGTTATTAATAGCGCTGAAAAATGCAGATTGCAGGGCCTCCATACGTTTGCTATGGATAGTCTAGGAAAAGTAAAATGCAAGTTAGATTTGCTGCAGCAAAAGGGAAGGGAGGCCAGGGTGGGTAGTGTGGGAGGGAGAGGGACACGCTGATGATCCCTTGGCTACGTGGAGATGATCAGGCTTTGTCCAAAACAATTGCACCTGTGAATGAACTAAATCAAATAAAGCCCCATGTGTGTTGTCCAGTTCACAGTTGTGAGTGGCTTTGAACAAATTTAATGAAATTCACCTCCAAAGAAGTGAATATGAATTAAAGTATGGCCATTCCTAATCAGAACCTAACCTGGCTGCCATTCTAGTTAGTATAGTAAAGGGATCAATTTCAAAAGTTAATTTGGATTTTCTTTCCTGAGGGCTCCTGTGTGGGTAAATCCTGATGCCTATTAGTATGTCCACACAACCTTAACAAAGTCCTAATTTCCAGTGTTTTCCTGTCTATTCACATTTCCTTCTGCTGTTTGGTAAATGTCATACTTACCTATCTGTCCTCCACACCAGAGCAAATCTCTACCCAGTGAGCTTGGTGTGTTTTACTTCTGACTGGTGAATGCCATTCTAAATTTATTACAAGAAGTGAGCAAAAGATCGTTCTTTCATTCCTGATGTCAGATCTTATTTTCTTTTGAACTGTAGCAACTACAAACCCAGTGGAGACAGTGTATTTTGACTTTGAGGTCTCTGCTGATTGCTAACCTATTTATAAGGAGTACTGTAGACTGCAGGACTATTTTATAGCCTTTAAGAAGATGTTTCCCTGAATGGGTCAATTTAAGACCTCCATTAAAGAAGGTATCAGAGTATCTTTCAGATTCTGGTTGTTTTTGTCAGCCAACAAAGCATAAAGACATAACTGCATTTTACAATATTAATGATTGGCTGTAAAATCCTGACATAACATTTTTATAGCTCTATAACTACTTTTATTGGCAAGTTACAATAGTTTGCATCAAATATGTATAATCTGTAGTTAACTTTAAAACTTTTACAAGTTGATCATATGGAATATTGTTATAGGCTAATTAAGTTTATAAATATATTGTTTTGTTTGAAATACTTGAAATTTTATGTGAAGGGTATAAAAACTTTGAAGTCGGTCCTGCGTGTCAAACCTTTCCAGCTGGAATGACTATGAGAGAGTATCTTGGTTCACGGGTGGAAGCAGGGCTTGAGAGTTGCCTGAGGGCTTTGCCTGGCACGTTAGCTAAGGGCACGAACTTGATCTGCTGGGATCAGAAACCAAGTTTGTCAGTTACTTGACCCATTAATAGAGCTTAAAACTCACCATTGCTGGACTTGAGGGGATGCACTGTTGCCATGAACTCCTGGGAGTGCAGCTTCCAGAGGTCTCACGGAGTCACAGTCCTCTCAGAATTTTCGTTATAGAAGAAATAAGAGGGAAGGGGGAGAGAGGATGGAGGGAAGGCTGTAAGAAAAGCTCTCCAGACTCATGGCTGATAGACTATGGGAAAGCAAAACAGGCAGAATCACAGTGCCTTGGCTAAATTGTAAAATGAAAGTGCTTGAGGGAGAATTAAAGGCTATTTTAAACTGCTTCACTATGTTTATTCTCAGTGACTTGCAATAAAAAGGAGCAGGAGAGGGAACTGGTATAGGCTTATCAGCAACTACTTTTCTTCCTTTACCAGAGCAAAACCTACCCTCTGGCTGATGCTTCTATAGGGATGTATACTTTGGCTTCACCCTCTGTTTAAAGGCCTCGTGGGATTTGTCCCCTCTGGGGTTGCTTTTGAAGGGAGTCCCAGAAAAGGTGGTGGGACCTTCTCTGCATCCTCCGTACTGTTGATTGGGACGTAGTGGTACTGTGCTGGGAAACCTGGCTATTTGTGCCATCCAAACAGACTCAAAATAGCTTCTGTGGAGCTGGCATGGGTGGGGATGATCAAAATTTTTGCTTAGAGCTGCTTTAACTGTCCCAGCAGGGGCCTTGAAGTGAGTTGTCTTTTGTGCAAAGAGCTGAGCCACTTAAAAGCATTGCACAGATTTGACCCTGTGCTAGATGGTGCGGGCCTCCAGAGAGGAAACCAGGCTATCCCAAATATTTGTGAGATTTTTTTTTTTTGTATTTTTCCAGCTGACTACTACCAATGATGCAAAGATGGGAATGAGCTATCCTGCTGACCAACTGTACAGCACTGGCTGCATCCTTATAGCAGACACAAGTTAAAAATCTAGCCGACTTGAGAGTTGTCACAAATTGGAGCTTAATTATAGTGTGTTGAAAAGATGCAGGAAAAGCTCAAATGATAGTGATTTCTGGGCTTTCGAACCAAAAGGGGGACGGACTCACTGAAGTAATTTCAGTTCATTACAGATATTCTAAACCCACCTTGCCTGAGCGAGTTTATTTTTTTTCACCTGTCACTTGTCTGCTTTTGAGAAGCGTAATTGAAACATTTGTTCAGAGCTATAGGCTTCTGAAATGGGAAAGGGATTTTTTTTTCTATGCAAACAATGAAAAACAAAAGGGAAAAGGAAAGACTGTTTTTGAGACAGGCTTTGTCACACACCCATGTGTGTGCACAGATGTGTGGCCTTTTTTACATTTTCTTTCTTTATTTTAATATCTTAAAAATACATATATCTCTGGGGGAAGCTTAATAAGAAACAGCCAGCTGAAGCAAAGATTTTAGGAGGAAAAAGAAGTCAGGGGACTTGTGCTGTAGAGACAGCAGTTCAAACAGTGAGAAAGAGAACACAGCTGTGCACATCAGAAATCCACAGCTGGGGAAGTGGAAAGAATATTCCCACATCTGCCCTTATAAATCATCCTTCACCTTTCAGATCCCTTAGTTTTCTGTTGTGTTGAATAATTTTATATAGAGGGAGAGGTATTTGCATTTTTCTCCTCCTGCTGTTTGTGATATCTAGGTCAGTTTTACCTACTGAAGCACCAAAAAAAGCACTGCGGATTTCTTTGGTGTCCTTCGTAGCAGGGTGTTTTTCTTACCCTTCAAAGTCAAGGATTCCCCAGCAAAAGAAGGGAGGCTTTAGCAGCAGGTGTGTAAACCAATATACAGAGAAAAATAAAAGGAAAAGGCAGCAAAGACTCTGCCTTCAAAAGACTTGTGCTAGGAAGGTCCAAGGAAAAGGTGGAAGCAGTATTGTGTTAAAAGCACCTCTCTGGACCCCAGCTGAGCAATAAACCAAGCCAGACTTGGACACTCACTATAACTCTTTCGGGAGCTGAGTAAAGAAGCAAAGCACTGAATCTTCTCCAGCCCCAGGAATTACTGATTTCCTCCTCATTCCTAACCACAGCTGAAGAAGCACAGACACCGTTTACACTGTTTCTTTAGGGTGGAGTTTCAGTGCAATGGCCAAAGCAGTTTTGGTAGAGGAACAGGTCTGGCTGAGTGAGAACTTGTCATGCTTTGGGTCCAGGACAGGACAAAGCACTTTTGGCCACAACTCTAAATTATTCAGCAAATACAGTCCCTGCTCTGGCATAAGCTGTGACCAGAACCAAGAGTACAAAATAGCTAGATCAAAAGATTTTGGTTAAATGTTCCACAGAGTTCCGCAAACTTGGTACTATACCACCAGGTGAACACATGTTTAAATGTTAAATAGTCAGATTCCTTTTTAATCTGGACGGACTCAGAGGCTTTCAGTCTTCCTGCATCCCTGGGTTTTGATTCAGAATAAGAGCTCATAAAATCTGGGAGGGGACAGTCTACATCTGCAAAATCACATGTACCACAACTCATATACTATTAATTATGCTCCAGAGTTGACCCTTGGTAATAGCTTACATGATAATGGAAACTAGAGAGTTTTGCTTATTCTGGCTAAAATAAGATGTTTCCATAGTAAGTAAAATACTGAAGTGCTCTTTACTTGAATAATACATACTATCTCAAAACATTTAAAAGAACATTTCCAGCAGCCAGTTTTGATGTGCAGTATTCCATCCCTTCATCTGGAATTATTATTAAATTTGGCAGAAGAGGAGGAGAGTAACCCATTTACCTTAGACTGGTGAAGGAACCATGGTTAGACAGGAGAAAGAGAATGGCATCCTGGCCACAGCCATGTTGGAAGTTCTGCCTCACCTGCTATAGGCAACTGTAAAAATACCTTTTAATTTTAATGACCATAGAAATGCAATGATTTGGGAACACGCCTCTCCAAATTCCTGGTGAGAGCTTTGGCACAAGTTGTTACAGTTATTCTGGGAAGAAAGAAATTTTGGTATATGACAGTATAGTAAGTGTTTATCTGTCAGTGTAGCGAGAGTATATCTTTCTCATACCAAACATAAGGGAGTTAATGTGCATCTTGGGATTGCAGAGTTGGGCTGAATACAATCCCTGATATAATGTCAGTAAAGTTATGCCAAGGATAAATTATGTTATTGGATAAGCCAGAGACTAAAGAATGGACAATTGGAACTCGTCATATGATAAAACCTCTCCTGCTTTTCTCCCTTCTCCTCTCCAAGCTTTACATTGAACAAGACAGTTGGCTTCCCCAGTGCTGGCTGAACCAAAACTAGAAAGAGAAGATAAAACTTTTGCAGTTTATTTGAGAGATTTTTATTTTTTAAAATATTAATAACAAAAACAACATGTATGAAAATATTTTATTTTTGTGACAGGTCACCAGAAAAAAGAGTGAAAACCAATAACTATTTTCAGGTTTCTAGTTAATGCTTTTTAATGCTTAACTTGAAAACAATCTGTAAAAAGACAGATTAGGTCTAGGCTTCGTAGTTATAAACACCCTGAAGACATTAGATACCACTTTGTAACAATGAACCATTTTGGTTTCTGAAAGAAGAAAATATTTTTAGCTATTCAAGGCAGTGTTTTTCAACAAGCAAATTCGCTGTAGGAAAACATTTTAAAATTACCAGAAAGTAGAAATCAGAGTAATCTGAATTTACTTTTCCCCAGAAAACTGTAAGCTTCCATTAAGTGCAAGGTAGGCTAAAACAGAGGGAAACATAATTATTACTGCACAGAATAACAGAGTATTGATACCCTGTCACTGGATCAATCAACTCTGTTCTGTAGGCTCAGTTAATAAATTGCTGTGTTAAAATATGATTTCTTCTTATAAACCACATTTATTTTCTCTCTCAGCATTTCTTTTAATAACTTCTCATGACAAGAATTTGTACACACCTGCTTTTTTCAACACTGTGTGTACAACACTTTCCATAAAACCATTTGAAAGGGGGTGCGAATCTCAGCATTTATGTCTGCGTGTCCTTGGGTGATGAGGGACGAGTGGCAGAATAGTTGGAAGCATGCAGCAGCGTGCCTCACAAGCAGCCTAATTATCTCATGTCTGGGTGCATATCTACAGTAATCTAGACAAGTTCCTAATTTGTTTTTCAGTACTGTAAGACGAGTCAACTTAACTCTAATTAAACGTTGTCCATTGCATGGTGTGGCCAGAAAGTCAAAGGAGATCACAGTCCGCTGCTTACTGATTGTGGCCAGGATGCTTTTCTTCCTCTAGGTAGATCCAGTACGGACATGAATGTGCACTGATGTTTGGGGCAGACACTGTTTTGTGAAGCTTAGGAAAATGCTTGTGTTCTTTCTGGTCAGAGGGCTGCCAGTGAGCATGGAGATCCATGGAGATGCCATGGGTACTCTTTCCTCTGTCGCAAATACAGGGGTCAAAATCCTGCTCTGATTTAAACCAGTACTTGACTTGTGAATTCACATTTTATTATCTATGTAACAGTCACTCGTAAGTCCCTCATTGAGACATCCTCAAGTTAACACCTAAGCTTATCACAGCCCAGAAATCACCCACCAGCAACAAAGCATTGCCTGATTTTCTCATTCCAATGGTGGAAGTCACTAATGGAGTTAATGTCGCAATATTTTCTGGTCTATCATAAGCTCAGTGATAAGGCACTTCAATTTATTGTCCCCTCATGTAAGGGATCAAGTGGGTACCTGAATTACAGGCAGGCACTAGAGATGCCTGTTGGTGGATGGATGTGCCCCATTTCCCGAAGTCACGACTGGTCTGGCCCCTTCTCCTCTCCCTTACCAGACATAGGCGTGCCATCATGTACAGCACACACCATCACCCTTCACTCCGGTTCCTGGATACTGCATGTCACTGAGGTCTCTCCAGATCCTTTCTGTTCACTCTCCAGCCTCCATGCTACTTCTCTTTTTCCTTTACGTGTTGTCTTCCCCATTTGCTCCCTTTCCAGCACTTTCCTGGCCCCAGCATATCCGTCTTCTGTTCCCGTATGACTCCCACTAATTACAGAGCTATCTTGCTGCTTAATGCTACCACCTCTTTCCTCACTAGTTCTTTAAAAAGGCTGTTAGCTAGAAATACATCATCCTTCAGCTTTGAACCTGAAGTCCACTCAGTAAGCATTTTATACAGTCTTAATAAATGAGGAGAGAAAAAGAAAACAGCAGAGGAATACAAAAAGGGTCCCCTGGGAGTAAGGTTGTCAGAAAGTCATGGCTACTTCATAACTCTGGGCATTAGTCATTTTTCTTACCATGGGTGGTCCCACCATGGGCTGAATTTTGAAAGGTTTTTCTTAGCGTTCAGCAAAGGTGTGACATTGCAGAGCGCTGGAGGAGAGGTGAGACCTGCAGGTGCCAGCACTGCTGTGCTGTGCAAAGGATGACTCTTTCCCAAAAAACTTTAGAGCCAGTTTGTTCTTGAGGTTGCTTTGGTGCTTAGTGGGAGGCCCTAACCCTGCTGAGAGGAGACCACCATAGGTGGGCTGGGAGCAGGGGTAAATGAGAAGTTTGTGTGGCTGCTGTGAAAGGCTACTCTTGTTGTTGTGCCTCAGCTCCAGCCTGGTCCCAAAATGAGGGACCACCAGCAAAGCTGTAAGAGGTGACCAGAGAGTAGGCTTGAGGATTGGCTGGTGTGTGTGGCTACGCCATGTGGGGGTGATTTCAACCTGGACCTGTTGTCTCCACTGCTCCCCGGGATAGGACAGGGCTCAGCCCTCAGTGGGTACCTGAGTTAAATGTGCACCTGGTTTTGCTGTATTGCAGTCCCTGCTGCTCCCAGACCCTGCAGCATACCAGCACTGAACCATCACATCAACATGGGTGCCAGAAGGTGCTTGCAGGAAGCTTGGAAGGATTGTGGAAGCTGCTGGTAGGGTACAGGAGGCTGGCAGACCTGCGCTGGCTGCAGCAGCATGGGCTCCCTGTGGGATGGTTTCTCCTGCTGAGAAGCTCTTCCAGCAGCACACAGACTTCCCAGCAGGATACATGAGGCTCCTTCCTGGTCTGTGCTGCTGCAGCCTGCCGGCGAGGATGCTGGTTTAAGTCTCTCCTCACTCCTCTGTGGTCTGGAAGTAGATGTAGCCTTAACCTTGGACCAGAAGAGATCCTGAAGTACAATTAATTCTTTATTTTTTTAGCTATTTTCTTAGTAGTGGGCTTGTGCTCTGTCATCTGCTTTGCCAAAATACAAAGTAAATGTTTTAAATTTCTATGAAGGACCAGAGGAACTTTCTCTGTTGGGTGGTGATTTTTCATTTGTGTCTAAGCCCAGTTTCTTGGCTGGTTTGTCTCCCTGACCCAAGAAGACAATTGACCAATAAGATAAATCTCAAGATAGAAAAAGGCCAATTATGTAGGCCAGATTAGTTCCTGCAATAATTCAGGTGAATGAAGTACAAGCAGTGTTGGAGCTGCTGGTGGTGCTTGGATGATGGAGTGGTCACTGTTCCAGAATGTGGAAGAATAATCTTCTGATTTTTTTAAAGACTGTAAGAAACCTATTAGGTTGAGCGGTTACAGTGAAATTTAGATGTGTGGCTACTTCCTCCCCCACATTACTTGAGCAGGTTGTGGAGAAGCACTACCCTATTTTACATCATTCCTTGTGTCAGACAGAGCATCATGTGCGAACTCTTGTTCTGTAAAGTTGAAGTCTGCCAGGAAACATGTCTGTGCTGTCTTTCTTTGGCCAGGCCTCCTATGCTGCGGCTCTGATGGCTGTGGAGCCCATTGCAAAGCAGACTTGCTGACCAGAACATCTGTCCCTCTTGCTTTTATGTGCCCAGAAATGACACTGGTCCCAAATGGCCATATTTAGTTGTGTCCCTCCTGAATTCAAATTATACCCACAAGTGGCACTGTGCCTTTACTGAAGCTCATTAGAATGAAATGGGAAATACACATATTTCAAAAGTATTTTATTTGGATTACTAATCTTATTTTAGAATTCACTTTAAGCTGTGGAATCCTTGGCAACTAACATGAAAAGACACTAAATCATAATGAAATACAGTGTTACTGTATTCCATTATACACTACACCAGTATGACAGCAGCTTTGTCTCTTGCTGAAAATAGGATTGCTTACATTTTATTTTTATTTATTTTAGCAGAGCAAGTAAGAAAGCATTTCATAACAAAATCCAGCTGTTAGCTCATTTCTTGCTGCATTTGCTACTAGCTGTGGGGCAGGAAGAGAGGACTGCACAGAACTCTAGCAAGTGTTTCAGTGCCTGGTACTTCCATTCTGGGGGCTCTGGACCTCAATTCAGGCTGCAGAGAGTCAAATTGCACAGAGCAGTATTGCAGGGGCTGGTCTGGGGCTGCAATATACAGCACATCAGGCAGAGAAGTGATCCAGCGCACTGTATATCATCATAGCACTGTAGGTAAAGAATACTGTGGTGATATAGGGTAATAATACATGGCTGATGCCACTTTATGGCAAACAGTCACTGTGCAGTCATATATAATGCTGTAGGAGTCAACACACTGCAAACTTCATCCTCTGCCCTCTTGTGGAAACAAGCAGCTGTAGAATAGGGATTGCTGAGTACACAAATCAGTGTAAAACTCTTCTTATCCCTTTCCCTGGCAGATGTAAAATTGAGGTTGAAGACTGAGGTTTGGTTGCTTTGGGAACTACAATTCAGAGGTACTGATGGAGCAGAGAAGAAATATATAGCACCCTGAGTGGGCTGAATCATCCCGGTTGTTTCACTCCCTTTTATGCTGAAGCATTTTATTTTTAACAAACAGCCTGAGAAACAGAGATTTAAGGTCCAATAATAGCATGATGTGAATGAATTAATCTAGTAACACCAGAGGCTGCATTGGAAATGCACTATGCTCACCACAATAATTACTAACTTTAAGAAAGTAGATTATACCAACTGCCCTGTTTTGTTCTTTCTCTTTTCACGAGGAGTGACATTCGTATGGGATACAGCAGAGAAAATATCAAGCCTTAAGAGTCAAGTAAAATTGTAAAGAGCAGAAGGATAGAAAAAAACTTAAATGTAGGGGTGTTTTGTTTGTACTGTGATTCAAACCAGCTCCTAGTAGCCTGTAGGCTGTGAACTCCTTTCCTCAAAGATGGACCAAGAGTCATCCAGCTCAGGGGATATGTTAAGGATGGTCAGGACAGGATGCGATGTACCTTCTCTCTTCTCCTGCCAAAGATTTCAGTCATACGTGATTTTTTTTTTCTCTGGACTTCAGTTCGCTTTGCCTGCTGTGTCTTTCCTCCTGCTGGCTAAGCATCTGAAATACTCCCTTGTGCAGGGAGTGCACTCTGCTTCATTAAAAACGTGAAAAAGCGGGAGGTGCTACACAGATGAAATAGGACATATAAGAGTGGAAGGCACCTAGGGAGATCATCTAATTCATCTCTCTGCCTCAAAGGAGGTGAACATGTAATTAACAGCTCCTAGTGGCTGTCTGCCTGATCTCTTCTTCAAAACTTAGTGCATGGGCATCTCTGTCACCTAAGAGTTTAGCCCGACATTTCACTAGTTTCATGCTAGAGAGTTCTCCTTATTCTCTAACTAAAATCTCCTTTGCTTTTACTTAAGCCCCTTGAGAGTTATTCTCATGCTTTTCTCATGCTTTTTGAGAACTTTGTTTATTCTTGTGGTTCTTTGTTGAACTTTTTCTCATTGACCTGTAAACTTCCATCATATGCTCTGGCTAAACCCCTCAGTGTTGCCCCCAGCGCTGGGAAGAAAAGAATTTTTTCTTTTATCGTTTTCAGGTGATGTCTGAATCTATAACAGTGCAATTTAGTCACTAAGCTCTTCATTTCAGATCATTCCACTAAATAGTACTCTTAAATTTTCAATTTTCCCTTTTGGAAAAACATTACTTACAGACCTTTTCTTTAAATTTGCTTTTAATTTGAAGAAAATAAACTCACGCTGATTCACTTATAACAAAATTATTTATTATAGGAAGGGTTCCTATCTGTATTGATCACTTTCCTAAAGCTTGGTATTAAGTGTCTTTTTTACTTAGAGTCCATGCAGCAAAGAAATGTGTTGGTAACCACAATCAAGTTTCTGAGGCACACTGTAATAAGTTGCATTTTTTAATCCAATTTTCATCTGGAACATTAAAGCCTTCCTACTACAATTCCTGTAACCACAGCTCCGGTATCTCTCATATCTCTAATAACATCGTACAGATTTCTGTTCATATCCTATCAGATATAACAGCGACTCATCTTGTTTTTCATCTCTGTCTTCAAGAAACACAATCATTGTTCTGAAGATGGAATGATCAGCTTATCTGAAGTGTCCTGAAGAGATACTGGCTCTTTCAACACCATTTTTATCAGCTCTTTAATCACTTGGAATTTTGTCATGCAGTCTATGTAGCCATGTTATGATGATTTTGACATTCCCTCAAGCTGCTAAAACAACAAGGGCTTTTGCACAGAAAGCTGTTTCAGATGACCTACTGCTGAGTACCCAGACAGAGCTCCAAGGGAGAGTTTTGCTCACAAAGATTTTGGACTTTCCTGAGATCCAACATGGATCTCGGAAACAGAAGAAATACCCATCTGTGGATTCATTTGATTTTGCTTAACTCCCCTAAAACACCACTCAGCTCTCTGCAGTATGCTAACAGAAGATCCCAGACTTTTGCATGCTAAGGATGTCTTCTGCCTGAACAAGCTTCAACTTGCCACCTTCACCTTTAAAATTACCTCTTTCTCTGGGTTCCTTTCCCCCAACGCACTGCACATATATTTCCTGATGAAGACTAGTCCCTTTTTCTCAAACCAAACAGTGCCAGCCAGAGATTGTCTCTTGTTGGCATAGAAGGGCCAATTTATCAGCCTTATCTAACTAGTGACAGTCTAATATTAATGTAGCTGAAGAGCCATTCGGTTGTTTATTGGAGACAAAACTCCTGTCTGAAGTCCATGGATGGACTTACTGCCTAAATAAATATTGTATGGTAGGTGCAGATAAAAATAATCATCTGTCTAGTTAAAGTAAAACATGTAAACAGGGATTCTGTAGTTCTCTGAGCTCACTTTTGTTAAAAAACCCAAAGTTTGGCTCTTGTTAAACAACCTAATCTGCTTTTGTTTAAAACTATGAGTTTTCCTGCATGGCAGTAAAATGTAGATGCTCTTTAGTATCCTTGTCCAGTACTTTTGTGCAGTGAATGGCAGTAGAGAGTTCAACACAGCTCTGGGCCACAGAGAACTACAGCTCCTGATCCTTGCAGCTGAGAGCTACAGAGATTGCTGTGGGTATGGGGTGTCCCTCCGTCACCAACAGAAGGGCAATTCTGGCCAGCAACGAGGAGCAAGGATGAGCTGTGATGCAGAATGCCTAAATGTTTTCAGTTCTCATGCAGGATGGTTGCATTTGGCACCAGATTTGGTGCCTGTCAATCCCTGCAGTTTGCTTAGATCTTTCTTGGAAGTTGCTCATGGAGGAAAGGGCAGGAGAGCACACTGCTGTGTAGCAGCCAGGCAACACTGATGAGGTGTGAGTTCATTAGCTTAGCAAGGAGCCATACCAGCACAGCTCTCTTGCATAGGTATCCTCAGCAAGTTTGTCTACCTGACTTTGTATTGTGTATGTGGAGGTACCGCTTGGAGTTGGCTTTGGCTTGTGACCTCTCCTATGTGCATTTTAATGATGGGAAGTTCGAGTCTTGGTGTATTTTCAACACGGGGGCCAGCAAACCTGTTTTTAAAGAGTTTGGGTAATTTTTATCTCAGCCCTTTCCCAGCCTTCCTCCCACCTTATCTTGCAAGCCAGATATGCTGCAGCAGCAGAGCAAACCTTTCTGCTTCCTTCTAAAGCTTCTTGCAGTAGTAGCTCCAGAAGACCCTTGGAAAAAATATTTGCTTCTCTTAAAAATGATTCCTTTTTTCCCTGGGAAGCAGTGGAGTGGTAGAGCTCCTGTTGCCCCAGGAGCCTTCCGTGAAAACTGAAAAATAAATTCAAAGAAAGGTATGCCCTAGTTCAAGGGAAGAAGGTTGAGCTTTACATGAGAAGAACTGAAGTATGCATACTCTGGCCCTGTGTGCAGAAATCCCAGCTAGCTCACTCCTAGCTGTAGTGTGGAGGAAATGGAGATGTAAATTTCTGGGTTTTTTTTTTTTTCTTTTTTTTTTTTTTCCCAGAAGCTTGGCAAGTTGAGGAGGCAGATGCAGTGCTATCTTAATGTATAGACACTATTTTTGCCTGTACACCTGAGCTGGTGCAAGGGTGTCATGTCCTAATTCCTGAATTTATGGGAAGAACTATTAAAACTGTTTAAGCCTTATGGAAAGCACTGAAGGGTGAGGGGCAGTAAGCTATTAACCAAGGACTGGTAAAGTCCAGCAAAGAGCACACCCAGCCCTTTATTGTGACCACTGCCACTAGACAGGAATGTGGCCAAATGTCCTAATCTAATTTATTCCAGTCAGTTCATAACAATATAAAGAGGCTCCTGGAGTGTTTGGCTCCAATATCACCTGTAGCAGTAACCGGGAAAGAAAGGAAAAAAAAAAAAAAAGTCAATTATAAAATATGTCCCTCACACTGTGAACACAGACTCAGATATCCCAAGGTTTTTAGGTGTCTAAACCTCCACTGAGAGTTTAAACCTTCAAGTAAAAGGTTTCAGATGACCAGCATATCTTTAAAGATCTGATGGCTGGAATCCAGAGCTCAGTTACACGTAGCACCCTGTGAGAAGGAGATAGGTATACATGACAGACACCCTAGAACAATGGTATAAAAAACCTAGGTGATGAACAACCCTAGTTTGTTATGGAGAAATTCTACCTTACCAAGAATCCTATCCTCCCTACTGCAAGTACAAGAAAATGAGGTTTTGTCATGACAGTCCAGCCATTCTTTGCTTTTCCCGAGGTT
The DNA here is from genome assembly GCA_013400055.1 of Nycticryphes semicollaris. Taxonomy (NCBI): domain Eukaryota; kingdom Metazoa; phylum Chordata; class Aves; order Charadriiformes; family Rostratulidae; genus Nycticryphes; species Nycticryphes semicollaris. Next base: position 719,899 of record VXBJ01006628.1, read on the forward strand.
TCCTAGAGCTTTTCTAGTCCCTTTTATCCCACGGCACGGTCAGGTTGGAGTGATACAAAAAGGGATTGGAAAATCTCTGATGAGAATGACAATGGTTGTCCTGTCAGGTGTGATTAACACTAACGTGGTTAAACACCTTACCAAGGAAGACCTGCAGGATGTGCGTGAAATTTTAAAAAAGCTGTTCTCTTTCCAGTCATGCCCTCTTGGTAAATTATAATTTCAATATATTAAGCAGAATGCTGATGAAAAATCTAATGTGGAATCTGGCAATTCTGACAGCCCAGTAAAGTCTACAACAACCGTTGCAAAACTCTTTCTTTTGATGTCATGAGGCAGCTTTTCAACACTGTCATGTCCATCCTACTGTACGCTGCACGTCAGAAGCTTATGATTCCAATAGAAATTAGGTGTTTCTCAAATAATCACAACAAAGGCAGATTTACTTGGCGTTTTCTTTCTCTTGTGGAAAACCCCCTACAAGAAATTTCACTGATCATGACAAAATTACAGGCTGCTTTCTGGTCTTGTGACGAGATGAGCTGTGAGCAAGGCAGCCTTCACTGGGTGCCGTGAGCGGCACAACACAGCACCACATCACTAATAGCGGAGTCTGGGCTCTCGAGCTGTCATGTACAAATCTTGTTATAATGAGCAGAGCATTAGTAATAGAGGCTGAAATTTCCAAGCTGCGTAAGGGATTTACATGCTCAGTTCCCATTAAATTTAATGGGATGCGTGCCTCAAAATCCCACCCACAATAAATTTTTTCCAGCCATTCTTTTTGCAAAGGAGGGAGAAGGGATAGAAAAATAGAGGGATGGAGAGAATCAGGTGTTTCTTACTGGGATGGAAGGCCAATTGGTTGTTGTAAAATAGCATCCAAAACGGGGGACCAGAATGAAATACTTCACAGGGGTCTCTTCTGATACTCAAGTAATTTGAGTCTGGACTCTGCTCCAGCCTGCCCTGTGAGGTGGATGGGAACATAATGCCCTCTGCGTTTTGAGACTTCTATTTCTGGACTGCAGACCTACTTGCAGTCATTAAAGCACATTTGAAAATGAAAATTAGGTAGAGAGACATAGATGGGATAGCGTTGGTCTTTGGAGATATGTAGGAAAAGGATGAAAGGAGGATGTGAATTGAGAAATCCTTGTGTTACACCAGTTCACTTCTCTAATTAGGTCTTGTTGCATTTACTTTTTCAACTGGATTTGTCTGTAGTTAAATCAGGTGCATTTTTTAAGTGTCAAAAATACTAAAGATCAACATGTTTCCCTGGTAACAGTGGATCCCATTACTTTGCTTCCAGGAAAGCACCAGCTCCTAGATTCATCTCCAGCCTTCGTAAGTTCAGGCCCCAAACTGAGTGAGAGTCAGTTTCCTCCGTAGATCAGGAAAAAAGAGGGATGGAGAGTGACATACCGGTGGTTCAGCTCTTGCCCCTGGGGACGAAAGGGTTCCTCTTGTTTAACTTCACTAACTCATATATTAGGTACCAGCTTTTTGATCTCTGCCTAAGCCTTCTCCACAGACTGGCACGTACCTTCAGAAGGAAATTGTTTCACCTGAAGTTATGTATTTAAGATAGGTGCCCTTACAGGAGCCTACAGTAGCATAGTCCTGGCTCGAATGAATGCTGACAGTTAGCTCAGATGAACCTATGCCCAAATACTCAGTTATGAGTGAACCCCATTGGGCTTCAGTTGCATGTGCTTTGGATCATTGCATTTACATTTGCTCGTAATGAGGTTTTCCCTTATGCCCATACTGAACTTCTCTTTTGCCTGTAAGTAACCTCTCAGAATCCTAAGTTAAGAGCAGAAAGCACAGCACAGGTGTCAGTACTTCCAAACTTCAACCTGTGACTATTATTTCCATTTTTCCCAAAGAGGAATCTGATTTCAAGACAATTAAGGTGGGTTTTTTCTTTTTTTTTTTTTTTTCCACTCGGTTGGCTATTTCCATGGCTTGATTTTTCCATCTGGAAATAAGTAAGGATAAAACGCTCTCTCCACCCTGTGTTTGCCCTGCCTGTTCAGCATGAGTGATGTGGAGGCAGGTAGGAGGGATTCCAGGCAGCCTGCTGCAATGTGGCATCTGGAGACGCAAACTTGGAGGGGTTCCCAGGAAGGGAATATAACATTTGGCAAGGAAAGAAGGAGCTTAGCCGAGAGAGGGCTGTGAGGTTTCCCCTTCTTCTATCCCCGTCCTGTTGCTTATTTCTGAATATTTGTTTTATTCCCCAGCCATATTAGAAGTGTAAATTACACAGATGAGCTAATGAGATCATCTGTGTCTGTGCCATTCGGGGAAGAGGAAAACATGGAGATGCTTTCTCCTTTCTAATCATTTACCTTTATTTTGAGACTAAAGACGCTCAGATTCTCCACACTTGGCTCTGTGAGCCTGGGACAGATCCTATGGTATTTCTTCTGTGACTTGATATGTATTTTTCCTTTGTGTTTCTGTCATTCACTCCAAACATCTCTATTGTCTTACGGCATACATGTGTGCTGAAGTTCTGGTCCACGGAAGTTTTGGGTTCTACAGAAAAAGAACCTGATTTTTGCCCATGCAGAGCTTTAGGTTCAATAAATATAAGGAAGAAGTTGTTGATAGCAATCTCCTTGTTCTATTTTCCCCTGAATTCTATTGAGCAATGAGTGTAGGCAGTTATGGGTAAATGTTCAGCTGGCGTAAATGTAGGCACCTTCACTGCAGCATTGCTGATTTATTGGGATGTGACCCTATGTTTGCAATTAAGATTATGTCCATAGAACAGATGGGTCAGAGTGATGCATTTGCCTTTATGAGGCACTGACTCAGATTCCCCGCAATAGATCACCCGTATCACAAATTGGTGCTGTGCTGTTTTAAATAGCAGAGGTGCAAGGAAGGATTTCTTGCAGCAGTTGACAACTTTCAGTTTTTAATATGTGAAGTTTCTTCTCTTGCTAAACGTTTATGTGTGGGGAAGGGAAGCGAGCCTGTAAGATATTTGTTTGTTTCTGTACTGAAATTACAATTCTGCTTTTAAACAGAGTTTGAAAGATGCTCAGTTAGTAAAAAGCCTTTTAGTGGGAGGGTAAAGACAGTTCTTTATTCAGAAACAGTTGTTACAGTTTGGTTGTGAATCCCTCCATAGAGACACTACTGTTGCTTTTATCCTCACTCTTGCTAGTTGCCTCAAATGTATATTCTCAGAAATACACAAACTCCAACTGGAAACACTTAGTAAGTTTCTCTGCTGAGACAGGGACAACATTACTACATGATGCTAGAGAGCTGGATTGAGAGGTAAGGTATGGGACACTGCCACGTACCCCATTAAGTGCTGCTTTTTAAAGAATGTTCCGTGTCACTGGACGATGCTGCCTCTACTTGGTGCAGAATTGGCGATGCTGGTGTCTGCCTTTTGCTTTTCTGTGCCTTGGATTTAGTTCTTATCACTCCTTTAGGAGCAGAATAAATGGTTGTTGGTTCATTCACCTCAGTTGTCAGTAAACATGAGGAGATATGAGAAGAAAGTACCTAAAGACAGAAATCTGCAAGATCAAGAGAAAATGATAAAAAGAGAAAAAATCTTTTGCAGCACAGATCTTCCTTCTCATCTTTGTTCCCCAGCAAGCTACCCTACCTTCCTCCTTTCATTAACTTACGAGTAAGCTTAAAAACAAATTGAAATTTTGTTACTCTGTATTGTAAGGGATTTGTTCCTTCCTTCTGTGTAGGGGAGGAAGGGAATACGCAATCCCAAACTGTAATGCCCAGTCTTGCCCAATCTCTTCGTCCAAGCTTTACTTTCTCATTTTTTGTACTGGGACCCCACACAGGAAAGAGGGAAGATGCAGAAGAAGTTACATCATTTAATTTTTCTCCTTAAGATCCTTTGATAAACATTTTTATGGTATAACTTAATATCTGGCTTCAGGCTGCTTTTCTGTTTGGATATTTTTTGCATGACAACACAGATAGCAGAGCTAAACATTTTTTTGGAGTTAAGCTGCATTAAACTGAGCTGAGCAACCCTGCTCAGGGTCCTCTTAGGTGCTGGGACCAGGCTACTGATCGGCATAATATTTAAAAACAATTTGAGTAGGAGACCAGCAAGTCACCCATCTCTTCCAAACAGAAGGGTCACATCTTGTCACTGTGACTTCTAAGCCCCAGGCAAGGAAATCTTAAGGTAGAGGTACTGTTAGGAAGGGATCACTGGGCTCTGTAGTCAAGCCTTGAGTGGAAAAGTCCTGCTTCTTTTGCAGAGTAGTGTGTCCCACCAACCAGACCAAGCTGTCACTCCGTTCCCTATTTCTGTGGAAGTTCAAGCATGACACAGAGGATAGTAAGAGCTCAAAATAAGGGTTCACCTCCTTAATCTGGAGCACGGTGGGACTTCTTCCTTTTGCACGAGTCATGCAAATTCAGAATGCTTAACCTGTGACAGAAATAATTCCGATTTGAACACATTAATTGCACCAGGTCAAGGTAACAGTTGTTTTTTGCATGGATCATTTCAGAATATTTTCTGTGGGTGTTTGTAGCAAGCGAATCATAGGATGCAGTTGTTGCTATAGCAATAAGCCTCCTTTAGTGAATGAGGTAGTGTGGCCCCCCTCAGACAGACCAGCATACTCCCACCAATTATCACTGCAATGAGGTACCTGCCACGGTTTGCTTACCAGGGATGTGATAGGTATCGATAAACCCTGAATTCTAGGAGCAAATGGATCCCATGGGATTCATGTTTCCAAAAATCCTTCTTTGTTTGAGGTTTGATTCACCAGTGAATCTGAAATTTGCTGACTATAATTGCATCAATTATACTAATGAGTGATTTTTTTCCAGTTGTGTATGATCTGAGTATGGGATATGTAATTTAGGCACGTGTGTGGTATGTTGTATTTCAATTTGGAAGCTGAGAGAAACGCAGTGCAGCCTCTGTGATAGCTCCGTGAACAGGCTGGACTAACTAGGGCAGTCAAAATAACACAGCTAAGCTTGGCCTTAATTCTCAGGGAAAAGATTCTGTAAGATATCTTTGAAATGTTTAATCTAAAAGATAAAAATTAAAGCATAAGAAAGGCTATAATAATAACAACTTTTTTCTGGTGTCTGCTTTGTTTATTGGTTCATACAGCGATGATGGCATGTGGTATTCAGGGAGTGAATGCTTTGTTTTTAAATAGTCCATGGGCTGATCTCAGGAGGTTGGCTGAGCAGGATCACTGGCACACCCACCCCAATAGGTGTCTAATCCTTGTTCCTCCTACTTTGTGAGAAACTGTGTCCGACCCAAACCCCTTTGAAGTCAGTGCAAAGCCGAGATCCTTTGGAAGGGTCTTTTGGACTGAGTCCTGCAAACAGGGTTTGAGGGCTTGATCACTCAGCTCTGAATCCAAATATGCTCCCTGAGTCACTGTAGTGATTCTGAATTTATGCTGATAAAAACAGAAGGAAAACTAGTCCCTTCTTCCCAACTTTAGCACATAATGAGGAATAACCAGCTCAGTTAATTTTGCAGGTATTGTACTTACTGTTTCCGCTCATCTCTTCTCTCCCTCACATGCTCACAAGATAGGAAAAACAGATCCCTTCTGATGGCTCCTATAGGTGGCATCTAATTTATGGTGATGATGGGCTTGTGGCTGTTGGAGAAACAGAATGAAAGGGAAAGTAGTTGTAAAATTGCAGGTTTTTGTGTACTGCTTGCACTTGTCTATAACTATTTATTATCCTAGATGGCAATCTGATTCTCCTTGATGTACTCCAGCACTAATAAAGGAATTTTGCAGTATTATTACAGCAATTTTAACTCAGTTCACTCAGAGAATGCCGTTGGACCCTGAAAGTCAATTATAGGTATCGTTTAAAAAAATAGACAACGCAAATCTGGACCTGTGTTTTCATCACTACTTAGAAAGCAAAGTAAAATTACGGTGAGGGAAATGCGCATTAGAAAACTGGAGGTGTTGTGAAGGGAGGGGAGTAGGATGAGAGGTGATGTTTCTGCTGCAAGGTTTTCTTCAAGCTTCGGAGCATTACTGACACTCTGCCACCTGCTTTGCTTTCCCGTCCAGCTCCCAAGTGGCCTTCAGGCAGAAACATCGCATCTCATCATGGCTTTGCTTTCTAGAACGGGTCTTGCTAAGGATCATCATGAAAGCATCCGGGAGCCGTGTCTGGATCTCAGGTGAATTAAAAGATACTGCCTGAGGTTAATGTTGGGTTCATCCTTCAAGGCCAACAAAAAGCCAGAAACTGATAAATATAAAGCACGTTCCACCATGATGTAGACGCCTACTTCTTTAATGTTATGTTTTATTCCCTAGACTCTGTAGGTCCACATAATTTTCAGTTCCTTCTGACACCATGCCCTTCGCAGAAGTGATCTTTTCTTGTTGTTAAATCTCGTGGGAACATTAAAAGGATTTCTATTATTGTGGCTGGAAACAGTCACTGGTTTTTAATTCTCTAAATTCTCCTTTCCTCTCTTTTATAGAGAAAAGCCTTGAAGGATTTCTGGCAGTCAATTTGGATTTAATCAGAGGGGTTCTTATAAATGAGGAGTAAAAATAATTAGTGGTTATTCGTGACTCTAGGAATTGAGTCCTGATCATTTGATAAAAACATAAACTGTAACAGGACATATAGCATGCAAGTGTTGTCAAGAGATCTGTGCAAAATAAGGATAATAGTACCCTCTTTCTCCTGCTTAGAAAGGCTCTTCTTTTCAGCAAAATACTACTTTATCTGTAAAAATGTCGTTTTGATGCCTGTTAATTGTTACATCTCTGGGCAGTGGGAGTTTGAAGTTTCAAGTATGATAAACAGCCAAGAAACTGCGCTCTATCTTTGGTGAAAGATAAGCTGGAATAAGGAGAGTGATTAAGAGTTGTGTTGAAGATTTATCTAATCAACTCGGAGACCAGGTCCGTGTGTTGTCTTGATATGATAGTTAAGGTAAATTTGCAAGTTCAAGCAGGTCTGACCTCGGCATACTTGCTGTGCAGACAGTGAACTTCTTGTGATTGTTCCCTGTGGTTTATAGGATAATGAAATGAATACAGAGGGGAAGAGAGAACATAAAATATAAGTGCTTTTTCCTCCAGTCAACCACCCTGCCAGAAGCTGTGCTGTCACACAGGGTATGTCCTAGTCTCTGTTGGTCTCTGGGCATCGAACCAGGGTAGAGGAGTGATAACATGAACAATTTTGCAGAAGAAGATGAAAGCATGTTCCCACACTTTTTGGTGCCCATCAACTAAGATCTCCCTGCTTCTGAATCCAGAACACGTGTGCTCATGGCACCTGACTTTTAAGTATCAGTTCCGATTTTTTTCTCCATGTAAAAGATGTACAAGCGTGGGCATGGGAGACTGAGGAAGTGAAGCTGAACAAGCAAATCCTCAATGGTAGCTGATCAGCTCAGATCCACCAGGCTCACAGCACAGGCTCTGACACAGCTGAGAGTCGCTTGGATGGCAGCATCAAGTCTCAGAGAGGACTGAGAAGCCACACCACAAAGAAAAGGATTAACATAGTGTGAAAAGCCGGACATCAATCATAATTGCAGGAGCAAAACGTTATACACCGCTTCCAGGGAACTTTGTTCTGCTCTCCTTCCACTTCTAAACCCCCTGTATGTACTGGGCTGATAAAAACTTTCCGTGAGCCTTCTGTTGCCTACATTGAGGTGAAATTGCTCAGCCAGCCCTGGGGCAGAACTAGTGGAGCTGCTGTCACATGGCACCTGCTGCAGATTGGCTCCATTATTTATCACTGATGGAGATGTGTACAATGGAGAGAAGGGGAGAATTATTGTATATAAATGTTGCAATACACATGATTCCCAGTTAGAATTGATTTTTCCCTTGTGAGATATGCTGTCTCATTGAAAGAGAGAGAAAGGTATAATTTTAAAACTGACTCCTGTAAGAAGAATTAAACAGACAAAAAAGACCCGAAAAAGTGGAAGCATTATATCAGGGGTGCTATTAATAATTTTCTTAGGAAAATATATTCTTGCTGTGCACCTCACTGACCTAGTGAAACAAGCCTTCCTGTATCTGCCCATTCTAATATTTAATACTGAGTCCCTCCAGCTTTTTTCCTCTGCATTCAACACCAGTTTGTCTCGTTTGTTGCAAGTGGCAGATGGGAAAGAAGTGGAGGTTACCTCTGACAGAATTGTCAAATTAAATTTATCCTGATCCCTGTACCTTCTCCAGGAGACCCCATATTTATAGTAAAGTGCGCACAGCTCATAAGCATTGGTTTTCAAAAACACTTTGACAGCAAATAATAAATATAAAATAATGCACAATACAATATGCAATTGACTTATAAGCCTCCCAGTCGATGCAAGTGTTATCCAGCATACATAATTACATTGCAGGCAGCGCATCCTTTACCTGGGAATGACATACTCTGATAAAAAATAAATAATAATAATAACCCCCCCTAAGTATGCACCACTGGGTGCCTTGTCTAAACCTGGCTATGAAGAATGAATGTGAAATTAGCATTCGATTAGAACTGAAGGAAATGCAGGATGTGAATGTAAAGCAAAGGACTATATCAATGTCTAAATATGAATGTGACATTTGTATGGCTGCATAAATAGTCTCCTTGTGCAGCATCTCTCAGAGAGAAGATCTGCCACGGGTTGTTCACGGAGTGTGATTTTCCACAGTGTAGGAAAATTCCAGGTTTAAGGTGGTTTTCTCAAGTGGAAGACCTGCCCTTCACTTCTGTTCCCATCCCTTTTTTCCCCTGGGAGCACTGCAGTTTTTTCTCCCTGTCCTATTTATCTATTGCCATCGCACAAGGTTCATAACAAGTGGTTATCTCTGAATTTTTCTCCTTCCATTTTTTCTCATAGGTTTTCCGTAGAGTTCAGACCCTGTATCTTCTGAATGGTTTTGCAATACTTGTCTTCATATCTTGCTCTTCCTCTCCAGAACGTAAAGCAATGAATGAAGGTGGAGTCTCAGTCATCCCTCACTCACAGGCAGGCATCAGCAAAAGAGTATTTGGCCAGGCCATGCAGGCAGTTCATGCCATTTAGGATCTAAAAGCATTTCTGAACCCTTGTCAACATTAGATGTTCTACAGCTTTGACTCTGTCACCAAATAGCTTCTCATTTCTCCCAAAGGGTGCTGGGAGAAGCGCCCCTTTCCCATGTACTGAGCTACAAGGGCCAGTGATAATATCTACCTTTCTATGAAAAATGACTTCATACTCTGAGCAAGTCCCTGAAAATAAAAAGGTGTGTCCACTTCCCTATTGGCTTTGAGTGCGAGAATTAAAGCAGATGGGACTGACATCTTTCTTCCTCCAACCTATATCCATTCAAGACTGAAGGTTTATTTTTTAGCTGATGTACTTATTGCCAATTACATTTAAACGAGAAAGCAAGCTATGCAACTTGCCAGGGTAGATGACATTAAAGTTAAATTCACAGGGTTTGCTTCAGATGTGTCTGATGCCACCCTTGAATCAGATCAATTTGGAATCTAAGAAAAATGTTCATTTTAGGAAAATGAAATTGTCCTTTACCACCTTCCAAAGCTGTCAAGAAAAGTTCGCATTTGTTACAACCAACTTTGCCATCTACTCGACCTTAAATCCAAGCATTTATGTGTTCCTTCCCAAAATAAGCATCAGTTAGGTTTGGGAGAATGCCTTAAGGGTGTGCAAGCCAAATTGTACCAGGCAAAAAGATCCTGTTTTAAAAATCAGCTTTACGGGTGAATCTTCCCGTCACTGTTAACGTTTAACATATCCCCCTAAGCATGGATGCTCTTTGAAGCAAGTTACCAGCTTAATTGGGACTCTTTAATAAAATTTAATGCTATTTTTTTTAATGAAGAAAGATGAAAAGTTGCCTAGAGGGGAATCTTGAGCACAAGGTATTTAAAGAAATTATTCTTTGAGAATGTCGATCTCTTATCTCATTCTCCACAAATCATTTAATGAAATAACATTAGCATTTCACTTCTTGCTGTATTCGTGTCTCCCCTCTGTGTGTATTTTTTTTTACTTTTGTTTTTTTCTCCTTTTCATGGAAAAAATAAGGCACAACAAAGCACTCAAACAACAACCTCGTGCTATTGAGCAACAATTAATATTGTCTCATTTTTGCAAATGGGGAGCATAGTTGTTTTGGGGTTTTTTTCCCAGACAATTAGGTAGATAGATTTCTCTTGCATTTGTTAATGCTGATCTCAAGTTTAACAGGCTTGGCTTTTCAGTTCCATAATTACTGCAAACTTGGGCATCTGCAGCCAGTTCTAGATACAAAGCAGCCCTATTGCTATTCCCTGGAGGTGATAACAGGAGATGGCTTTCTGCTCCAAATGTAGATATTGCGTGCTCACCCTTTACATTCAAGAATTATTTGGGTCCTACTGTCAGTGCTTGTGTTTGTCACTGAAAGACTCAGCATCAGCGCCTGATTCTGAATGGGAAAAAAGGCATTATGTTTCCACTGCAGTTTCCTTAGAAGTCCCAACTTGCCATAACAACCTGTTAGGGAGTGACTGTAATTTGAACTAGAGAATGGGAACATTTGTGGTGTCCATTCCTTGGCAAATTCTTGTCTCATTTCCCTCTCTGCTACTTCATCTGTTATTATCTCAGGCCTGGTTTCTTGTTCTTAGAAGAAGTAATTGTCCAGTTTTTGTGACACAGGTGTTGGATGGCAAGGAGCAGTGTCAGCAAATCAGTGTATTTTATTGCAGGTAGGGTCAGAAGGAAGAGGAGGGATGGGTTATAGGAGCAATGACGTGAAAAATCCAGCTCACTAGCTTTGTTCTCCAAGGCAAGAATTTCTCTATTCTGCGCCTATGTATAAATAATTGTCTTCTTTTTTTTACCAATTCACAGCAGTTATTTGGTTTTCAGCACACTAGGCTCTTCTTCACATATTTGTTAGTGCTTTATCTCTGTTCTGTTTCACTCTGTTTTCAGGGAAAAAGCCAGCAATACATAATTTCCATAGAACCTGGCTTCACCACATTTTTCTCCATGACTTTTCCCCCTAATTTCAAGGCTCTGTTATTGTCTGTAACGCTGTAATATGATCTTCATGGTTCTCGTAAGACTTAGGAGAGTGGGTTATATGAAAATTTCCTGAGTAGTCTCCAGAGTTTCGTCTTACATTCAAATCACCATACACATCCATAGGAAATAGAAAGGAAAGGAACAGGTCATGATGTTCCTTCCCCCAGCATATTAGTTTAATGCCTTTAAAATAGGTACCCTTCAGCAGAGAGAGAAGTTAATACGTCATCCACCTGTGATGCTGGGACTCCTCATCTGTCTACAGTCCCATTGATTTTAAGGTCATGTTCCAGGACGTTTGCATTAATATACTGTTTGTTGACGTCTCCAAAAAAAAGGAGGCTTATTTTTAAACTATGGGGGGCTTATACACACACACACACACAGACGTACTCAAATATTTTTAGAAAAAACTATCAATCTGTTTTTTATACCCAAGAAAAAACATGCATCACTGCACTTGAGGAATGAATGCAACAGACTAAAGCAGAGAGGGAAATTCCTGTCTTCATTCAGATCTAAAGTTTTACAGGATCCTTCTGCAATTTGTGGGCTACCTGTAACTGACGTGCATTCAACAGGCAACTTGGTAAATATGCAGTATCAACCCAAGCCCTCTTCCAGTCTGCCAAATATTTTCTCCCCTCCAGGCTGATCCCCAAAGGCACCCCACACATCCATTGCAGCCCTGCCTGGATACCTGCTCCACAAAGGCCTCTTCAGCTAAGCAGCCAGCCAGTCAATTAACGAAGTGGCAAAACAAGCACAACTTATGAAAACCACTCTTTTGCTTCCTAATGAGGAGTCATAATAACTATGATGGATTTTTTCCTTTCATATTTATCAAGCTATGATTTAATCATCATCAACATCCAGAATTAAAAAAAGTCCCCTAAACTCAAATTGACAGAAAATTCTGGGGTTTTTAGGTACTCTGTAGTAATGATTCATGCATTTGCAGCCGAGATAATAATAGTCTAATACCTTGATCATATTGCATTTTACATAATTTTACATAATTGTTCATAAGGGCTACAATTATTGTGACTGTGAAGTATAAAACTACAGGAAGAGAATGAAAAAGCCAACTCAAACTAATATGTTTAGCCTGATTTTCTTGTACTGATTACCACTGGGAAAACACATATTTTTAACCTAGCAATGTTTGAATATTTTTGTGCTGCAGTGCTGCCACAAACGGAACAATATAATAACTACAGTGATTGTCATCCCAAAGTGCCAAATTACTGAGCACTGTTAAGTGTGTTCACAGGGCCATGGAGGTGTTCTGGCTTTCTGAAATACTTCTAGCAAAGAGAGTGTGGTTGCTAGTGGTTTAAAGTACAGACTGTGCTCACCTGTTTGGTTATTAAACGTATTAACGCTTCTGCTCTCTGCCATGCTGAAGAGCATTCTGGCTGTCAGTGTCAGGAGGAATAGGCTGGGTTTGTGCTATTTTTTCGTTGCTCTAATTGTTCCCCAGTGTTCCTGAGGAAAAGCAATATTCAGCTGCAGGAAAGAAGGCAAAACCCACTCATCTGATACACACAAGCAGGCCTGAGGAAGGAGAAGCTAGGATAGCTGTTCACTTTGGTAGACTGCAAATTTCCAGGCAAAAGATCCTGCCTGTGGCTGTTTCTTCCTCCTCCTCCTTCTCCCTGGACTCCCTCTGGCCATGTGCTGTCATGTATCCTGGCTCCTTTCCATTTGCTGGTTGGGAGGCACCTGGAGCCACTGGAGTTAGGGCAGTGCCCAGCTCACTGTTTGCACAGCCACCAAACCTCTCACTCCAAACAGCCTGGCCAAGAAATCCCGCAGAAGTACCAAACACCACGAATGCAAACAGTCTGCTTGCTAGGGGGGGGTTAGCAGGAGGCTGAGGGCACGGGGAGATGGGCTCAAGTGATGGGAAGCTCAAAGATCTGTCCCCTTGCTACTGCCCAGGAGCTAGGGCCACACAGTCCCTTCAGCACAAAGTTCAGTGCTCCAGCTGAAGCTGTGGCTGACGATGGCATCACATTAATATGCCAACCTCTACATTCAAGCCATTGAAATGCAGGCACATGTTTGCCTCTAATTGTTCTGGGGAGAGCGGACCGCTGGGAGCACTAACTTTTTAAATTGCCTCCGCTAGATTCCTCAGAGCTTGACCGCCGGAGCTGTCATCACCATTTAAACTTGTGAAAAGCCCAGCACTCTAGACTGAGGTGGAAACAGGTCTTGGGTAAGGCCTTCACCCCATGCAAGGAATGAATTTTATCCAGAAAGCTGCAATACCGTGAAACGTGTTAAGGAGCAGCCCATAGGTGTGATCAGTCTCTTCTGGTTCAAAAGGACCCTCGGGCTTGCTGCTGGGTGGAAGAAGACACAGGTTGCTGTACCCCATCTAAATTTGTTTCTTAGGTGTCAGGAAAACTTCACCTTCTCTGCATCGTTTTCTCTTTGAATTCACAGCTGGGAGGAGATTAGATGCTCTAGGCACTGACTTGTTGTCTTCGTAGGGAAAGATTTTCACAAGGATTTACTCAGGCCTGTCATTACATTTCTGTTCTCCATTGGCTTCTGCCGTAATGGAAGGGGAGAAGATTAATAAATCGCGACTGCCAGAACAGAAAGGCCACCACAGTAATCGAGTCTGCATAGGGGTTTGAGTGAGGAGCTCATTTTCAGAACAATATCTTGACTTTCAAATCCTTCAGGACGGATTAAAAAAAAATTTTCTCAGTCCAGTATCTTCAGGATCCGAATGACCATCAAAGCAAAGGCTTCATGGTGGCACTTCTCCAAATCATCTGGGTTATCTTGAAGTTAACCAATTTCCTCATTTCTGATTTTCCCGTCCCTCAAAGGCAAACAGTAATGTGCTGCCAGCACAGCACTTGGACTTCTCAGGAGGTGCTGTTCTGGCAGATCAGAAATAGATTTCCGTGCCCCTCTTATGTCAGCCTTTGATCTCTGGAGACTGACCTGCACAAGTTTAAATTAGCTTGTTCAGACAGTGTGTAAAAATCAAAATAGTCAGCTCATGCATAATGGTCAGTGTGGTCAGTGGTTCCACAGTCAGCTGGATGTGCAGACTGCTCTTGCTAGTGAAGGCTCAGGTCTGCAGGTCTCCTTGTGGTGGGATGGGATGGAGAGAGCAGGGAGAGGCTCACAGGAGATCTGCAGCTTCCCACAGATGACACTGGTGGGGGGGGATCTGCATTCAGCTTCCCTCTGTGTAACTCTGAGAGTTACTCTTCACCTCTCCCACCGACATGATGATTGCTGACACACAGTGTTTTCCATTCCACTGGCGGTGGCATTTGTCTGTACCAAAGTCCTTCATGCTCTGTCAGATGGTAGTTGAGGAAGGAGAGAAACTCCATCATCCCTGTCTAATGTGGGACGCTCTTTGTGTGTCCCCTGTGCGTTTGCTGACTGAGTCACGAGACACAAGATACTTCTGAGCACGTTGGCACTTCTCCGTGGCACAGAAGGTTGGCAAACAGCGATACTAGGTCAGGTCTCGAAGACAACATAACCGCTTTCGCTGCATGTCACCAAAGTGTTCAATTCATCCCTCTATGGAATCAAGCACTTGTTTTATTCAGTGCGATGTCTGCTACCAGGATGACAGGAAGCAGCCAGAGTGAGGAAAGCATCTGTCTCCCAATTTAAAAAATGTTAGATTTAATTTAATTTATTAATTCGATCGTGTCATCTGCAGCACTTGTTGGCTGTCCCCGTGTCCTAAGATTTCAGCCTGCACGTGAGAACACCCTGCATCCATCTTTCCCCTCTCCATGCACTCAGCCTACCCTGCAGGACTGTATATAGGGCAGATGAGCACAAACTACTTGATGGGGCTGCCAATTTCCCTGTTATCAGCATGTGTAGCTGGAAATACTGAGTTGCACTCCTTAGTTACACGTAAAGTTCTTCTGAAGCAAAAAGACAAAGGCAATATTCTTTGTCGTCATTCCCGGTTATTTCAAAATTGCTATCCACAGCAGAGCATCATCAGTCATTAGAGTCACATATAGGAGCATTATATTCACTTTGCGGTCTCTCAGCTCCATCGCCAAGGACATCACAGTCACAATGAGACATAATCAGCGGGCTGTTGCCAATTTTGAGACATAGTAATTTAGCAAAAATTTCCTGTGTTCAGAGTCCTCTGAAGTTGGAGGAGCTGCTCTGAATTTCTCTGCATTCCTTTTATCCAGTTCGGTGTGAATGGCATGGAGGGAGAAATAAGGCGTGAGGACCCTCTTTAGCATGCCACCGCTACACCTATAGCTTGCAGGGCACGTGTGCTGCATAATATCAGGCATGACCAATACAACAAGGGACAACAGGAGAGAGCTGAGGAAAAGCCGCAACCTTGAGTGACCTTGCTGTGGTGAATTTTTTAACTTATCCTTCTCCCTGTTGCAGTTAGGGTAAAAAGATACTACACCAAAATACTCTTTTGCATGGAACTTTCAGAAAGAAGCTTCAAATTACACAAATGTGAGACAGCTGATCTGGTCCTTCAGGTTTTTACAGCAATGTTTAGCTGGTCTGATCTTTATTCCTAACTGATGACAGCTTGATGAGTGACATTAGGCAAATGAAACCCCTCTGTGCCTCACTTTTCCCATGCATGATTGTATTTCCCCAGTGCTTGGTGAGCTAAGGATGCTTTAAAATTGTCTGTTAAGAGATGAGTAGCATTTGACCACTAACTGCGCGTTGGAAGTTCATTAATATTGTATCTTACGGCAACAATTTGTAATGCGCAACCATTTAAAAGCTAGTTTTTAGTCTGAAAAAAATCTGCTGACACCAAGGCTCAAGAAATTTTCTGTCTTGTCTACAAGGAAATTAATATATGTGAATTTTCTGTCTGCAAATGGAGCTGTTCCCAGAATCTTCCCTTCTGCTCAGGAGAGAGAAGATCGCCCACTTCAACAAAAACATTGCTTCCAATGGTCTCCTTCCAGCCCAGACAGGCTGGGTCAGTACTATTTTGGATTACCAGTACTTTGAGACTTTATTAACCCTCTGTGAAATGCTTATGAGCATCTGGCCACGCATTTAATGTGTGCAACTTACTTTGGGGTCCTTTGCTGACTTGAGCATGAAGGGATATAAACATAAATGCAGACAGATTTATTGCAGTCTAATTTAATAAAAATGTCAACAAATAAATGCGCGTTTGGCAGGGGAATAAATATCAAATCGGAGCGAAGCAGGCAGTGGAGTAGGTTGTTAGAAATTAACATGAAACGTTTGGGTTTGACAGCGACTATAAAACAAGATTGTACTTTGGAGACTTGGGGAGTGATTTAGCGGAGGTGTGCTTCCAGGGCACGCAGCAGCAGCAGCTCACATGAGCTGGGCGCAGGGAGATAGGTTCGGGATGAGACCACACCGCTACTGCAGGCAATGGTTTGTGATGTGTCGCTTCCATTTGTAAACTGACATTTAATGTAAAGGGAGCGAGATGTTGCCTTGATTGGTTTTCCGAGGCAGGGCTGTGGGCTGTGCCTGCGCGTTGCTTAGCAGCAGCATGCCAGCCCCGGTCCAGGACTGGCCAGCTTGCTCCTTCTGCCTGGCACTTGGGCTTGTTTGGCTCCCGTGACTCCAGCTTCATGTATTTCTGCTTCAAGGGAGAGGCAGGAAAGAGATGCAATCTGTGTTATGCACCTAGACTGTCTGGGTGTTAGCTTACGGAGTGATTTGCCCAGGGTGAAATAGGAAGAAACAGCTGAATCGATTCTCTTGATACCCCCCGCACTCTCATGTCTCTTGCATTTTAAATATTTCATCTTCCACTGCCCCTTCTTTGTGTCTGCTTGTGCCCTCTGGAAGCCAGCTGCTGCTCAGGACATTTCCCGAGATGGATAGCAGACGTCCTGCTCCTCTCGGGCCCCACAGCCAAGTGATTTCACCAGCTACAGAGCTTTGAGTTAAGCTTTATCTGGAGGGAGTCTAAAGTCTTTCAGCTGTGGGGCCCGTTTCCATGTCAGACAGATTTTAAGAGGGCTGAACTAGAAGAATTTGAGGTCTCCCGTGGATATCAGAGAGCAGATCCATAGCACAGCAGCTGACTGTGATGCTAATGGGCTCTTCTAGTGCTCTCCATTGATTTCAGTGAAAGTAAGACCATTAGGATGCTGTTCCTAAAGAAAGCACATAAGAATTTTCTCTAGCAGTGAAATAGCTGTTCAGGTGTCTTGCAGTATTTGTTTTCACTTTTTTTTTTTTTTTTTTTGTGATATTCCCTCTTTCCTTCATCTTTTGGGCTTTGGTTTCCCACCAGGTCCCCAGGCAATTGCCAATCACTGTTTGCTGCTAGGGTTGTGGTTGTCACAAGCATTGTTCTCTCCTCTTTATTGCAGAAATACACTCAAATCCTGGGATAGATTTTGTTTTAATGGCCCAGTCGATATATGGTGCTTATTCCACCTCAAGCATTACACAGAGGTTTTTAAAACATACTTGTTCATCTTAATACCCCTGCTAAGTTTCTGAAATGCTCAATATAGCCTGTGTGTTTCTTAACATCTCGGCATAAATTCAATATCGTACTTTCACTGTAGGCATGGAATCATCACTCACTATGTCGAGGACCATATCTCAATGTGTATAGAGAGAAATTCAAGGTAGCCAGTTTGCATGGGGGTAAAAGTGTAGTGGCTATTGGGAAGGAGAGTGTAGGAACAGAGCTCGCCTCACCGTAAGTGGAATAAAAGCTTCAAGATTTCCATACCACAAGCTGGGGGGTGTGGGGAGTTCAAACTTTTGGTCCTAAAGTTATGGAAGTATTGATGTGTGAAATTGCAAATCTGGTAGTAAGAGTTTTTAATAAATCTATCAACTCAAGGGTGGCACTGTGTGACTGAAGAATAGCAAATACAGTATCTGTATTTAAGAAAAGGAGAGAAATAGGGAAGCCAGCGTGTACAGGCCTGACATCAGCTCTACAAAATCAAAGTTTTGGACCAAAAGTTTTATGCCGACTGCTGTGGTGAGTTGTGAAAAGGACATAGGCTATGTCAGGAAAAGTATTAACTATATAGATAAGGAACTGGTAAAATCCATGCCCGATTCAGCCATTTGTGGAATATCTGTGCTCAAAAGCTGTGAAGTAAAACAGGGACACGTGCAGATGAGGGTATTGTGGAGATCAGGAGAATGGAGAGCCTGATTTACAAGAGAAGGCTAAAGGAGTGTGGCTTCTTGTTCATAGCTAAATGAAGGCTTAGCAGGGTTATGATTACTGCCTGTAAAAACATCAGGGAGGAAAAAGGACTATTTGTGTTGGAGAACAGTGTTATTGTAAGAACGAAGGGACATAAAAAAACTTACACTGGAAATCAAAAGTTTTCTAGCCTTTAGGACAGGGAGGCTGGAACAGCTTTTTTATATGAATGGCAAAGAAAAAAACCCCAACTACTTTTAAGCCACAGCTCAATAAGTTTATGGAGAAATAATACAATGCAGTGCATATGATAGCAGGGACTGCATTCGGTGACCCCAGGGATGACTTCCAGACTGTAAAGATGCAGGAACTCCATTTCAAAGTCCTCATTAAAATTTCAGTGTATTTCTTTTTCCTTATCTTCCTTTAAAAAGGGATTATCCTGTAATAAACAGGGTGGTGCCATCTGCCACAGTCTCTGGCACAGAAGGGAGGAATTGCTGTTTCATCTTACTTAGCTGTATTGAGTAGGGTGGGGGAAGGATTTGGGGCTGCTTCCATCTGGCACTGGGGCTGATTGAAGGTGAGAGCTGATCTCTTGAAATTCAGTGAAAAATGATGGGTAAGGCAGATAGAAGTTGTGAAGCGTCTTGAAAATATAGACCAAGCACCTTAGGTTTGATGTGGCCGCTGAAGTAAGGTGAGAGAAGGGCTATGTAGAAGAGAAGGCCATAGCCTGAAGTAAAGCTAAGAAAAATTTCTTTACTGTGACATTCTCAGATGATACAAGCAGAGCAAAATGGCAGTTTTCTGTGTTAGAGAAAAGAAAATTGGAGTTGATCTGTGCTATAAGATGATGAGAGCCTGGGTAAGACATTTAGCTGTGTGGGGAGAAGGATGATCCTTTTTCAGCCGAGGGAACTGGTGTGATGATACATTGATCTAGTGAGAACACATAAGGCAGATCAAAAATGGTGCCTAGGTTCCAAAGCTGGGAGAAACTGAAGTATTTCTCCAAGGCATTGGTCGGCTTCCACCACTGACTGTGATGCTTCTGTTCAAATGGAGCAGATCCGCATAAAACCCATAAATTTTAAAGTATTTGAAATATGGCTGCTGCAGGCTCAGTCCCCTCCTTCTGGGAGGGGAAGTTCCCTGAGAGGTAGAGCTCCCTTCTTTGAATGTGCCATGGGACCCCATACTCCGGCACTGGGAAAGGAGAACTGGATCCAGAATAAGCATGCCAGGTCTGGTCTGAAACTCATGAGACATTAAGAAAAAGTCAAAAAAAAAAAGGAAAAAGAAAAAAGGGTGAAGTAATGAAATTGCAGCGTATTTGTCTTTTAATTTTGGTCTCTGGGGCATTACATTTTGAGGCACTTCTCTACAGCCGGGAGGGTCAGGAAAATCTTTGGGTGAAAGCTGAGGATGCTGAATTATTGCTCAAAAAGCAGTTCATAAGAGGTATTTGCAAATGCAGCCTCCTCAAATTAATGGCAGTCACAGATCTGACGGCTGAAAGTACAAGTAACGCATTTTCACACTGCCTCATGGTGATGTTCAAGTTTTAGGAACCCAACCAGATGTCACAAAGTTTGCACTTGCACCATGAGAGTGGTGACAAATCTGGTAGGTGACTTTATTGGAAGTCTAATTTTGTCACTGCTGAGCAGCTCCCCACATCTGCACCTCCTCTCCCCTCAACACTCTGTCCAAGGACAGGTTTCCTATGCTGCCGATGTGTCTGCACTGAGTCACCCCTGCTCCTGTTCTTCCTCAGAAGTGAGGACACAGAACAGCTTCTGGTGCATTTCTGAGCTGTCAAAATCCTGTTTTTTTCATTATTTACAAGTCTCTAAAGCAGACTCCTCTTGTCTCCCCTTATCAGGACTGTAAGATTGGGCTTTTGTAGAGTAGTTGCTATGAAAATGCTTATTTGTTAGTTACACACATCCTGTTGTCCTCCTGGTGTTTCACTTTTATTTTGAGAGGGTTTGTCTGTAATGCTGTTGATTCGAAATTAAAGATTTGATAAAGTAGATGATTCAAATGGCCCCGAAAGCTCAGTCAGGCCTTCGTTAGCTTGGCTTAAATCACTTGAGGCTACTTTGATTCTGAGCGAGTTCACAGAGGATTTTTGGATTAATTTGCCCACATATCTCCATCCAGGCAAGCCCTAAAAAAGCCATCAGCACACACAGCATGCCTTTAGGAAGTGAACTCTTCTAGGAATGAAGGATACTTCTAGAAAGCTGAAAGAGTACTGGCATGAACTAGTAAATGGGGGTGACATGAGGGTGGCAGTGGGTAGCCACAGCCTTTCCCCCTCCTTCAGAGAAGCCTACCCCCGAGCTGGCAGAGGCTCAAGCTCAAAAATTAAATTAATGGTAATGATGGTAAATTAAAAACTCTACAATATGGCCTGTGAAAAATATCTATTTCACTTTCTTAGCTCCAAATATCTGGTTGTGTTGCTATCTGAGAATCCATATATTGCTCTTTTCTCTCAGTTTCTCCAGGTGTAAAATAGGGTTAAAGACAATGGTCTCCTTTGGAGAGTGTTTTGATACCAGGCACTGCAGAAGTTCCAAGAGTTCATTACCACCATCCTGTTAATGGTACCGCTGTTGTCATTCCATGGTTTGCTTTATTGAAGTAATGACCCATTAATATTATTTTGTTGACTGTACAGATGATCTTTCAAAGCAGCAGTCAAATGTGCCATTAAGAGCTCCAGACAAGTTACTGTCCTAATTTATAAGCAGATGCAGCCGGTAATAAATAGGAGATTAAAATGAAGTAATGGTCGAGCAAGTTTTTATGCAAAGAGCTATAATCACAGCTTGCTGTCTCCCCAATCACCAGTACCTCTGCATGCACCAAGCCTTAGGTCGGTGGGTAAGGAAGCGGCTTCCATTTCCATGGTTGTGCATCCACCACCTTTGCGAACATTAAAAAAAGATAACCCCCTCAACAAGCCTCCCCCCTGCTCATTCATCCTGCAGACACCGCTGAGGAGTTGGTCAGCTGATATGTGCGGGTTTTGCATGAGGTGCAGCTTTGCTGGAGCTACTGTGACTCCTGAGACTGGTTCCTAGGGACCCTGAGGAACTAGCACAGCTCTTGTCTTTTACGCGCGCAATAGAGTATGTTTGAAGAGTGACATCAAAATAGCCAATACAGGTGCTGTGTTTCTGATTTAAGAAACGCTGTGATATACTTACCTCCCAATAGGGAGAGTTTGACAGTAACCCTCCCTGCCCAGACTCTGCTGAATGTTTCATTAGCTGAGAAATGCAAAGTTGGCTTTTCCAGCAGAGACTGCAGAGGTGGCGGGGGGTCTGTGATGTGGGACAACATTTATCCTGACTTAGCACAAAACCTCAGCCAAAAACCTTAGTCCAAACAACCCCAACCAAAAATGAACAAACCCACAACAAAAACCAGCCAAACAAAGTGGCAATTACTGAAATCTGAAAGAAAGAATATACTATTAGTTTATAGAATGTATTATCTTTTTATATCTAACAGACTAAATACAGATATATACTAATAAAAAGAATAGCAGAATTAATGGTGTTATAATTCCTTGACTTTTATTTACTTTCTTAAGGGGTGAGGCAGGGACACAGCAATTAATGCTCTCTCTTGCCACATCTGAAACAGAAAGGGATACAATCCATAGATCATTCTGCAATGAGCTCCCCCGGAAAAGGAGGGATTTAAAAAGATAAATTCCCAGTGGAAATTTCTCTTTGATTTTTGTTATGCTAACAGTAATGGCCACCCAGTTTCCAGACCCAGGAACCTGAGGCCCCACTGTCCTGTGCAATGCTTGGTGTACCGGCTGCTCTGCAGAAAGGATGGGTTAGTCTCAAGTTGCACATTGTCTTTATTTTCTTTTTCTCCTATTTGCTTGTAAACTTCAGAAGTCCAAGAACAAATGTGCTGCTTTGCCTCCTTTGCTCCCTGCTGACTTCATTCCCCTGATCAAAGCTAAAATAAGTAGGCCTGGTTTGTTTAATAGAGAGGGTCTTACACAGTCACGCCTCTTTGTTTGCTGACATAATTGAGGAGAAGACAGCTTTGGGAATAGTGCCTCTTAATTGCTCTCACAGACGCTGCAAGGCACTTGGTGTAGGGGCTGGCTAAATTGGGCCTATTGTGGATTTTGAAAAGCCTTGGTAACTGAGGAGTCAAAAAAAACCCACCCCAAGCCCTTATGTAACCAGCAAAGTAACCTTCATTGCCGCATCGGCTTTTCTCTGCCTAAAACTTCCTCGCAATGAAATGTACCCCAGTGGTGCAGCAGAGGCATCACTGCCCCATCCCCATGGATCTCTGGCGGGCATGAAGAAAGCAGGGGTGGAATTGAACGTCTGGGTGTAACTTCTCATCTATTAAAAAGTTCAGCCTTTGAATAAAGCGTACGTATGGCGGAAAAAACTTGCCCCCTAATGAGTACCAGGGTGAGGAAATCACTGTTTCTCAAAGGAAGGCCAGGCTGTAACCCTCTTGATTTTAAATCAAAGGTTGGCTGTGACTCCTCAATCCCTCACAGTCCAGAAGAAGTCAGCGGAGCTGCTAATTAGAGCACTGGTTACGTTTTTTTTGGTTTGAAACCCTGAAATGAAGGGCAGGTCTGCTCTGTACATCATGACAATGAAGAGTCTTCAGATTTCTGGCTAAGGCTTTTAGATGAAAGAAATGGAAAAGGGCTTCTCAGGGACAGATTCCCCTGGCCGTGGCACAGATGAGCCTTCACCCATTGGGGATGAGACCGAGAGCAGTATTGTCTTTGCCATGTGGGACTGCAGGCAAGTGCCTGCAAACTGGACTCTAATTTTAATGATGCTATTAGTGAATTCTTGGACTGAACCTCTCCTTCTTTTAGAAATGGGTTTCAGTCCTGCAAAATTATTCTATTTTCTGCTCTTTAATAGGTAGGATTCAAACATAGTATTGATAAGTATTCCTACACCTCGGGGGGAGAAGGAGATATTTTATGTGACAATGGGGACAAAAGCCTCATTCTTTTCCTGTTATATTCATTATAGTTTCTTTTGTTTACAAGACTGTCTTAGTCCATCAGATGTATGGCAAATTGTCTGCTAAAAGTAGCAATGAATTCCTAGACATTCACCTAAACCTTGACAATTACTGTCTTTCACTATATATATTTTTAAAGCCTTGAATAGCATTAATCACAGAACTGAGGAAAAGCATATGACCTTCTCTGTATCAATCTTAGAAAGATCTCATGTATGAGGAAGCTGTCTGCCAATAAGAAAGCTGTAAATCACTGAGCAACTCGACAAGTCCCTGTGGTAAAAATGAGAGTGAGAGAGACAAGCCATGGGAGCCCTGATTTAACTGGGTACAAGCACACATCTAAAGTTAAATATGTGGTTTCCCTGAGACTCCTCTCAGCTTGGTTCTCTGTGCTTGCTTTTGGGCCCCATAAAGATAAATACTTGCAAGCAAATGCATGAACACATCCTCAGCCTCATCTTCTTCTGAAGCTGCTTCAAAGCTTATCTTTCCTAGAAGTACATCACAAATATCCTGGCCAGGTGGTAGAAGACATTCATAGCACAAGACTGGTTAAGAATTGCAGGTCACTTGCTATTTTTGTCTCTAACTCACTGCCCCAAACCCACTTCTTGGGGTGCTGCTTGGTGGAAGCTCTATGGGTTGGGGACTAACATTGTATGTTAATTTATTTTACAAAGGGAAAAAAAAAAAGATAACACTGACAATAGTACAATACATGATGCTAAAATGAAACGTTTGTCACATCCTTGAATGCCTTTCTGCAGTGGATTGAAAAGCCTGACCAGTATTTAAATTACAGTAGGAAACTATTATATTTCAAACTTAAAGGAGACAGTTGGTTTTCTAAAACTTCATGTTGCTAGAACTTATCAAACATACAGCTTAAAAAAAAAAAGATGGAAGGTTGGGAGATGATTTTTTCCCCCAGGCTTTCTTCTTTATTTTACTAGAAATGACAGCTGAGAATAAATGGTGGCTCTCCTCAAATCCAAAAGGATGAGAGAAATTGTAACAAGGAGAAATTTTTCCCAGTCTTTTGCATGTATGCCAGCACTAAGAGAGTTAAAAAGACAATAGTGGGATGATTCCTCTGGTATGACCTTATCCTTCAGGATTTAAAAGCCTTGACATAGTTAAAAAGTATTTTCGCATGAAAAAAAAGCTTATAAAAAAAAACCACCACAAACCAACAACAAAAAACCAAAACAGGTTTAAGCTTTGTATTTTTTGGCAGCAGTGCAGAAGTCTCCCTTTTTCTATTTTGGAAGCTTTCCAAAAGTTTTTTAAATGAGCCTTCAAAATGGCCTTCACTTTTACAGATATTTTAGCTACATTACAGTAATTGGGAGCAGGGAACGAACATTCAGTGTGGTTGCTTTTCTTCAGTTGCCCAGCAGTCTGTTTTTGCTTTAGTGTCATAGAGCATCATTATCGATGATCTAGAAGAAAATATATCCAAATACTAATGACAAAAATTGCAGATGACGGAAAAGTGAGCAGATGAGTAAATAATAAATCAGTTCTTCAGAGTGATCTGGATCCAACGAGCAACGAGACTCGTTTAAAGTACACAGAAAATGTGAGGTCCAGGAACTAAGAAAATAGGTCATGCTTACTGGCTGAGGAGACTGTATTTTTGAAATGATAAACACCTCAATGTGAGCTGGCTGCAGTGTCTGAGAAATTAAATAGGAACCTTGAATGTATGAACTAGGGAAGAATAAGTTCACGCGGGTACTACCACTATATAAAGAAATAGAGACAGACCATTTTTGCGATGCTATGTGACACATTTAGAAATGCTTTTGAAAAAAGCTACCACAACATTCAAAGAATGGTTTGAGTTCTAGAGGTCCTGGCTTATAGTCTAAAAGTAGGTCCATCTCATTAGCTTCTCCAAGAGGAGTTGAGAGGGATCTTACAAGTGCTATCACTGAGGAAGACGTCTGGCAGCAGAGAACTATTGGATGTCATGGAGGATGTCACAGCATGATCTGAACCTAGCAACTGAGTGAGAAACACTCAGAATAGAAAGGAGGCAAATGGTTTTAGTAATCAACACTATAGCAGCTTACCATGGACCATAGCGGATTTCTCACATAAATACAATTTTTAAATGGGTTTGGGCACCTTTCTAAAAATCATAGTAATGTGCAGCCCAAAGTTCTGGGTTCAGTACATTCACTGCCTGAGAGTCCCTCTCTCTCCCTCTGTACAGCTGGAGCTCTAGGCTCATGCTGTAGATGCCCAAACATAATGTCTCTTTCAGGCTACTCCTATCCATGAGCCAAGACAAAGAAGGATGTTTGTGGGCTTGTTCAGCCTGAGAAGGGGAGGCAAAGCTGGGGGAGATGTAACTGCTGTCTTCAGGCAGGCGGAGCCTCCAGGGCCAAGCTGTACCCACCAGCTCCACACCTTACCTGCCACAAGTGGGGAGCAGACACCAGACGCTGCCTGGCCGTGGCCATCCTACCTGCTGCCTCCCACTATGTGGAAGCACTTGACCGCATTATTTTTTAGGCTAATACAAAGCTCTTTCTATTAGGTAATCAGCAATGGCAAACAGATAAGTCCTTCCCTTTTGCAGTGGAGAGAGACTATTAGAAACACTCCTCTTGGAAAAAAAGTGCCCTTTCAGAAATGCATTTTGGATTTAGGGACTCTGCACAGTCCTTCATCTGTCAGCTTCCTCCTGTGTTCCTCACATTTGATGGTTCACTGCTTTTAGATTTGTTTCTGCCTGGCTATCCATTCCCATTCTCCTGTGACTAATATCTAGTTGTACGGTACCACTGAGAGCCTCTGCAAGGTGGTAGCACGGCATATATGGGACCCAGAGGAATTCTGAAATGACCCTTTTAAAAAACAACAGCATCCAATAAATTAGAAGAAGGAAGCAGCTTTTGGGAGAGCTTGATGCTTAGAGCTGCAGCCGCGATGAGGAAAAGCTGACTGTTTCAGAATGGGCTTTGCCCTACCTGAATGCGATGTGGAAACTTCCCGAGTCACAGTGTTTGCTCAGGTACCAGCCTCCCATCCCTCCCCCTGCTCTCCAGTCCTCGTTTCATCTTCCAAACTAGACTGTTATGGTTGCATATTTTAAAATTACTGTTGCTCGCTGGCTGGGCATAAGGTCAGAAGTCGCAGTTGCAGCTGCAGAGGAGTACATGGCTACTCTGGAGCTGACAGAGCAAACGGCAGAAGCACAACATACTCTGGAGAGAGCGGCCAAACCCTATGTCCTTATGGGGTCACCTAAGGATTGAGGATAACGAACGATTCACAGTTGAACAGAATTAAAGCCTCAATACTGTGTTTAATATTTTCTGGCCAGAAATCCAGCAGCCAAGCGCCATTAGTGTCTCTCTTTCTCCTCTCTCTTCCCCTGATGTACTCCCAGAGAAGCACAGGCCCTTCGGGGTGCCGTGGTTACTTACAGGAGTAACCCAATGACGAAAGTTGCTTTTACAAGCCTTGAATCTAGTAGTGGCATGTACCAGAGGTGACATGAGTGGGATAGGAGCCTCTGCCACTTAGAATAAATTATTTGGGACAGAAATATAGTGTCTAATATGTTTGTAAATAGTGCAGTGAGTGTCTGGGTACTCCCTGGGCAGAGTAATAATTGCACTTTTGCTTTTCTATTTTATATTTATACTCTAGAACAGCTAGCCCTTGAGTAAGCGTAAACTGCACTTCCATCATATTTCCATTTGGGTTATGAATATTTCACACACCTGCAGTCTCAAAAGCACATAATTGCAAACCCATGCTCAGACGGGGACTGAATAAACACTGTTGCTGATTCTTAATGAGCCATTAATCAGATGTTTAACTACAGGTAATTCCCTTGAGTCCTGGTGTCCCAAGAAAAATCTGTATTCCCTCTAAGTCATAGAGAAGCAGATGACTTATGAACAGGAAATTGTGAGCTGCAGACTGAATGAACAACATGGGCTTCCCATGGCAACTCCCAAGGGTGAAAGGTGAAAATTTTCAATTTTGTTTGGAAGTCTAAGTCTCACTGCCATGAGCCATGGGCTCCAAAGTCGTATAAGGACTTTGTAGGAGCTGAAGGCTTTTGTCTTAATTTCTTGAAGGGTACATTTTGGGAAGAGTTGGGAAGATGCTCCAACTGCCTTCTGTCAGTTAGCGTGACCTGCTCTGCATGGATGGGAGTAAGACAGTGATTCTTTACACAGTGTGACATCCTCCTCTGGAATTCACTATCAAAGGAGGGTGTGAATTCCAGCTGCATTTTAACGAGGGATGGATAATTTTATGGCTGCTGTTATTGGTAGCTTTGCATGGGAAATTAAGGATAATAAAATCATATATTTGAGAGTGTACAACAAACTCAGTGGGAGTTGGGAAGGAAATGTCTTCCACCAGCAATATTGTATTGTTGGTTAGGTCAAGATGGACTGAAACAGACATTTCTTTCATGGGAAAAATAGCAATTTCCACATTTTTGTTTAATTCCAAATAAGCCCAATGCTATATTTTGAGCATGAGATGATGTACTGAAAATTCTCTGTTCAGAAGCACTGGGGTGTTGCCCTAGAACAGATGAATGTGTCTGAATTTAACAAAAACAAAAAAGAAAAAAGAAAAGAAAAGAAAGGTTTTCCTAATTTCTAGAGTTGTGTCAAATTGTGGCTGGTTTCATTCCCATTTTTGCTGGCACTAAAATGTCATACTGTGCTAAGACAGCTAGGTGAGTTACTGATGTTCATGACAGATCTGCTGTAAACAGCATTTCGTAAAGGACACAACGGTTTTAAGAGCTTATCCAGTTCTCTTCGTAAAACAGTCACATATTTTCGTATTAGCCAACCGGTGAATGTAGTTGGTTTTCCTCTGAAGAGCATGCACACGGAGATGAAGCCAACCTACACATGTTAGATATTAGAAAAGCTCCAGGTTATTAACTATGGAGAACAAAAGGTTTTAGACGATCTCTCCATCTGTTTCTCCCTCCTGTGCCAGAGACACAGTGTAGCAGACCGTATCTTCACAGACATTTTCCAGGTGGAAAATGTGCATACAAGAAGCGTGTGCATCAGCTCCTATATCTCTTTCCCAAAGTATAAGCTCCTTCCATCACAGCTGAAGGAGCCATATCCCAACAGCAGACACCCATAAAGCTGACAGCTGGAGTCACATTCGCGCTTTTACTCCCCGGATGTTGTTTCCACATAGGATACTCAGTTTAGCAGAGTAGTTTATAATAACTTATTAATTAAATACTCATTGACACTCCATGCCTGCCTTTTGTGGGGTGGTGGTGGAGGGATGTGTACAAGGGACTGCTTGAGGGAAGAATAAGAGCCCCTTCTTATGGAAGGAATCTGTGTAGCCACACTCCTGCCTACATTGCCCTCTTCCTCAGGGACCTGTGTAGAGACTGGACTGGAGGAGGCAGCAGGAAGGTTTCCTTTCTAAATTCATGGCACTATTGTGCAGCCATGTCCCAAAGTGTCAGAAAGGAATAGATGGAGATGGTACACAGGCATTCCTGCAACTAAAGTCTTAAAATCAGCATACATACACTGAGTGACTGGTTGTGAATATTTGCCCTCAACTAAAAACCAGGCAGGCAGGCCAGCACGTTGCTGTGCAAATGGCTGAAGAGCAACGATCTGCCTTTGTTGCAGGCTTAATTTATGAACTAGATTTATCAGAATGTTTTTGTTGAATGAATTACTGCATATCCTACTTTTTCCTGTGTCAATAGCTGTGTCCAAGGAGGAGGCAAAAAAATCAAGGGCAGATGACCCAAAGCCTACACCACTTTACATGTGCAAATTAAATATTTGCAAATATCAGTTTGAAAGTGGTTCCACTTGCTAGGAGAGAAAGAAACCAAAGTAAGCACTGCAGTTGAGAGTGTAAACCCTCTCCCAGGACAGCCGTGGCTGAGTTTGGTGTTGCTCTCTGTCACACAGAGGTCAGCCATGTGGCAAAGATGCTCCCCAGCCCAGCTCCTGCTGCCTTCATCATCGTGGCCCTACCTTCACTGCCCCCCAGAGAGCACAGCACACACAACTGAGCAGTAGGGCCTGGAACAGCACTCCTGAAAACCATGTGAGATCGTAGCAGAAATAAAAAAGAGCAAGCAAAACCAACATTGTACACAACGTGTCTTGAGCTTTGAATTATTGTCCCTCGATGTATCCTGGGTGCTGCCAGTAACTCTTTTTAGACCTGTTTGGAGGACATAACTGAGTGACCTTCACCTGTAACTCTGCCACCCCATAAAAAGAACCCCTTAGAGAGGTCTGATTGCGCATAATTATTTTTTTTTCCTTTCTAAATTGCAGGTTAGGGATTTCCCCAGCTTCTGCACCTGAGAATTGAGGAGAATGATCTAAATTCTAATACCAAATTACAGACAAGTGATAAGACCTAAAACTACCTTAAAGTGGAATGAGTATAATGTTTAACACATAGTCAAGACATATGCTTAGTACTGTTAGATCAAATGTAATAAAATTAAGGTATGGACTGCTGAAATCATAGCCATTCAGCATCTTGTCATTGCAACACAGAACAAGAGAAGTTGATATTTTAGTCCTGATTTTCAAAGAATCTCCAAAGCTGTGTCTGTCATTATTGAGGCTTTTTGCCTGCATGCTTTTTTTGGACATCTATTTATTTTTTCCCCCAAAACACAGATGTTTGCCCTTTATTATATTCGTATGAACAGACCAGCCAGATAAGCATTCAGCTGCTTTGTGTATGCAAGTACAACCATTTTGCATATAAGGAAAGGAAAAACCAGCCCAATAACTGAGGAAAATGTCAGTTAAAGTATCAAAAAAAAAAAAAAAGAATGCTGTGAACATACATGCATTCAGCGATAGATGCCTGATCTCTGAGATTTTGGCCCCTTAGCATAAGATTGATGTGGAGTGGTTTTCAGTTTTGACATTCTGTTGGACCCCTCAAGGATGTTCCCGTCTTTGCAAGGAGGAAAGATGGTGTCTGGCTCAGCAGGCATCAAAGTAAAGCAGCAGAGACTCGAGAAAGCCAGATAGGCCTTCCTTACAGTACAGCCATTTGGCATTTCAATGCCTAACACTTTTTAATGGTCACATGTTGCGTTTTCCCTCAAATGCTCCTGTGTTACATTTGCTCTTCTTGATCCATTTTGGTCCAGCTCCAGGTGATGTTCATTTAACTGTAATTTCAGGTGTGTTCTGAGAGGTACAGGATCCCTCGAATGCTGGAGGCACAATGAAGAAGGTGAATAGATGATAGCATAGATTGCTTTGCACACACAACTGGGTGAAGCAGGGCAAAAGTTTGGGCTACAGGCAGCATGGGGATTTAAGTAGCAGAGTTTAATTTTGATCAAATTTTAAAATAATGGAATTTGATTTTCTATGCTTCTAATTCTGCCTGAGTGAACAATAGAATCAAATTCCTTTACACCAGGCACATTGCAATCCCAAAAATTAAATAGAGTTAGAGGGTCACCAAGGGCTGAGCCCACCTACGTAAATTCTCCAGCAATCCTCTGATGCCCATGAAGGTGAACTCTGGGCATCACTTACATCAGCAGAGAAAAGAACAGAATCAAGGCCTTTGTGTTCAGCAATTTTGACACACTAATGTATTCAGCTCTCAATCACCTAAGCATCAAAGCAATTAAGCATAGGTTTTATGCAGTGCATCTTAATTGTGCAGGCTTTGTTGCAAATGATAGATGTTCAAGCTTGATGATCAAGATAGATGCTCCAGCTCACATGGCAATGCGGGGATGTCCGTCCCCTGCCCACTGATGGCCTCGTGCATCAGAGCCTTGCAGAGACATCGGCTGGTGCTCAGGGACATGTAGCCTCGACCTATTTCCTATTCGTTGTCTTTGATCCCATTATTGGTACTGTTTGACCTTGGAACACCCTTTATTTTTTATTTTTAAGTAGATTAGGAAGAAAGCTTCTTGGAGGGCTTAAAAGACTGTATGCTAAAGATGATTTCTGCAACCTGATATGGATTACCATAGTTACTCTGTGTGAGCATGGCAGCTTTCCAGCTCCTCTGCCAGGAATGATCTAAAAGCTTTTCTCTTTTTTTTGTGTCTTGAGGTGAGAGTCTGGCTTTAAAAAGCTTTCAGAATTCTAATTCTTTCTTCCAGTTTGTTGGCAGGGGGAGTCCAGCACTGCTCCATCTGATGCCCGATATCACTGATAACCTACAGGTGATGCGTTTGGGATCTCTAGTTGTGCATGTCCAATCACTTAGTTAATTGAGAACACAGAGAGCTGCAGCTCATGGCATCCCGATTATCTCTCTGATTTCTTATTCCTCCAGCCTCTTTCCAGGCGTATTGTTTTGGGCCCATGGCACTCTCCTTTCTTCGTGGAATGTGTGCATTTGCTGGGCCAGATCTGTAGTTAGCAGGAGCAGCAGAATGTAAAGGGCAGTCTCCTGAGTCTTGTTATCTTCTTATGCACAGTAATAGCACAGTCTGCATGTCATTCATGATTTTTATTTAATAGAGTTTCCTGGTGTGTATTTTAGGATTCATTTAAAAATACATCAGTGATGAGCAGGGTAGGAAGAAGAAACTGAGCCAAAAATTCTCTCTAAAAACAGACCAATAACTATCTTCTCCTGCCTGCAGCTGACATTTAGGAATATTCTTAAATCACTTAAAGTGATTTTTAAAAATCAATTCCAAAAAAAGGAGTGTGAGGGAGAGACTATTGGGTGGATTGCCTGATGCCAATATGAGTTGGGTGAAGAAATCAAGTCCTAAGGTAACATTGAATTAAAGTTGATTAGTGATTAGAGTGAAACTGGAAATGGCAGACTGTGTGTGGAGTATCTCAGCCATTGCTTGTGACACTTTTTTAATGATGAAAAATCCAGCTTACTTTAAATAATGGAAATTTCTTCCTTGGGATTTTAACTGGGGCTTTGCAGTAGAGCTTGTCAACATGGCACTGGACCACCACCCAGACCACATCTGGGGCAGGCAGCATTTGTTCCATCTTATGCCTCTATTTGGCAGGTCCAAGATCTGCCAGGAAGCCTGCAGCCGAGATTGGGACAGATACGTTTCTCCCAGTCTCAAATCAATTCTTCATCCATGAGACTATTCTTTATCCTGCTGTACTGTCTGGAAATGATAAATTAGTGCTCTAGATAACAAATACTTTGCTCTTCTTCCTCCCCTCTGCTTACCCCTTGTTCATAGTACTGTTCTTCCTAGCTTCAATAGTTGGGTTAAAGCCTCTGCAAAGACCCAGGTCGTAGTGAAATGTCAGCACAGAAAACCAGTCCAAAACGCCTGGATTGCTGATACAGACGTGCCGCACACTTATCCATGTCCCTCCTGAAATCAATAAGCGCGCTCAGCCCCCTGTATGAGGGGTCCCAGCAGCGCCTTCACTGTAAGTTTTCTGCTCTGATCCCTGGTTTTGGCTGAGTGTCCTCCAGAGCTGTCTGTGCTGTTGTGGAGGCTGCTCACTGCTGAGAACGCCAGAGCTAGGTCAGTCAGTTACCATCAGGTCCGCAAAGCCCAGCACAGAAGAAATTTAAAATGCCATGAATATTTAAAACAAAGAAAAACCAAGCCCTCAAACATCCTCCTTTTCCAAATCAGGAATGCTGTGACCAAATGCATACACAGGTAGTTTACTTAATTAAAATTAAGCCTGCTTTTCCATTTCCCTTCTTTTCCTTCAGCAGCATTCCATTTAATGCCTGTGGCAAGATTCATCACCTGGAGGCTGTTTTTTTACGACACTTTACAAAGATCATTCAGTAGTCAATATTTTGCCAAAAGCTAAGTGATAAGTCTAGTGGCTTGCATATCATTATTTTCTTTTATGTCATCTTCCTCTCTCTCCTCCCCAAAGCCCCCCATTTTCATTGGGGCTTTGAGTTACTGGCAGCAGAGCAAATGAGGTACGCTCATGGCGTATGAAGGCTTTAGTTTTGTCCTTTGCTTTGCTCCTGGTCGCAGCTTCATTTTGCATGTTTTCTGAAAAAACAGCATCAGCGCTAAGAAGCCATTGTGCCTTTGTGTGGAAAACACACAGCCCTCCGCTGAATTCCTTGAGGTTTCGTTATTATTTGATGAGGAAGGCAACAGAGGTTCTGGCAGGACAAAATGAACATGTTTAAATGAGTAGGGTGGGGAATGGGCAAAGGTGACGTGGTTAGCAGATCCCTCAAATAAGCTGGTCTGAAGAAAAAGAGGTGGATTTTGGTACCAAGAAATTTTTGTCATTGTGGATGGACCTTATGTAGGAACTAGGCATCAAAATCCTCTCAGTAGCTGGATCCCTTCCTAAATATGTCTATCTTTAAGCCCATAAAATGATGGCTCTTGCTTTGCACTAATGTAGTTAAAGAGCAGATATATCTGGGGCCCTAAATCCCAAGCCCATGCGTAGCAACAGGCATGTGCTGGCAGGTGCTTACAGAAATGCCCCCAGTCGTGTTTTTTTTTCCTTTTTGGTAAAGTTGTTCCTGAGCTTTTGCAAAGAAAATTGCACTGCAGATGTTGGGGTTGGTTTGTCTGTCTGCCTTATGGGTGCTAGTGAGGTGCTATAAGCTGGGCGACGGGGTACTGGGAGGAACGGGGTACTGGGAGGAACAGCGTACTGTGCCCTGCATAGGTGGCTGGTCCCATCAAGGCCCCGTTTACCTCTGACACATCCCAAAAGGGAACAAAATCCAGCCCAGTATCCCTAAAAGTAAAGAGCTGCCCTGTGAATGAGCTAATGCTCCATGGTCATATGAAAGGTGTCCACATCAATTTTAGACAGAAGGTTGTTATGAAGAAATATTTCCTGAGACTCAAGGAGGCTAGTTAGTTTGTAATCATTTTGGGTTAAATAATTCAAAAGCTGACACAAAAGTAAATTAGTAAGTAATCTAAACGACATGATTTTATGGCAAACTTTATCAAAGAAACCTAATTTTCACTCTCTGATTATATTACGTCTGGTTGACAAAAAAAAAGAAGATTGTATAAATTTAGTGCATTTAGACTTTTGTGAGGTGTTTTACTTGGCACTGAATAGCATGCTGATTAAACATTAGCGCTATTCAGTAACATTAGACTGTACATTAAATGGATTACAAAGTGTCTGACAGAGCTCAACAAGTAGCTGTGGATGGAGAATCAGGACCCGTGGTTTCTGGGGTTAAGTCTAAGTACTAAAGCTCTCTATTGTTGGTACCAATGGTCTGTAGCAAAACACGAGATGAATTTTTTTCGCAAAGCACAAAGATCAAGAGAGTGGTATGCAGTGAAGAGGAAAGGGAACGTGCACTGGGGAAGCTGAATCATTTGGTAAAGAGGATGAGGAATTCATCAAGCTACATGTTGTTCTGTGTAAGGGCACAGCCCTGCGGGCAGGAGCACAGGACAGGGCAGGCAGGACTGGGGGATGAAGGGAGCAGTGCTCCAAAAAGCCTCTGCACATCAAGCCCACTGCGATGACCTGCCAAAAGGAATTTATGGGGCCTTTAAATATATAAACAATGGAATAGTGAATTACAGGGAAAGAGTTAATTTTACTTTTAAGCGGAGCATTGCTAAAACCAGGTCTCAAACAGCAAAATACTGTGTTGAAACTTTGAAAGGATATGGAAAAGTTGGGGAATGGGTAGGAGAGAATGGCTAAAATTATTTGAGGGTCTGTGGAAATGTTTTACAATAGGCTGCCTGAAGGGCTTGATGTGTTTCATTGACCAAAAAAAAAAAAAAACAAAAAACCTGAGGTGATTTTTTTTGTGCATAAGACTGTTTCTGGGAAGAAAATTCTCTGGGAGAGAAAAGTGAAAGAAGAGCCTGTATGTGAAAGCTGAACCAGATAGCACTAAATGAGGTGTGGGTTTTGGTGGGGTTTTTTTGTTGTTGGGTTTTGCTTTGGGGTTTGTTTTGTTTTTAACTAGGAGGTGACTTTAGTCATTAGAGCAAATTACCAAGAGGGAAAAAAAAAAAGGAGGATTCTCTTCTTTTTGATGGCTTCCAAGCAAGACTTGCTGTTTTCCTCCACTATTGACTTTCTTGGGACTTATAGCTGTGTTTGATTAGAAATAGCTGGGTAAAATACAATGGTTTGTTATAAGGTCAAATGAATATCTAATAAGACTTCCTGGCCTTCAACTTGATGAAACTATAACTGCATATGAACACACTGATCTTAAAAATGTTCTTACCTGATTTCGAAAGGCAAAATGCTACAGTGATATTAGCTTCCTCATGTGCGACAGTTGTTGCTCATACATTTTTAATGTTTTAATCTGGAAAGCTCATTGACATTTTGTTTTGAAACATTTGGTGCCACTCAGCAATGGAGCACATTTCTTCCTGGGGCAGGGAGAGCGACGGGGCTGCCCAGGCATGCTCTGCCCTCTCTGGCTCCAGAGCCTTGGCAGGGTTTCTTCAGGTGCCTGAGCTGCTCCCCTGACATCAGCGTGGCTTGTGCTGAACCAATGTTGAGGCCACCTTGGGCTGCTCCAGCCCCACCGGGGCTCAGCTCTCTGCTGGGGAGTATCAGTAGCAACAAGCAAAGCTGTGATAGGAGGAGATTTATGATGCATACCTGATTCCAGCATCAAGCCGTAAAGATTTAGAGGAGCAACTACAGGTATGAAAAATGTCAAGAAGAAGTGCTTTCTGTTAGGAAGCAGTCGAAGATGAATTCACCATGGCTTGGCCCATCCTACTCTTGCTGTAGGGCTCTCTTTGTGTCGTTAAAGCTGTCACCTTTTGCTGAGTCTGTGCACAGGAGTGAATGTCTCCTCACTCTTCAGCCGTTAACTGCCATGAGCATAACTGCTCTTCATCAAAAATCCTGCATTTGGATACAAGTTCTGTGGTGCTCTCACTCCCAGAGCCTTGCCAGGCAGAGTTTGCTGCTTTCTCATGGTCCAGCTCCCCCCAGGCACAGACCTGGCAAAGTTTGGGCTTAGATTGTTTCAGCTACGGCCTCAGTGTAGAGTGGTCCTTATAGATTTCACCTCATACCATCACCATAATGACTTACCCACTTCTAGCAACTAAGCCTCAAATGCATCCGCGTGTCATGCAGCTGGCAGTGACCTTAGGGACCACGGTTACTACAATTATGGGCAGCAGTCACAACATGCTCCAAGGCCAGTGCCTCTAAATGGGAAGGAGGGAATGTTGCAGGGGAGCCTTTAAATTCCAAAGCGAAACTATAATTAGCTGTAATCGTACCCAGAGTAACTTCACTGCTATAATTCTCAGCAGGAAAACAATTACATTGCAGCAGTATAACCAGACAGACGCGCTGTAAATACAAAACATCCTTTGGAAATATATGCTCCATATTCTAAATACATTTAGAATTAAGGTAAACAATTCTTTTCTAATTGGGATTCAAAGCAGACGTGGCGAGGAGTTTGGGGATTTTTTTTTCCCCTTCTGCTTTTTTGTTTAGCAGACATACAAAGGCGCTGTGTTAGTTAATACGTTAACGGCACGCTCAGGCTATCGTCAGAGGAATGGCAGGGGAGAACTGACCCTTGCGCTTGGTTGGTAGCTCTCCCCCGCTGCAGCTGGTTACTTCTGTCCTTCTGAGATGAAGGCGGGAGTGGAGAGGGGGTTTGGGTGGGATTTTGTCACTGGAGGCGTCTCCTGAAGCCCAAAGCCAGAGTTTCTGCTGCTCATGGGTCGGAGACGCAGCTCGAAGCTACAGCTGATTCAGTGCCCTCGGTGTGAGCTGGTCACTAGGGGGGAACAGAGGACTGCGGAGCGTCTGGGTCACTAGCACCTACTTTCTTTTATGTATGAAAACTGCAAACCCTTCAGGGTCTGTCTGCCTGAAATCCTGCAGCTTCTGCTACAGCAGAAGCTGGAGAAGCAGCTGGATATAGAAGGGATTGTACCCATAGTTGGGTTTTTTTCATACCTTTATCTAGTGAGGAGACCCGGGGCTGGTATTTGGGGCATGTTGCAATCCTTTACACCATTCAGGGTTTGGTCACTGTAAGTGGCAAGATGTTGATTTGCCAGGGGTTATTTTAAATTAATGGGCTTGAAATGCATTTCTGAAATCTGTTCATAGAGCCTAGACCACATGTAAGTGCAATTTCTTAGGAGCTTCATGCATCTTTTGAGAGGTTTTATGCAGTACATGTCCCAGAGCTGCTCAAAGAAGTAAAATCTGGCCATTTGCTGCTGCTTAGTTCAGCTCCTCTTGGAGAAGAGGTACCAGGCAGGCTGGGAGAGCTTCTTAGTTTTTAACAGCGCTCTTTTAGGTCAACAGGAGGAGATAGGAAAAGAAAAAAAAAAGCAAAATAAAAAAAGGGGGCAAAAAAGCCCGCAAGACTCTAAAGGAGATGTATTTGAAAATCTACAGAATTCTCTGGGAACAGAGGTATCTTTACACATATTTTAAGATCATTCTCCTGCAATACATTCAATCTGATGGTTTTATAAACATACAGAAAGTTTTTCATTATCAGTTGGATACTTCAGATGTGTTCCTATGAGCATACAGGCTTACGTGGTTGTATCAGTCAGGGTAAGGCGTTACGTGTTGCATTGTCTGACACTGGTTCTGCCCATAACAACTATTGTTATTGTTAGATGTTCTAGTATTTGCTGCAGGTGTTCATCCTATTTCCACTGGTGCTATCAGACACTTTACCATTGTGTTTAATAACAGTGACTAAGTTATAGGGTTTAAGGACAGTAGGGTGAGCTAAGGTTAAAAAGAGTACCAGCATTCATCATGAATGCCAGTATTGCCTAAGGCAGGACAATGCCTCTCTTCAAAAACAGAAATAACCAAAATTTAATATTTTGGGGGGAAAAAAAAGAAAAAAAAAAAAAAAAAAAGGGGGGGGGGGGAGAGAGACAGGAAGGAATAAAAGAAAGATCTTCCAGAAACCCCAAAGCCAAACCTCGCAGCTCTTTACTGCAGCTCTCAAAAGTTTAGAAGTGCAGCCCATAAGGATGAAATGCATGGCTTGGAGGGCAGAGCTAAATCAGGCTCCTAGCACAGNGCACAGACCAGAGGATTGTTCTATATATATATATATATATATGTAACTGCAAGTAATGGCTGTGAAGCAAACAAAAGAGAATACAGCTGATGTTTAACAGCCACTGCACAACCTCTAAGCTACTTCTGCTTCGAATCTGGAAGCTTATACGGAGAACATGTGGTATGTTTCTTTTCTCTACGCTAGCAGGTTATTAAGCTGAGTTTCCCTTAGATATGCTCCTTTTACATGCTTGTTCTTTCTTACTGTGTGTGAGTAGGAAAGATGGGTTCAGGATGGAGCTTTAGATTTATAATCACTGAATTTCCATTCATGTTTTCAGTTAAAACACTAGTTTGAATGTGCCAGAGCAGGAGCTTGCAAGAACAAAGTCACTCTGTGCATGTGTAAAAGTACAGATATATGTATATACACAGGTACACATGCCACA
Source organism: Nycticryphes semicollaris (assembly GCA_013400055.1). Classification (NCBI taxonomy): domain Eukaryota; kingdom Metazoa; phylum Chordata; class Aves; order Charadriiformes; family Rostratulidae; genus Nycticryphes; species Nycticryphes semicollaris. The sequence continues at coordinate 758,632 of VXBJ01006628.1, forward strand.
AATAGAAACAAGGATACTTCTGCTATACCTCTCTAGAGCTTCTGATCTGAAGAGAACATGACTTTTCCTGTGTATTTGTCTTCTTTGCACTGATTTGATTTGCTTAGAGTAACAGGAAGACACAAACAACACACGGGGTATGGAGGAAAATAAGCAATTGTCTTTACATTTTGCCTATATATATACCATTAGCCTCACACAAAACATGACTCACTAGCAGCAGGTGTCCTGCTGTTATGTTGGGCAGATTAGTAATGGTAGGGAGGGGGCTGCTCTCCCTATATGGCATCCCTGGGGGAAGCTAAAAATAGTTCAGAGACTTCCAGCAAAGTAAAAGTATTTGTGGGCTTTGAGTGAAGTCTGCTTCTGAAGGTAAGAATCAGAGCTGATCTGTTTAATCTGCCATTCCTTCTTTTTTTTTTTCTTTCTATTTTTTTTTCTTCCTCCTGTGAGAAGCATGCCTTGGCAGTTGATGGGCAAACGCTATCTGGCACAAGGCTGGGAGTTTTTGGAATTACAAACAGTTGCTTTCCGTGTTTGCAGAAACAGGGTGGGGATTGACCAGTTAAAGGAAATCAGTGTGACAGAGAGCCTTCACAGTCAACACAGAGACAACAGAGAAATGTGTCTCGGTTAGAAATNAAAATTTTAAATTTTGGGGGAAAAAAAAAAAAAAAAAAAAAAAAAAAAAGGAGGGAGGGGGAGAGAGACAGGAAGGAATAAAAGAGAGATCTTCCAGAAACCACAAAGCCAAACCTCGCAGCTCTTTACTGCAGCTCTCAAAAGTTTAGAAGTGCAGCCCATAAGGATGAAATGCATGGCTTGGAGGGCAGAGCTAAATCAGGCTCCTAGCACAGACCAGAGGATTGTTATATATATATATATANAAGTATTTGTGGGCTTTGAGTGAAGTCTGCTTCTGAAGGTAAGAATCAGAGCTGATCTGTTTAATCTGCCATTCCTTCTTTTTTTTTTTTCTTTCTATTTTTTTTTCTTCCTCCTGTGAGAAGCATGCCTTGGCAGTTGATGGGCAAACGCTATCTGGCACAAGGCTGGGAGTTTTTGGAATTACAAACAGTTGCTTTCCGTGTTTGCAGAAACAGGGTGGGGATTGACCAGTTAAAGGAAATCAGTGTGACAGAGAGCCTTCACAGTCAACACAGAGACAACAGAGAAATGTGTCTCGGTTAGAAATAGTTGCTTTTTTTTTTCTTTACTCTCTGTCTTTTTTCCCTCTCAGTTGTTAGAGAATCTGAACGGCATATGAGCAATCACAGCATGTGACTCTGCTCTGAGTAGAAGCAAGATACTGCTGGTAGTTACACCCACCGTGATACAAGTCCAGTAAGCAAAGTTGTCTGCAAAGTTATTGTAACAGCAGTGTATGAAAAGAGAGGAATGCTGTGTATTTCCAAGACGTGCAAATCAGGGTGTTACATGCGCTCCATGGAAGCGTGGCTGAGGAGACTTTTCAGCCTCGCCGGTAAACGTCTGTATATCTGCATGCTCAGACTTTTTCATGGGCAGAGTACTACCTAAAAGCGAAAATACTGCTTCAGAGAACGGCCGAGGAGCATAATTATTTATGTGTGTGTGTGTATCCACATGCATCTGCATGTATGCAGGGAGAAAACAAGCTGCTGGACTGCAGGAAAGCCCACAAGCCTTGCGTTGAGCAGCCACCTAGGTGGCTTAGGGCAGCACGGGAATGGAGATGTAAGGGCTGAGTCTCACTTCTGAAAAATGAGGCACAAGGGCTCCTTGTTACACCAGAATAACCATGATGGATTTCCTCTGATTTTTCGATTGGCACCATTGATACTGGTAACAGGCAACTTCTGCATTGTGGAAACTGGATAAAAAGTGAAAGCCACACATGGGGAATCTCTGAGGACAACAGTGTGTGTCGTACACCTGCATGAGCACACTCGGGCACTCTCCCCAAAAGCTGCCATCCCCAGCCTCCGAGCCCTGGTGGATAAGAATTTTCTCTGCCTGTCTCCTTCTCTGCCCTCATTTAGTGCTGGTTTTGGCAGCCCTAACCCTGATTCTGTCTTGTATCAGGAACAGTGCGGTCAGCAGGACTATGGAAGTGCTTCTCCCCCTGTACCTGGCACTGGTAAAGCCCCACCTCAAATACTGTGTTCAGTTTTGGGCCCATCATTACAGGAGGGACATCGAGGTGCTGGAGAATGTCCACAGAAGGGCAGTGAGGCTGGTGAGGGATCTGGAGCACAAGTCTTATGAGGAGCGGCTGAGGGAGCTGGAGGTGTTCAGCCTGGAGAGAAGGAGGCTGAGGGGAGACCTGATCACTCTCTACAGCTACCTGAAAGGAAGGTGTAGCCAGGGGGAATTGTCCTTCTCCCAAGTAACAGGTGATAGGACAAGAGGAAACGGCCTCAAGTTGTGCCAGGAGAGATTTAGATTGGATCTAAGGAAAAATTTCTTCACCAAAGGGGTTACCAAACATTGGAACAGGCTGCCCAGGGAAGTGGTGGAATTGCCATCCCAGGAGGTATTTATAACATGGGTAGAGGTGGTGCAGAGGGACATGGTTTAGTGGTGGTTTTGGCAGTGTTAGGTTGATGATTGGATTCAGTGGTCCCTTCTAACCCACATGATTCTATGATTCTATGATTCTATGATTTGAAATGTGTTCCCAAGTGGTGGGCATGCCTGGGGGCCTGGCTGCAGTGCCACAGGGGTGGAGACGGTGTGACTTTAATCATCGTGGGTCTGCCTAAGCTCCTGCAGTAGGTGCTGAGAGCCCATCAGCACTGTGTCTTGGATACCTGGGCTGTTGCTGCAATTAGTACCAGTTCCCAGCTAGGCCAGTAACACCCTCTGCTGGGCGGTACAGTGGAAAGGGAACTGCAGCAGCAATCTAATTTTAGCTCCATGATGTTGGGCCAGCATCAGCGTCAATGGTAAAACCGATGTTAATTTGAGTGGGAAAAGGACTGAACCCAAATTAATATATGCTGGCCTGTGTAATTATCTTTATTGGCTGATATGGGAAGGAAGACCTTATTCACTCAATGCATTTCTATGGCTGCCTGGCTGTGCTCCAGTGATGCACCAGCCTGTGAGCAGACGGGCTGGGAGAGGGGGACAGGAGTGCTCTCTATCCATTCATGAGGGGCTGTAATTCACTGTCATCCCCAAATGATTAAATCCTGCTCATTTCAAACCAACAAGTGATGGAGCAACACCCACAAATATGGTGGGTAGGATTTAGCTCCAGGTGCTTGCAGCAAATATTTTCCTGTTGAGTCCAAAGTTCAAAATCCCCATCCCTGTGAATGGCTGCAGCAAAAAGTGTGTAGGTTTTAGTCAGTGTTAAACATTGCATTTCTAGTCTGGTTAAAAGAGTGAAAATTGAAGAAGATGGCTATATGTTTAGAAGCACAGGAAGACAGGGCAGCTTTGCTAAGTGTTAGGGATGGACATAAACTAAAGAGAAATCCTATTTGGCAGCACAGAGACTCTGCAGTCTGAAACCTGCTCCACAATAATTGTTTTCTTCTCCAATAAACCGATGTATTGATGAGGGTAAGCAGAAAGGATTGGTCCCGATGGAGCTCTGCAGGGCATTTCACCACACTGCTTAGTTCAAATGGTCACAGTTGATATTCATGTATTTTCCCCAGCTGAGCAAACTGGATATGACAGAAGACAATGTAATTTAGGATTTTTTCCTCTTCGTGAAAATGAATTGCTACATGTGATTTCATATGCTCACTCTTGCATATTTATGGGGAGTCCCAAAATCTAATTTCCATCGTGCCGGCTCCTGTTTAGCACAGACCTAATTTTGCAACTTTTGAATAAATTCTCTTGACAAAATAATATGATGACATATGGAAACAAAGCAGCCATTTTAATAGAAGCATGCTGAATAATCAATTCTTCCTGAACATGCACACCAATGTTATCTTGTGATAACTAAATGACCAGTTCAAGGAAGCAAGGTAGGCCGACGATGGTGTAGAAACGTAGAGTTGTTCCTGACCCTTGTGAGGGCTCTCCAACGCTCTTGAATCTCCTTATTTGCTATGAGAGGGTGCACAAGTGATTTGCAATTGAGAGGACTCTCTAGCTTATTTACTCTTCTTAATAATAATTCATGACAAGGACATCAAGATGCAAACCATGCCAGGCAAGCTCATAGGAAGGAGGCCACCACGGTGGACGCTGTCAGTAATCTTCCTGCTAAGACTACAGCGATTCTTTGGGCTAGTCTTCTTTAGCTGGCCATCTGCTTTGCATTCCCTGGTGGCACTTCAGTTTGGATCTCTGGTTTGTTTGTCATTTCAGTCTCCCACTTTATTATTTCCAGAGCCAAGTGAACCGCTGCCAATGGCAATGCAATGAGATTGCATTGTGAGCTTTGCGACATGGTATACATTTTTTTCTTTCAAATAT
>VXBJ01006628.1:765232-777051 GCA_013400055.1 Nycticryphes semicollaris
GCCCCCGCCGCCGGAGGAGCCGCTCCGCCGCCGGCCCCGCGCTCCCGCCCCCGGCCGCGGCGGCCCCGCCGGCATGATCTCCTGAGGGGCTAAACCCGCCCCAGCCCGCCCAGGTGAGTGCCGAGCCCGGGGGATGTCTCCGGAGCGGCTCTGCCCCGCCCGGTCCCGCTGCCCCGACTTGGTGGAGTTTGGGGGGAGTCTGGCCGGGTACGCGGCACTTAATGTAACGCGCCCCGCGGACGGGTGGGCGATGTCCCCGCGCATCTCTCCCGCGTTCCGCGGGGTTATTCCCTATGGGAAAAGTGGGTCTTGGCGGCGGGAGGATGCCGGCTGGCGGCTCCGGGAGGGTCCGCCGAGCTGCGCCGGGGGGATGCGCCGTGTGCTGGGGAGGGTGGCCGGGCTCCCGTGGCCGTGGGGAAGGGGACTTTTGGAAGTGACCCGCCGGGGCTCTGGCTCGGCGGGGACGGAGCCGACGGGGTGAATGCTAAACGCGTGTGGGTGCTGCGGAGAGGGGAAGGCGGCACCGCGGGAGCAGCAGGTGAAAATGGGCAGAAATGTGGCTGAATCAGGAAAAAAAATCCCCAACACCGTGGTAGCCCCCGGCTGGGCAAGGGATGCGGTTGGGTACCGGAGGAAGGGGGGGGAGACCAACAGGTCCGGCGGCTGCTCCGGTGTCGGGGAACGCGGCCTCGAGCCCCAGTCGGTGCCGCTGGGGGGTGGATCCAGGACCGCGCCGGTCCGACCCCCGCTCCGCAGCGGGGCTTGGGCTTCTTCCCCCCGGGGGGCTCTTCGGGGTGCGAACTTGTGGGTAGGACGAACTGCCTTCATGAAGGTTTAAGACGTGTTTCCTGCACCGATTATTGGGGTTTTTTTCCTGTTGAGAAAAATGTATCCAGTAACAAAAACTTTCTAAGTGATGGCTTTTCAATGAGAAGCTCCTTTCCCTAAGTATTCCCGAATTACAGGCTTTTTGGTTGTATTGACAACGCACTTAATTTTCTGATGGTCTTCTTTAGGGAGTAGCTAATGCTGCAGAAGATGCATTTTGGTCTGCAGTGTTAAGAATGTTTGTTGAAGTGTCTTTGCTTTGGCATTTGTCACTTTTAGGTAGAGTATGTAACAGGAAAAAAAGAAAGTCAGATGGAAATAGACTATGAAAGGGTATAAAGCTCGTGGATCCCAGTACTTTCTGTTAAGTCAACTTTGAAACCAGCTTCTCCCTAGACAGCAATTCACATTTTTCAAGGGGAGAAAGGATGGGTGAAATTGAATTGTCCAAATTAAGTCCAAATGAATTGCTTAATATTCAGAGGGGTTGATAAATGAACCATTAAATCAACACTTGCATAGTGTCTCATTGAAAAGAAAAATGAACAACTCTCAGTTGTGTGCTGGGCAGAATAGGTCAGGCAGTGACGTTTCTACGTTAATGTGCTGAACTGAGTCCTCCTCCTGCTACCAGATAGATTTGTTCCGTGACATTACATAGGCAGGGGAACGAGCCCTTGTGCCCTGTGCTACGAAGAGTAGCATCTGCTATAAATGACCGTAATCATCCCCGCTTCATCTCAAAGGAGAGAAATCTCGGTTATGTTTCATTTGGCTTAAAATAACGTAATTCCGTTGATTTCTTGTGTTGATAAATATCTGTTGAGAATCCAGTGTGTCAAACCTTTTCCTGAGGAAGAGCTCTATTTTGGATGCTAGTTTCAGGAAAAAAAATATATTGATAAATGGAAAAGTAAGAGTAATCATTTTGAAACAGGCCAGACTAGGTTCCTTATAGTAAAAGCTCTTTTGAGAGCATCACCTCTCAGTAGTACAGTGCATGAGCTTTGCTTCTAAGCCCTTTGATTAGCATAGGTACAGCTGTTGCAATATTCCCTTTGCCACTGAAAAATTACCTTTGTTTTTGCCCCTTGAAGTCCTTGAAATTCTTGTGTTGGAGTGCACTGAGGATGTTGACTCTATCCTTATTGTGCCTTCTGGAAACTTCTAACACTTTATTTGAAGAATCATGGATCCTGTGCCGCTGATGTTTTTCATTTACACCTCTTTGCTTTTACAGGTAATTTAGAATAGCTCATTTTGCTTAAAGCTTTTAAAACTTAAGAAGTGACAGCTCTTTTGTTTTGTGCACTCAAACTGAGAATTACAAAGAGGAAATTATGGAGGGACTTTTTTCTTTTTTTTCTTTTTTTTTTTTTTTTTTAAATGCTCAGAGAAACAGATTATCCGGGCTCCAGCTGAAGGTGGGATTGTAAATTGACTCAGGAGGTGAGAAGGCTCCTTCCCTGCGCTGTGTGTGCAAACCTTCGGGCAGGCAGGGCCATTTGTTCAAGTGTTCATAATTACATAGAAGGCACTTACGTAACGTGGTCTGTTGCTCTTTATTCAAGGTGACGTGTCTGGACACGATCCGCATGCACAGGTCCTCTGGGTGATGGGCTCTTCAGTGGGTGCAACAGAAGTTGCTTGAATGCATAAGGAGCTTTATATCATCTGTGATGAAGCAGATGGACAAGTAGGTGTGTTTCCCTCCCGGGAGAGGAGGTTCTGGATCTGGAAATGCCTGTAGGTAGTGTCTGATGGTGGTGTGCATTTTTCAAATGTTTTGCTGTTCCTAAGGTAGCTGCAGGTGTATTTATGCACCAGCAATGTCTGGTTAGGCTAGTCTTTGTTTGCTTCTAATTATCCTCAAGACTAAAAGAAGTGGAAAGTTTTTTCTTCTTTTTTTTCTGCAGACCTACTGGGCCTTGTAAGGTTATCCTGCTGCTTCTGTTTCCTTGCTTGCTATTTTTCTGTGAAATCATAATGCATTTCTTTAGTTCTTTTGATAAAGACTTGAACTCAAGCTTGTTGGGAAACGGTCACTCTATGCTGAGAAAGTGCTGGCATCTTATTGACTTATTTTGGGGATACTGAAGAAAATTATAAAAGATTCGCTTGCATTGATTAAAACCTCCAGGGCAATCTTCTAACACTGCAGTTCTCGAGGTGAAAGATTAACTTTCTCCCTTGTCTACTCCTGTTTTTATTTCATTTTTGAGAATCCCAAGCTCCGTTATCAGTTTACATCGCGACCCTTAAATGTGCTTGAAGTGGAAAGTATCTCAGCCTAAAAGCTCACACACGCTATTGCCATCGGAGTCCATTTGTCTCCGGCCACCAGCAGATACACCTCCATGGTGTTGGTCCCCAGAATCATAACGGAGGCCGGGTTTGTGCCAGGCCACAGTTCCTTACCCAAGAAATGTTTCCACAGTCATTGCTGGAAAAACAATTAACAGCTGCCTCAATGCTTTTCCAGAGGTTTTGGCAAGATGGCACTTAAGGTGTAGCTTAATGACAAACTTTGATTTATGAGGTAACTGACGATGTTTGAATTTTTGCATCTGGAGTGAAAGCATAGGAACTTTCTGCATTTCATCTGCAGCTTTCCAGCATGACATGCAGATAACAACTTGACTTGCATTGATTTTTAAGAGGAGATTTTTGCTGAATATGCCTAGAGTAATTTGAAAACACATTGTTAACTTTTTTTGGGAGCAGTAGGTTACTAAACACAGTAAAGAACTTTGCAGTGTCTTTTTAAATAACGTTGAAAAATCTTAGGTCTTAACTACTCTTAACACTCCTGTCCTCTCTGGGTTTAAGATGGACCCTATGGAAAAGATGGTAGTTTTTTTACATTTTGGGGCTGAATTTTGAAAAGAAACAAGAGAATGCTTTTCCCCAGCCCACTGATCAAGGGCTGGTATGACTCGCACATCTGTGTGTTTTCCCTGTGAAGTCTATGCTTCCCCCCCCTCTACCTCAACCAGCTGTGCTCAATATCAGCTCACCTGGGCATGGCTTGTATCTGACTCGCTTTGAAATGGTTCAAAAGGATCTTATGGACATTACTAGGCACCAGGTCATGCTTGAAATCTTGCTAATCTGGTGTCAAGCCTCTTTTTTCTTTTTCCTTGTATTTCCCCCTATGCCCCTTGATTTCTGATATATTTTTCGGCTGTTCTTCTGTTGCATGTGAGTACAGCTAGTGAAAATGGATGTGTTGTTAGTAGGGATTTTTTTAGCCTTTGAAAAACAGGGGATCTTGCTTTTCACTAAAGATGGGGCACCAAGTAATTATCTGCTTCTTTAGGACACTGGTTCTTGACGGAGGTGAAAACTTGGTGAAATCTCTGTATCATCACTCAGTTTTGCCAGAGAATCTCATATGGACAGCATGGGTTTTATTGGTTCTGTATTTTTTTTTTTAATTTAATGATATTTTTAAGAATCTGGTGCTGCACAGAAAGCTTCCGACATCTAGTGTGTTGTAAAATGGTAAGCTGGTAATATTGGGTTAGGGTAATATTCCATTATTGCCCCTCTTTGTCCCAAGGGAATGGTGGGGTTTGTCAGGTTGGGTGTTGGAGAAGTGCTGTGGATGCAGAACAGCAGTGATGGGGTCATGTCCATGGAGGAGTTGTCCACTGCTGGGATGAGCCAAGATCTGCTAGGATCCCCCCAGCAGCTGAAATGTCAGTGTGGTGTTTTACCTACTCCTTCTATGGAAGATGTGTGAGCAGTAAGACACAAACCATAGTAGCCAGGAGTAGCCATTTAGTTAAAACCTTTCCTGCCTTCTCTGGAGGTTTGCCTGGTTTATATCTGTCCTTGACCACCAGCTGTTGTATTGGTTTCGACAGGTGAGCAGGTCCTTGCCCCATGGGGGCTTGCATCTGCCTGGTTATGGCTCTACAGCCCCGTGCTCAGTTGTGTTTGGCTATGGTGGCTTGGGGAGGTAGGAGCATGGTGCTGAGCACATCTTCGGGGTTGTTTTTCCTTTTTTATTTTTTTTTAATTGGTGTTAGCCTGGGAATTGAAGTTTGTTCCGTTGTGATGCTGAAACGATTCAAGAGCCTCTTGCTGCAAGGCAGCGCTGTTATTCTCTGTAGTGCTTGGATTGCTCAGCAGAGGGAGAGCAGACTGTATCACACAAGGACCCAAAAATGCCAGCAGTCACATCGCTCCAAGTGACTGAGGGAGAAAGGGGTCGCAAAGCCTCCCTCCCTGCTTGAATTGTGGTGGGGTTTTTGGTTTTGGTTTGTTTTTTTTCCTTTTTCCCTTCTTGTTTTAAAGTTCAAAGGTAATCTGATTTTTCACCTCTTGATTAAAAGTAGCTGCCTCAATCTGGAGGACTATTTCAGGTGGCAGAGTAGGTGGCTGTGCTAGAGAAGATTTGTCCAAATCCAAGAAGCAGCACACCTAAAAAAAATTGTAGATCTGAATGCTTCCTAAATATTCAGGAAAGCTCCTGGTATGACTGGTGCATCTGTGCATTTCCCTCTGAATTCAATGCTTTTTTCCCCTCTAACTTGACCAGCTGTGCTCAGTAACAGCTCACCTGGGCATGGCTCGTATCTGACTCATTTCAGGAAAGCTCCTGAATACTTAGGAAGAAAAGCTGGAGTTGTCCTTCAGCAACTGAAGCTTTACAGCAAATCCAGAAGTAAAACAAAGAAAACAAAAACCAAAGTCAAGCCTTTTGAATTGGTTGAAACTCAAGCAGCAGACAACTCACCTGACTCATCTCCAAGCCAGATCTTTAACCATCTTAAATCAGTGTAGCTCCATTGACTTTGCCAGCACTGTGCCAGCTGTGCTACTAGCTGAAGGGGTGGCTTGCTGGTTTTTTGGTTTTTGGGTGGTTTTTTTTTGGAGGAGGGGAAGTTGGAGCAAAAGATTGTCACTGAGGATTTTTTTAATTTGATTTGGATTTGTTTTTTTTTTTTTTTTTAGGATGGGAAAGGTACTTGTTTTAAAGAGTAAAATCTGCTCAGGCAAATAAACAGTATGGTTCAGTAGAGATTTGCTCCCCTGTAGCATACTGTGTGGAAATCCAGGAGAATTAGACTTCTGTTTTTTGTCAGAGATGTCAGTTTAATGTGATAAGAAAACAGCTGTTAAAACGCTGCCAGATAAAAGCAGGATGATAAGCACGAAGGAGGAAAAAATTGATGGGAAGTTCCTGCAATTGGATTGAATAAGACAGTGGTTTGAAGACCTGGCCCATTCCCCATCTGCCACTGGCTGACGTGGTCTTCTTCAGGGCTGTGTTCTTCAGAGCAGAGAGTATTAGTGCTCTTACACCACTTAAATCAATGAGGTGCCATTTACTGAAGCTTTTAGTAGGTAGAGCAGCTAAAGCTACTTGCCCTGGTAGGGCCAGGCAGTCTAAGTGGAGTGGGTTTCAAACACTCCTGATCAAACTGCTTCATCAAAGGGCATGACCCAGCGCTGCACTGGGCATTTTCTAAATAAATGGAAGTGTTCTTTTAAAGTGTGAGCCGAGAGTCTGTGGAGTATGACTATAAGGGTCTTAACCTTCTTTTAGACAGGGAAATGTGGCCAACTGGCAACTGTGGAACATGCTACTCCAAAAGCAAGAAGAGCGTCATCTGGAGGTGCCTATGAGCCAGGGAGGAAGGTCAGCCTCCCTGGGAGGGCTCTTCCATGTTGGCTTGTGAAAACAGTTTCAAACCACAGCCAACCCTGAGTTTGCTTTCAAATACTTACCTGTCCTGCAAACTGGTTATGAGGGATCAGCATTTCCATTCTTGTTGGAGACCCATCTCCATCCTTGCTTCTTGTCCAGGTCTGCCAGGTCCTTCCTGTATCGCCTTCACACCTCGGCCATGCTCCACCAGGAGCGGGCAGTGGGGCCGATCCTTTTGAGCTGATGCTATTAAAGGCAGGAGAAACACCTCACTGCTGAGGAGCGTTCATCTCTGCTGGATAATGAGCTCTGTTTCATTTGGATCTGAATCGCTGCTGCATGGATCACAGCAAAGCACAAATGAGGATGCAGCGCTGGATGCTTCCTACAGCCTCTCTTATACATTGCAAATCACTAATTAAATGCGAGCTGGTTTGAGCTGCTGGACTGCTGCTAGCCTGACTTCTTAGGAAGGGATCTTGTGTAGTTTTTCTTGCTTCAGTAACTTTCTCAAGTCTTTCAAAACTGCGTTGCAGCAACCCCCAGCTTTTATTCTGACTTTCAGGCTGCTGCCAAGTGTGAGATCTGAAGAGCGGAGTTGGGGAGTGAAGCCTGAGCTATACCGAGAGTTGTCCGTGTGTACGTAGCAGATGCATAGCTGTGGTGTGGGGCATGAGAGCCTTTATGTGGCTTAAAAAATAATATCTGTAAGTATCTCTGTTCATATGTATATATTTGAATTACAAAATTGTTTACACAGAAAGTGTAAACTTTTTTTTTGGAGTGTCAGCATGGGCAGCCTTCCTCCTCTTGCAACTTATTTTATGGGTATAAATGGGTTGTAAATGGATTTTCTACCTTATGCTATCTGACTGAAGGGGGATAAAATTCACTGTTGTTACTGTCACTCACAGGTAAAACATTAACCCTGAATTTTAGCAGTTCTGTATTATCAAGTTTACAGATATCCCAGCTTTCAAATTTCATCTTTGTGATATATGTGACTTTCTGAAGAAGTGAATCCAAAATAAACTTTAGAACAAGAATTTGCTTTACTTAACCTGACTGTTTTTTAGTTTCTTTTTTGGTCTTACCGAACCAATCATAGCCCTCAGAGTATAACTTGGTTTTCTGCTTACATGTTGATCCTGAATAGCTTCAGTTTTGTTCACAGAGCAATTGAAAGCATTTTGTAGAAAATCATTAGCTGAATTACTGTTTCAGTGTAGGCACTGGGAAATCCACTGTTATCTGTTCCTGCTTAGCAGTGTGTGCTACAAAAGGCTTGCCTTGCGTGTACTCAAATGTGATTAATTTTGGGGGGGTGATGATGAAACTGCAGTGCTTTGATAGGTTGATTATTTTACGCTCTGCCAGAAATGGATACTTAGAAGGAGATATTAGATCTGAATGAGATATTCAAGAACACATTATAGGTTTGGGTTAGCTAATAGGGAAGAGGCCAATCCTGCTGTCACTGGTGTCAATGAAAATACTGGGAATGAAGTCAGGCATGCAGTAATTAATTAGCAACAGATGATGATTTTTTGAAGGTGTGAATAAAAGATTTGATATATTGGTTGAATTGTCTGAAAAACAAATCTGTTATTCTTCTTTTATCCAGTTCTCTTTGTTCCCCTCTTTTTGACTTCAGCAGCGGAGCTCTTCAGCTGCTGAGCAGCAGGCGCTTCTAAATTCCTCTGCATACCAAGTTGGTATCACTTTGGCAGTTTATGGTGTGGACCCTTATGCAGGCTGATATTATGTGCTGTTAAATGCTTTGGTTTCCCCCTTTTTGAAAATAGTTTGGTCATTTTATTTACCATTTCAGGCAAAAAGCACCTGTGTGCTGATTCCTGAGTGTTACAGTAATGATGTTTCCTATGAAGAGGTGTTTCCTGAAAGAGCTTTGTGAAGTCAATGGTGAATAATGTTAAGTACCATAGTGAACAATCTTCTCATTACTGATGTGGAGGATATTATAGTTGAGTCAGAAATAGAAAAGCGTTGCAATTAAGAGTTTGGAGGAGGGAAGCAAGGTGTATGTGTTGTACAGCCACGGTGTTCTAGCAGAGGTGGGGTGTCCTTGCAGTGTTGTCTTGGACCAAGAGCCCTCTTGGGTATGTCACCACCACGTGATGTGCTCTCTGACAGATTTTAGTTTAACCCTGGCATGGTCCTCTGCTATGACTTCCTCCTCCCATCTTTCAGGAGTTCATAGCTTCTTCTTGATTTCCCCTCCCCAAGCTTTTCAGCCAGCCTGGACCTGCATTTTTGGGCTACAACAGCATAAATTCCGTAACAGATTCGGGGTGTTCTAACCCAAATTGTGTAGAATGTGTGATATTTTAGATCTCTGTTTGTTTAGTGCTGTGTTTAGTACTTCCTACATATACTCTTCATATACAAAAGTTGCTTTTTCTTGTAGTCTGCAGACAAAAAAAATTGAAGCTGGAGCTTCTCGGATGGAAACGGAATATACAGTGTCAGGCTGAACTTGGACCTGCCCTTTTGGGATGGATGATGGCACAGGTGACACTGGAGGGTTTTGGTTTTTTTCTAACTTAGGAGACAACTTGAATCTAATCTACTCCATAATTGCAAGTCTCATACAATATTTCGCTTTTCTTACCCTAAGAAGACCAAAGGTAAAATTTTACGGCACTTTGTGAGCCAAATGATTAACTACTTATTTAATATCTTTGCTTCCAGGGCAGATGGAAATGAGAAGTGTCTTACAAATCTCAGCCCAATTAATACAATTTATCTAAATATCCTCTGGTTTATCCTACTAACGATTCACAAGGAAGTAGAAATTGTCCTTAGTGTGTCCTCTGCCTTCACAAGAAAGCAAGAGCAACTCGGGCAGTCAGACAAAAGACTCACGTAGCCCAGCGTCCTGTGTGTGATACCTGTCAGTCCTTGGTGGTTTGACTCTTCTTCAAGCTGTTCCAACGTATTTCTACTTCTGATGCAAGGCTTTTCACTGTTTAGAAATAATTTTGCTCTTCTGATCCATCACAGTTGTATGTTTTCTTACAAAGATGGAATAACCAGACATACGCATTTTTAAGATGCAGATCATGAATTTATTTTGTTCTAGAATGGTAAATTTTTTTTCAGCCTTGATATCTTTCCTGAAAAGTTCTGAAATTATTTACTTTATTTTTTGGGTGAGCTGATGTTTCCAGAAAACTGTCTATAATGAATGCATCTCTTTTCTGCATTAGAACAGTTAATTCAGAGCCTGTCAGTCTGTATGGACAATCACATTCGGGTTTTTTTTTTTTTTTCAGTGCAATATTTTACATTTATTAACATTTAATTTACTCTGTCATTTTGCTGTCCAATCACGGTGTCTTGAGACTCTTCTGCAGCTTTCGTGTCAGTTATAATTTTGCCTACTCCTAATCATTCTGTTTTGTCAGTGAGGTTTGGCACTTCATTACCTCCCTCCCCGCTTCTCAGACCGTTAATGAGTATATGGACTAGTACAGGTTGCAGCACAGGCACTGAGATAATGCATTAACAGCCTTCCATGATTGTGAAAATGATTCTTTATTCTTTCTTCTTTCCTTTATTTTAGGGGGATTTTGCCAGTTGTTGATGCATAAGATGCCCTTTTTTTCCTATTATAGCCTACCTTTTTTTTTTTTTCTAAGGCTCTTTTTAGGATTCTTTGCTACTCTCTGAAAGATTTGGGAAAAATCACATGTACTGACTGCATCACTTCTGTGCATACCATGTCACCTTATTCCCATGCTTAGTAACTCCTTCAGGGAAATCAAACAGTTTTGTTGTGCTTGCCTGCTCTCTGCAAAACCTTGGACTCTTCCTAGGTATATAACACACTCACTGATTCTGTTCTTTATTATATTTTCTACTAACTTTTCTTTTATATTATATTTAAACTCTGGGGTCTATGTCTTTGAACATTTTGTTATTTAATGAAACATTCAAGTGTGGAAAGCCAATGAAGGAACAGGCATATGTTTTACACAGTATTTTGTGGATATTGTGGTTTGGGGTTTTTTTTTTTGTCCCACTCTGAACTGCAACCTTACAGCTTTGTTCAGAGTTGTGGGGTCAGAATCAGAAATGATGAAAATGATGCATTTGCATCAGTGATACGTCACTGCGATGTTACCGTGTTACACTGCATGACACTGCCGAATTTCACCATGAAATTTTTCAAAGCAGTGCCCTGAGGTGTACAAGTTGAGACTTTATTAATAGCAATAAGCTTTAATGTATTTATTGTGAGGAATAGATTGAACACTATAATTCATGTTGACTGAAACCAAATGTTGTATTGCAGCAATAAGCCACTCATATATATGGAAGCACCAAGACATAGGGCTCTATTTGCGTGCCCAGCAAAGGAACTGTAATCATAGAATCATAGAATGGTTTGGGTTGGAAGGACCTTAAAGATTACTTAGTTCCACCCTCCTCTGCCATAGGCAGGGACACCTTCCACTAGACCTGGTTGCTCAAAGCCCTGTGAGTGTTTCAAGTTTTAAAGGCTGCAGAAATAAAACTCACAAGTTGGGAAAATAAGATACTTTTATTTTACTCTCTACATCTTTGTTCATTGCTCTACAAAACCCTAACAGACTACCAGTACTGCAGGCTTCTGATGCAAGCATTTGTCACTAGCCTTGTATTGTAACTCTGTTTTATGGAAAATTTAATGTTAGAAGCTAATCTATGTTCTCAGCAGGAGAATCTGAAATATATATATAAAGTCCTGTAATGAAAAGCAGTGGGGAAAAAACTACAGTCCTTGTTAAAACTTACCTTGGAAGGGGCCGGCTGACATTCCTGGTTCCTTCCTTTTGTTTTGCACTGTTGGTCTCCCCCGAAGCACCAGGTCACGGTGGATGCGTGTTCCATGTGACCTTATGTGCCAAGGCTAATAGAGCCATCAAACCTCTCTGCTCTAGCAGCAGAAAGCATTTACTCAGTAAATTGTCATCTTGTTCACTGAAGGGTGAGGAAAGTCTTGTCCAGAGGTTACAGGACCATCAGGTGTAAATCTGCATGGTCTTCAAATCTTGTCTCATCAAGAATTTTCTGTCTTGTACACAACAGTAACTTGCATTAAAAAGGGACATTAGTTATAGAAGTGCATAGTGTCCTTTTAATGATTAGGCCTGGTCTATCTGTTTCGGCAATTAGTAGACTCAGGTAATAGTTTCAAAATTTTGTGATTAAACCAAACAGTTATTGGATGACTTCCACATAAAATTCTGTGATAATTCCACTTAATTTTGTTGTTCTTCCCTCCCTTATTTCTTGGGGGGGGGGGGGGGGGGGGGCGCTCCCTCTG
>VXBJ01006628.1:777790-805871 GCA_013400055.1 Nycticryphes semicollaris
GTTGTTGTTTCCTCTGCTGCTTGTTTGTGGGGGGGGGGGGGGGGGTTGTACCTCAGTTGCAGACCTGCAGTTAGTGTTAAAATGGCTTTTATCTTTCATGGAGCAGCTGCAATCTGAGTTGTGAGCCTCTTCAGGGTGGTGGCAGTCGAAAGAAATGAAATTTCCACATTTCCAGTTACTTGGTCCCAAGAAAGTGGAGCCCTAAACGTGACAGTGATTTGCTCTTGGTGGCAGGGCTAGAGTTGCCAAATGCAAACTGTCTGCATTGCTGTCCTTGTGCTGTCCCCACAAAATCATGACTCTAGTCACTCTATGCTTTGCTGGGTTGCTCTTGGTGCAGCTCAAGCAGCCTAGTGGTGGTGTTCATCATGTCTTACAGCAGTCAAGCCTAGGTTTTCTCCAAATGGGTGGCTGCTCCATAGTGACAACAAAAGGTCATTTCTTTTTCCCTTCATGTATCTTCTCAGTGATTGCCAATGATAGGACAAGGGGCAATGGGTGCAAGATGGAACATAGGAGGTTCCACTTAAATATGAGAAAAAACCTCTACACAGTGAGGGTAAGGGAACACTGGCAGAGGCTGCCCAGAGAGGTTGTGAAGTCTCCTTCTCTGGAGATATTCAAAACCCACCTGGAGGTGTTCCTGTGTGACCTGATGTAGGTGTTCCTGCTCGGGCAGCGGGATTGGACTAGATGATCTTTCAAGGTCCCTTCCGATCCCTGATATTCTGTGATTCTGTAATCTCTCTTACTGAGTAGCTTGAGCTTTCTCATGTTTGCACTCCTGGTTTTCCTCAGCACCTTAGAGGTAGTCATGGGTTTGTTTTAAATGAGTTCCCAGAGAGAGAAAGATGGAAAGAAAGTTAGCAAGCAACTATGGTGGGATGACAAGAAGTTCAATGGTGCTCAAGAAGTGGATGAATCTGCACATCAGTGCACTTTTTATGCCTCCAGCTGGGTAATGTTTGTCATTCCAAAGCGAATTGCTTGTCCTTATGCTAAACTCCAGGATCGCCCATACCATTGGCCGCTAGTTTAATTAGCCTTTTGTAGCGAGGGGTGGAAATACTATGTGCAGATGGAAATAAGGCCTGAAGTGTGGCATGTTCTTGAGTGAGGTCAGTTAGAAACGTGTGTCAGAGAAACAATAATAGGTAACTCACTGGCTTCTGCTGAGGAGATCTAGAGCTGTGTGGAAGCCGAAAGGGAAGAGAACTGACTTGTCACTTTATTAATGGAGATTAAGAGAGCCCATGTAGGGTTTGTAGGGTTACTTGTCCAGTTCGGTTATGGTGCTCAACCCTGGCTCTGCTGAACTGACTTGGAAGAGGGGTAGGTCCCAGGAGCATTGGCATCTCTTTGTATGAAGAAACCATTCAGCTTCACCGCATCAGCCTTGTGATGGCGGATGGCAAAAAGTGAACATTTCCCTGGGGAGAAATCTCCAAACACTTTTTGCCATTGTTGAAATGGCTTGTTTTCCCTCTGAAATAGATGTGCGGGGCTGTATGGTGGGTGGGTGTGTATGTGTGGTTGCTTGTTCCAGGCTGTGCTGCCCAACTGTGCCGTGGTAGCCACCATGGTGCAGGGTGGGTGGATATAAGCTGCTTCTCGAAGGTGTTGCATGAACACGCACCGTGTGCCAGCTGCTGGAAGGGGCCTTCGATCACATCCGATCTCTCTGGGTTTCATTGCCCTGGTATAAATAACGAAATCATTGCACCAGGTTTTACACAGCAGGACTGATATTGGCAGTGGTACCTTGTTAAAATGAAGGACTGTCTGTCTTATTACAGATAATGTGAGACCAACCTGCATTTTGTGCTTTCTGACAATATACTGTGCCAGATAAAGTCCACTGAGAGTTATGTTCAGTTGCTGTAATACTGTTTTTCAAGAACTGCTATGTTTAAGAGAGTTTTTGTTAACAGAGGAGAGGTAAGGGTTTGGTGTGTGCTTGCTTTTGAATGAAGTTGTACAATAATGGAAATGTTGTTTTATAGGATAACTGTGCCAAGGATAGAAACAAGGAATTCTGAAATCTGTCTGCAAAAAAACCCCACCAGTCATCAATGTGATTTGCATTGATAATATCTTGAAAACAACTTCTGTGGTTTTGTTTACACACAGCCTGTTGGCATGAAGTTTGCTTTGTCCATGTTTGTGACAAAGATGTGTCGCTTTCTGTATCTGTATTAATTTTAGAGGCTGAAATACCATGTATCTGAATATACCGTGCTGCAGATGGTAAATTTTGAGTACAAGTAAGCTTGTAGATATTCAGAGTATCTTGCACTTTAGTTACAGTGTCTCTTTCTTGTAAAAGGAGTGTAAACTTTTGAAACTGTTGTCATTACTGTTACAAATTTTAAAGGAGGAATGGTAATTTATTTTGTTATTCTTACATCCATGCCATTGCATGCTTGTTAAGGAAAAATAAATAAATAATAAATAAAAGCAATAATAGGTATCCAAATCCCTGGAGCGCTAACCAAAAGAGATGACCAATAGCTGTAGTCGCATCTAAGTTTGTGTATCTAATTTGGGAGCCTGAAGGCCATATACAGTCACTAGAGCCTCCACAGGGTGATTAAAGCTCTGAATTTAGAGCCTGATTCTCTCCTGTGAGTATGTGAGGGGTTGAGGTTCCTGATTTGGGTGCTTAAATTAGCTGCCTAGATTGAACTGACTCTCCACCTCTTCTCTCTGCTTGCATTTTGTGTCTTTGAAAACACCATTTCCTTTATCTCTTTTTTTATTTTTTCTTTTTGTAAATTATCCAGGATTAGTTAGTGGTAACAGATATTGGTAATTGATTCAAGAAATGGAGGATCTACCTAAGGAGATTGAAGATAGAAGCACTTTCTTCTTTATTGAAAAATTGCATCTTGTTTCCATTCTTAGTCTTGGTAGATCTGGCTTTGGTTTCCAGACATGGGAGGGAGACCTGTAGCAGGAAATGTACTTTCCATGTGCAGGAACTAGTTAGCCATAATTAGGTTCCTTCTTCAACTTTTCATAAATTAAATATCCTTAATTCCTTTACTTTTTTGTGCCTTTTATTCAGATTGTGATTAATAACTGAGCCTGGCAACACTCTGAAGCTGTTCCAGCTCTGGTGTATTTTATCAGCACTGGATCAGTGCTGTGCACTAGTGCTGTACCCTGAAAACATAAGAGGGGTGAGGGAAAGTTTCAGCCTGGGGTCTGGCACTTCCTCCATCTGGTGTGGTTTGAGAAGGGCTGGGGGGTTCAATGGATGTTCAGTATTGATGGTGCATTGGAGAGGCTCTTCCCAAAGAACTCCCCAGGGCTGTGGGGCCAGGAATAGCTCCCAGGGTAAGCAAGTCAAGGGGAGGGTATCATGGTTGCTTCCTCTTGTTTTCTGTCTCTTTCTTGTCCTGACAGTGGCATTGAGGCACTTTCTAGAGAGAAGGAGAAAGATGGGAGTTGGTTTCATTTTGTAACATTTTGGTGGTTTGGTTTTTATTTTTTTTTTTTTCAATGGGAAATAAGGGCTTTTGTCTTAAGGTTTTTAGGTTTGTTTTGATCTGTAACGACAGTGCTTTATGCAGTTGCTTGTGCTTTGGAAAAGTGACCTCTTGTTGGTAATACAAGACAGGGTGTAAGGTCACGCACTGAAGGACTTGTAAGGATTTGTCCTGTGAGCTGGGAGCTCTGCAGTTAAAAGCAACTGAGGAGTGAAGCATGCATCGGCTGGTTGTCTGAAATGAAGCTGTGGAAGGTCAGAGGTAGAGAATAGATCAGGTGAGCCTCTTCTGGTGATGACAGTGGAAATATCATTGGTAATGTCTCCACTGGAATAGTGCTGATATTTGTAGTGACTATTCTTTTAGAAAGATGAACCTAACCTGGGGCAGGACTACAGGAGAATCAGTGGCATGATGAAAGCCATGAAAGGAGCCCTTACAGGAGATGAGTAATGGAAAATGAAGGCTGAAAAGCATCCTGATCACTAGTTAAAAGCTGGAAAGGACTACAAAGGAGAAGAAAAAGTAAGTTAAAGCAAAGTACTGGATCAAGAACAGAAGATATACTTTGCCTATAAATAAGTTTGGACTAGGAATGAGGAGGACTCTTAATTGATAGAGCAGTATGATTTAAAGAGTGAGTAATGGGCTGTAGTTCTTGGTTTAGGGAGGTGATGGCCCCTGGGGGAGCTGTGCCCATGGAAGGCTTTGCTGATTCCCAACACCACATTTGTTGATGTATCTTCCAGCCACCAGGTTGGTGGCTTTTCCACTTCCCATTCTCAAATTGCATATATTTCTCTTCTAAAAAGGCACTTGACAGCATGTAGTGCTCTGAGGCTATATGGTTCATCTTTACGGGCTTTTTTTTTTTTTTTTTTTCACCAGAACTGTTTTTGCTGTGTACAACTGTGAGATTTGATAATGATGCTATTTTCAAATTGCCAGCTGGAGGGAACCAGAAGAGAGTACCTTCTCTGTCCCGCCTTACCTCTGCAGCCTGGGCTCTCTTCCCAGGGCAGGAATACATTTCTTGCTATCCCATTCCCGATAAGAACTGAGCTGCTCTCCTGTTCACGAAGACAAGGGGGCCTTTTCTGTCGCATTCGTTGATTTTTGAGTGGAGACAGTGAAATCCCAATCTGCTGTTGTGTTTTGATACCGCTGGATGACAGAGCTGTCGTGTTCAGGGGAAGAAGGCTCCAATAAAGCAGCTGCTTCTTTCTCTGGGTGCCCCTGCCTGAATTCTCCCCTGCACAATGCTCCATCCTCTGTGGTTGAGACATAGTATGTAAGGAGGCAAAATCAAGATTCCTGAGCAGGCTGCAAATCAAACAAACCATTTCTCAGTTTCCTGCCTTTTTTTTTCCTCCCCAAAGGATACAAAGGCATGGACCCAGCCATGCAAAAACTGATTTGCATTTCCATTAGAACCAGAGAAAAACAGAAGTGAAAGTTAATATGCAGCTCTTTAATGAAGCTGAGAGAATGACAGCATCACCATTAGGATCACAGAAAATAAAGGTTAACACACAGAAAATATTTGGATGTTATACAGACGACCAGTCTGTCCTCAGGCATCCCAAATCAGTTCATTCCAATTCATGTAATTTCTCAATGGTTTTTTAGCTATGCACATTTTTTTAGTTTTTTTTTAACTGATTTAGTCCAGGATTACTGTGCATTCCTTTCAAGAAGTTTTTGATAAGAATGCCTGGTGTTCAGTGAATAATAATGATCGATAATAGGAAATGAAATCCAAGAGTTCTCTGTTTCTTTGTCTAATTAACCCTAAGAATTAGCTCCCTGTGTTACAGCTTTCTCAAACCGGATGAGTGAGGAGCACAGGTAGCATTAGTATTAACATGGCACAAGCAGTTTAGAACATGTTTTGATGGCTTTTTAGTATTTTAGATCAGTAATACTTTTTTTGGCAGCATCAGATGTGGGGAATGCATAATCTTTCTGAGCAGCCAATTAAAATAATGACTTGGATGGCAAGTTCCTCTCCTTTTTCCTCCTGTGTATGGCTGTACCCTTCCTATCAAAGAAGTTGTATCTTAATTGGCAATCCCCCCTGCATCTGCTCGCTCCGTCACCCCCTACAGAGAGGCACAGTGCTTAATTAAAAGGGAGTTTGTGTTTGTTTATCTCTGGAATTTCACTTGTGCTTTTGTAGGTGTTTCAAAGGCAGATGAGTTTATAGAGACCTTGCGAAGTAATTAATCCTGTAATATTATTACTTTAGAAAAAGGAAAAAAAAAAAGTTAAATTCATTGGAGATAAGAAGAAGCCCCCCCAGAGTTGTCAAACTTGGTATGGGTGTTGGACAGAGGAGTGTGGCGAGACCCATCAGAGGAGCCAGTTTTCCAAGGAGGGGGATATGGCCACAGTGAAAAATTAAGGTTTTGCTGAACCATTCCTCTAATGTGCTTCTCCTGCTAAAGGAGTGGCTGCTCCTGGAATGGCAAGGTTGATCAGCCTCCAGTGAAATTTTTGTCTGTGGCCACAAAAATAAGCCATTACTTGGAGGAATGTTTTATAGTCATGAGCCAAGCCAGCAACTCATTACTTCTAAGCCTATAGTTTTATAACTCAGTGGGTTTGAGGCACTTTGGAGTTATGCGTCATCTTTAACTCTCTAAATTACTTGCAGGGTTCTACAGGCTTTTGTCATCAAAATTTTAATTAAAATCACTGCTGAGGTGTGATGGGATCCCCTGAGAAAAATGTGAACTTCGTCACATGGCTTCAGAGACCAGCGGTCTGGAAAATATTGCTCTTCATTTTAAGAGAAAATGAGAGAATGAGATTCTTGGGAGCAGCGTTTTCCCGATACCGTGGCTTTTTTGCTACCTCATATCCTTCCTCTTGTTCTGGCAACATGCCTTCCTTCGGGCAGGGATCCACTGGCTGGACTTGGGGAACTGCTTAAAGCACAGTCATCCTACCAGGGTCTCGCTAGGATTACACTGACCTTGAGCTGGAAAAGCTGCTGCTGGACCCGTCTCTTTTGAGGCCAGGTTCTTCTGGATGGCTCAGCTTCTGCCATGCAAGGCATCGTATCACTTCAGCTCTC
Source organism: Nycticryphes semicollaris (assembly GCA_013400055.1). Taxonomy (NCBI): domain Eukaryota; kingdom Metazoa; phylum Chordata; class Aves; order Charadriiformes; family Rostratulidae; genus Nycticryphes; species Nycticryphes semicollaris. The sequence continues at coordinate 784,361 of VXBJ01006628.1, forward strand.
AGTGCAGCTGAAGGGTGGTTAGTACTTCACACCACCAGGCTTTAGAAAATGCTTGAAATCAAGTGATAAAATGTCTAATTACTCTAAGTCGGATTTCTTCCCTCCCTTTTTATTCCACTCTGTGCACCAGGCTTCAGCCAGAAGACTGCTTAAAACAGTTGCTTATTTTCAAAGGCTGAAATAAGGGTAGTGCAAGCCCAATTGTGCCTGGCAACAGTAGCACATACATATTTCCTGTACCCATAAGGGTCAGTGTTGTCATTTATCTTGCATACAGCAATGCCAATGTCTCATGATCAGAACCGTGCTACAGAAACGGGTAAGGAGGAGTAGTGCATAGCAGTGTCTGCTCTGACAGTCTTTGAACTGTAGGCAAAGTTAGAAATTTAATGTGACTAGAAAGCTGCTGGGTACCTGAAATTGACTCAGTGATGTTCTTTCATATGTACTTACCTGGCGCTTGGCACAAAATAGGAGGGTTTAGTCCCTTCTAGATTTTGGCAGTGCTGAACCATGAGCCCAGCAACCCAACAACAGAACGTGAGTTGAATTTATGCTGGTGGTGTGGACCAGAAATAAAGCTGCTGGGTAGATTACTGAGAGTTGTAATACTTACCCTATTTCCACTGGCTCATTAAATATGATGAGCCCAAGCAAAGGAGGTTGCTCTGTTGCTTTCCCTCAAGTTCGGAGGGGAATGGCTAAAGCAGTCCTGTGCTTACCTGTGGTTGGAGCAGGGATTGGAGCATAAAGTAAAAAGTCTTTGGGTATGTTGTACTTCAAGCTGCATTTCTGCTCCCCTGAGGCAGAGGCTTTAACTGCATGTCTCGTGTAGTTAGTGCAGAGGGAGAGAAGTTCCTCAGTGTGCTCACTTAGGTGGGGGAGAAAGACTTCAGAAAGCAAGAGATTAATTGCCTGAAATTTTGGTAGTATTTTTAACTTGGTGTGGTTTTCTTAATTTTGTTTTTATTTTGGGGATTTGGGTGGAGAGGGGTGTAAGGAGAAGCTCTTCTGGAGTAGCAGTCTACCAAAGGAACAAGAAAACCATCGAACAAATGGGTTTTCTGCACTCTGCTTTTCAGTATCATTAGAACACATTAGACTCATGAAGATGACCAGTGGAATTGACTTGACAAAGATTTCTGCAAGGAGATCAAAATAAATAAGTTGGGGAAGAGTGAGTGGAAAGACCCTGCCAATTACCAGCTTCCCCCAGCCTCCTTAGTTAATTCTCTTACAAGCCAATGTAAGAGGAGGAGGAGGAGGAACACACCTTCATCAGAATGCTGCACAGGAGAACAGGGTTGCTATTAAAAGCCCAATAATGACTTGTATCAGTTTATGCAGATTTGCACTGCTGGGTTACTCTGTGCCTGGCACTTGGCAAAGCACAGATAACATTTAAATCAGGCAGTAAGTGTAATTAAGTACTACCCTTCAGCGCATCTCTCCTTTTAAGACATTTTTATACACCGTGATTTAGAACATGACAATTGGGTGAGATTAAAGCAGCAAATTGTGCCTATAAAACAAGCCCTGAGAATAGCAAGGGACTGTAAAATTTTATAAAGGGGAATACAGCACATGCCTCAAATCCGATAAAACTTTTGTGAGCCTGGGAGATTAACTGTGAAATACAAATAAGATGATACAGTATGCATAGCATTCAGATAGTAAATTGCTTGTTATTGTAACAACTTACTTCCTCTACCCAGAAGATTTCTCACTTTTCCAGAAAATCTCGCCATGTGAATGATTCATTAACCACTGGAGGTGAGGAGAGAAGGTAGGAAGTCAGGCAGCAGTGATGTCCCTGTGAAGAGAGTAACAGCGTAAATGTAGTGCGAAAGATCATCTGTGCTGAAACACACGCAGTCAGGCTTGTGATTGGTTTCTTCCTCGGCTTCAGGCGAGTTGTATTCGCAACGGGAGAAAAAATCCTTACCTTATTTCAAATCCTTAATAAGACCCTTTGGAAGGTTTTCTTGGGAAATAAAAATACTGCTTTATGTGAGAAGTAGGCTTCTGTTATGGCTTCTGTGGTACTGGGCAATGTTTGGCTGTTTGGTTTCTGCTACATTTTGAAAGCATCTGAGCATCGTTATCAGCTGCACTTGGCACATCTTAAAGAAAAGGCTCTCAACCTTTGAGGAACTTCTTAGTTTGTTTGCAGTTCTCAAACCCGGGGGAGCACAAGTCACTTCAACAAGGCACACTGAAGTTGTTGTCCTTGGCAGTAGCTGAAGGTAGGATGTCCCTTGGTATCACTGGTCTCCGTGGCTTCTGCTGCTTGTGAGCTGCTGCCCGTGTGTTATGGCATTGCCTTTCATAATCTTAATGATCTCATGTATTCTCCCTTGTCTTCGTTCACACTAATCCTGCTGGACTCAGTCCTGACTTGCTTTTTTTATTGATTAGCATAATTGGCCTTTATTAAGAGTCATTGAGTCTAAATATATTCAACTTAAATGTCTGGTGAAGGGAACCCAGATGCCTGCTCGTTTCTTCCCAGCTGCATTAGAGGTAGAGAGAAATTGTGTTGCTTCTTAGACCATTGTATGTCAGTCACGTTAAAAGGAAGACCATGCGTGTGGAATGCGGAGGATGATGGCTGGTTTCCTTACTGTTTAATATTCTCTGATCACCTTTCCTCTGCTTAAATAAATCCTGAACAACTTTATAACACTTAATTTTAATGATATATAAAGAAATAGCAAAATGGGAAGAGAAGGTTTAAATTATTCTGGAGGTGTAATAGGACAGTTGGGTTTTAAGTGCTGAGCAGGCACTGTGTAAAAAACAAAATTTGATGCCGTGACACGGGTAAAGAGCAGAGTGAGAAGGAAATGGAGAAGAAACAAGTGGAATCCTCTGAAAATGCAGCTGCATTGACAGAGAACCATTTTGTGGGCATGTGTCATGGTTGGCCCTTGTTTTGGTAGGAGGATGTTTACACATTGTGTGTTGCTTTTATGCTTGACTTCCTTTTGACTTTTGGATTTATTACTTGATGCCATATTTATGTTTGAGATTGTTTTGATATTGTTAGGGAGATGTCAGTGCTCCAGAATCAACATTAAAAAAGTTCTGGTATATAGAAATGTTGACCTTTTCTTCTCGCTTGGTTTGAAAAGTCAGTTCAAAATGGCAAGGTTTCGTACAGAATGGAAATTCCGTTTTCTGAGAGATGTAGGTACTTACAGCCAAAACAGGCACTCTTGTCCCATCAGTACTCTGTTCCCATCTTTCATTGCACCACGCTCTCCCAGAGAGGATGGGAATTTGCTTCTCCTCCTGTTGTTACTTGACATCCAGGAAGGTCCTGGATGGGTTCATTGCTGCAGCTCTTGCTGTGTTCACGTCAAATCACAGGATCGTTGGCTCCTCAAATCAAACCAGAACAGTTAAAACATTTCAAAACATTTCAAAATATCTGTAGGAAGTCATTAGCATAGAAAAGATTTTTGAAAATGGAAGTCCCAAATATTCAAGACAGTGTTATGACAAGCTGTCAGCAAAGAGCGTGGCGCTCCTGATTTTGGTGAGGAGGCAGCTGCTTCTTGCACCCATTGCACCGTGTCTGCTGCAGGCAGAGCCCCGATGAACTTCAGACTGATCTCAGCACACACTGTGTCTGATCTGGCTTTGATGCTTAATTTGCCCAGTATCAGAGTTCAGAGCTCATTGTGGTGATGCTCTGGGGAAGCTTGTCCCATGTGATGACATTTATACCAGTTTTGGACCATCCTAAGTGCCCATGCTCCTTCACTTCTTGTGTGAAATGAGTTCTCAGTCTCACTCTGGTTTTGGTGAGGATGAACTGGTCTTTGGGATTTTGCCTCTACTGTTCATATGTTTGTTAGTCCCTATAGTCTGTACTAGAGAATTAGGCACCCAGCTTGTAGTGAACTTCAGTAGCAAACTGGACCACAATGGAAAATGCAGCCTGAGAATTGCTTACACTTGAGTTATTTGACTGGGACCAGAATCCTTTAGTAGTTAAATTTTTCTCTATTTTTTCCCCCCAAACTTTAGTGGTATCTCTTGTTGCATAATCCATCTTTCAGAAACATCAGTTTAATATTTTGCATTTAAGGGAGTAAGCACAGAAACCACTGGAATATTTGTTCTATTTAAGATGGAAAGGCTTCATCTCAAAAATTTGACCTGTAAGCTGTATTTGACTTATCTGTATACGGTGGTATTAAGATTTGTTTTCTTATTTGAATCAGTTTATAATTGGTCTATTGGGATGGCTGTGCTTGTTGATTAAAAACAAAAAAAGGCAAACCAATGTATTTTCTTCTCAAGGTAATGCTCATCATTTTTTAAGTTTACATTTAAAGCTCCTGAGAGAGAGCAAAATAGGCAGAGGTTAAAGAAAAGTCAATTGCTCTGCTTTAACTTTGGCAAAAGGCGCAGCGGTAGGAACGTCGGTTTTCCACCTCGGGTAGGGATTTGTAAGTCCAACTCTGTTAACATTAATGGGAGTTAAGCAAGCAAAGCCTCTGCCCATAGATGGGGAAAATAGACCTATTAATTGAAACTGCTGCTCAGCAATTCAAATGGTTATTTTCAGCTTTTCCTCGCAAGCATGTGAGCGCTTCTGTATTCATGAATACATTTTAATAATACTGGGATGTGCTGGTGCTCTGGCTGTGATTCCTGTTTGGACTGAAGAGCTAAATACAGTTGGGGTTGTCCTATGTCATCTAGGCTTTATCAGCAGCTACTGTATTGCTTATCCTATAGTACTGCATCAAAGGGCCTTCTGACCTGTTGTGAGTGATGGGCTTACTGAAACTTCACCGTGCTAATGTGTGGGACTTGACTCCAAATAGCTCTCTTCTCCCTGGCCCAAAGAGCTCCTCAAAGTATTTCATGGCTGGTGAGGACTTCTCGAAGCTGATCTATTGCTTGAGGAAAGGCTTAGAAAGTGATGGGGGGATGTTACCGTTCTTAACAATGCTGGTGTCAAATTGTCTGGGACACTGGCCATTCCTTTACATATAGCAGTGATTTGTCAGGGATTATTGCTTAATTAAAGACTTAATTAACTTAGATTAAGCATAATGCTTAAATTATTTTAAAAATTTAAGAGGATTAAGACAGAATACTGACGACTCGGGTGTTTTTTGGCTGCTAAATCAACAGCAAGTGTGATTTGTAGTTGTGAGCTGGGCTTGTCTCAATTTTTGGACTTTGTCTGTAATGCTGTACTTTTTGGCAGTTTTTTGTCCTTTGAGATCTTTCTGCATTAAATAATATATACCATTAAAACTAGAGTAGTTTGTGTAGCTTGGTTAATAGTTGATTCATGGGTAAGGTAAATATGAACAGGAAGTAAGTGCAAGGCACAGCATAGAATCAGATTCTGAACTTAGGGAAAAATGTTCTTCCATTCTGAGGCCTGTGTTTGAAAGCTTCTGCGTTGAACCTTCCTGCCCCTTTCCAAACCAAAGAAAAGCATTTGGTGTTTGCTTTAAAAAACAAACAAACAAAAAAAACCCCAAACAAACAACAAACCCAACTAAAATTCTGAGTAATTCTCTTTACTGTCTGCATTTCAGTGATAAAACCTCTGTTCATTGCTAGGTTGCGAGTCCCTAGGAGTCGCCAATAAATCATTTCACTTCAAGATGTGCTTTACTACTTAAGGGTCTCCCTAAGACTGAATTCTATAACCATATGAAACCACATTATCTGCTTCTGGGAAGAACAATGGCAACAAAATGGGTTGCGAGGTCTTCTCTTTGGAGCTAGATACTGCTGTGAGGAACTGGATACAGAGGAAGGAAATGAAATGCAAATGCAGAGGTTATTTGCATTCTTACTGTGCTTTTCTTATTAAATAAAAGTAGTAAAATATATTAGTTGAAGTATTATTATATTATCATATATTACCTATGTACTGCTGCAAATTAAAGTGATGTTGCTATTCTGTAATCTGGTTTGAGGAAGCTGTGTTTGGAAATATGGGTCATAAAAAGCCTAGAAAGCAATGCAACCATCCAGAGATATGTTTTAGCACTTGTGGGTTCCTTAGATTTTATTAACACTAGGTATTATGTAGTCTTTCAGGACAAAATTGTTTTTGCCTTGGAATCTGTGATGAACAAATAATGCCCTTCATGGCTCTCAGACAATTATGCTCATGTCTGTTTCATGTGAGCCCCCCCCTCCACTTTAAATGGCTTTCATGTAAGATTGAAGCTAAAGAGCAGTAGATTTGGAGAAGCATCTCAGTATCTCATGTGCTGTATTTTCTGCAAAAAATCCTTCCTTGTTGCATGCGAGCTAAATATCAGCATCTTGTACCTCTTTGCATTTTTAATATATTAAGGCAGTCATGTCTGAGCACTGAGACTTCGGAGGAGAAAAAATAAGTGTACGTCTCATGTCAAAGAAGCCTGGGAATGTGAGAAGATGGAAGAGGCTCTAGGTGTACTGGGAGAAAGAAAATGCAATGGGAGTCATGTTGGAATTTACACTGATACCAGAACACTTGAAAAAAGAAATCCCTTTGTATGCTGGCTCTTCAGGTTGTGTCTCTCTCTGAAGAGGCACCTGGTTGAGTGGGCAGCATCTGGGCCATGCAGTGCAGCACTGCGTGTGCAGACAGGTATTCCTGTGGGACTGAGTGTGAGCCACTAGCACAGGACCGATTTTAAAAGCCTCAGTGATATGGATGACTTAAATAAATTTCCTGCCTGGAGAAGTCTGAGAGAAGAGTGCAGCAGGTTATCCATTTTGTCTTCAAACCATACTTATTTCCTATATTGAAGCACATTTTGTAATCTTCAGCTGAAACATGAAGTAAAACTGTACCTATAGTTGGGCCAAAATAAATTATTATCATCATCATCATTGAACTTAGGCTGAGTGGTCAACACTTCTGGAAAGTAAAGTTTGCTTAAAAAAAAAAAAATAAAAAAAAATCTCTTCTTGGATGTGTTGGAAGACTAAGAGTTCAGGGTAGCAAACCCCTTAGCGTGTCGGTACTTAAAGCCAGATCAAATACACCAGACCATTCCTTCTTTTCTTTATCAGTGGACTTGTATCTTCATTGGTATAATCTAAACTGGTCATTCACATCTTACTCTCGGTGTACACAGTTACCAGCTGTTCTACCTCCTCACTTTAATCACTAAACAATTTGATGATGGCTCTTGCATGCTTTCCTGGTGTTCTCTTTTCTACACCGCTTGTTTGGTTATTTGTTTCATTTAACATGGATGATTCATTTAACATGTTGGTGCGATTGTAGTGCTGTCTGCTCTGCTCTCCCTCACTTGACTTTATCTGTTTAATGAGCGGTATATAAAACTGAACACTGTCTGCCACCCAAAGTCGCCGCAGTGCTTAGGAAATGTTTTGATACGGAACAGGGCTTAGATGGCTACTATGGAGTGTTTGTGGTCAAAAATGTGATCCTAAGCACTCTTTAAGAATTTGACCTGTAGTAGACCAAAGGCACAATATTGCATAACCACTAGAAGAGAGTATGAAGAAACTTCATTATCTGGTAGGAAGCGAGTATGTCTTTTAAATCCAAGTACCCTGTCTCCTGTGCAATATAGACCAGGTGATTCTCCTCTGGGCTTGTAACTACTGTTTGAGCCAGAACATGGCTTTCCAAAACACACCTACTCTCTGTTTAAACATGTGCAATGAAGAAACATCTCCAAAAGGAGCACTTAAGAAAGGGGAGGGGGAGGCACCTCTGTTGTGGCAATTATTCTGTGCCTGTCCGTATCCTTTGGGGTCTCTTAGGACAACCCAGGAGTGTGTTAGCAACTCGACTGATCATAAGCTGATGAGAAATGGACATTTCTGAGCCAAAATAGCAGAACTACAAGTATGTTTATTTTTGGAAGGATTGTAATGCCAACTGGCAGCACAGACTTGGCTAGGTTAAGGGTCTGGTGCGGCTGCAATAAAACATAAGGATTCTGAATTTAGCAAAGGAGCAACAGGAATTACCATTGGTATTGTTGCCGAGGAGTGCAGATGCAGTCTGGCATTTTATCAGCATAATATTAGGTTGAACTTCATGAATAAAATGTAATATAGGGAGCTTGGAATAGCTGGTGTTGGATTTATACCCAGAGAGCAGGTACATTTAATTTCAGTAAGTACATTGAACTCCTCCTCATCGTTTGTGTAATTTGAATGTTAACTGTTTAGTATCCATCAGTTTTTGAACTTCCAGAAAATTTCACTGCCATAAATTATGTTATGATATTTTCTTCTTGTTTATCATTCTCTGGAAGGAAAACATGGGTTAGTTTTCAAACTACTGGTTAAATGTTACAAGTGGAAACATTCCTCATTGCAATTCTCCAAATTTAAAGAAAATGCTTTTGCTGTCTCATTACCGAGCCTAGAAGATTATTAGCTGCAAACTGAGAGAAGAAATAACCGGTGCAGTTATGTTACTGCCTCCAAACCCAGCACGAATGGGTGTGAGAAATCAAAATGGCAAAAGGATATACAGTAGAAATAAAAAATGGTGTTGAGAAGTCTGAAGTGATGAAAACTGGTTGACTTAAGTTCTTGCTAGTTGTTTTTATTATTTATTTTTAAGTCTCCAGTTGCATTGATATTTAAACTCATGTAAAAGCTGTATTTGGTAATAGAGTCCCCGGTGATGAAAGCAACTCGGTTTCTAACCTTATTTCCTTCTCAATGATCATTACTTTTTATTTTTTCTTTAATGTCTTATTGCTTCCAAGAGCCTATTCATCTGGATTGATATAATCTAAATAATAAAAAGTTTTTCCTTAGTACATAATGCAATTCTGGGGACTTGGTGCTGATCTAAATCCCCCTCAGCTGAGAAAATTTGCCATTTATTGTAGAGAGTTTTCTTCGATCTGTTAAACTGCCGCACAAACTCTGATGTGTTCGAGTGTGTTCCTTTTTGTGTAGTTTTTGCAGGATTCGTACTTTTTCAGTGATGATCCCATTCTTGTTGTGGGATGAACTGAGGAAGCTCGGGCATTGGGGAGCAGGACTGAGGTGCGGTGCCTGGAGAGTTCTTCAGGCCCAAATCTGGTGGCTGAAGATGTGCTTGCTCTGGCATTGGCTCAGGGGGAAAGCCTGTGAGGTTGGACTAGAGACTTCCAATTTCAGTGTTGCTTACCAGGTGATATTTCCCCTAATTTTGCAATAGGCTGTAAACAACTTGGCTTAATTAACTGGCATCTGAGTAAGAAAGGAGTGATCCCTGTCTGATCGATCACATCCAGTTCCCAGAGCAATGAAGCTAAGTAGTCTAGTGATAAAAATAGGAGACAACGCAGAGGATCTGCTGCGCGGTAAACAGCAGATAGAGCCATGGTGCTCAGCTTGGGCCTCATTCAGTGCTTTGAATTATCATTTTAATGACTGACCTCCTGCCTAACTTGAAAGGCTCTGAATTATGATGTCCCTGCCCCAAAGCTTGCTGCAGCTTTCCGTTCTGGTTTCTGATGCAAGTAGTAGAAAGCTGATTTCTTTGTTTTGTTTTTTAAGAAAAATAGCTGGATGTGTCAGATTGATTGGCAGCATTTGTGCATTAGGTTGTTTGTCAAAGAATGGAGTTATATTGTAAGATTTTTATTAGGCTTTCTTAGTAACTTACCCCTAATTAGGAGTCTGCACAGGGAGAATTAAAGAGGGGATGGTGGTGTGCTTTCAGTGTGCTATGTCATCCAGTCGTCCAAGCATGCTAAGACCTACTGCCAATGGGGAGCTTGACATCTCTGGTGTCTTGGAGTGTTTTGTGCAGGACACTCACAGGCTGGCAGAGGGATGTGGGTCTGTGGAAGGCACCCCAGTCACGATGCATGTGTCATGCTGAAAGGCTTGACTCCAAGCTGCTACTTATATCCATTTTGAAATTCACAATGATTCTGTGAAGCTCTGAATCCCACCGTTTACCCTGGGCGTGTTCTTCTGCAAAATTTTGAGTGAGCTTGCTCCATGAGTCAGTGGAGCTGAGCAGATTGCAGGAGGATGAGACACCTGGCTGGTTCTCCTCCAGAGCAGAGGACCGAATCCTGGCAAAGTTTCCCATAACTTCGCTGGGAAGAGTTGGATGCTCAGTGAGTTTGCTGCAGTTCTGGCCCATGATTAAAAGGGATGGCTTGAAATAGGATGCATCTGCTTTTGGACTGGAATCCCAAACAGAAGAACTGCACAGTCCTAAAGAAAGGAGAATTGCACACCCTGAAGGCAGAGTGATAATCTTTAGGAAAGATACTCAGCTTTTGTATGTTGGTCATCGTCAGCCCGGAGGGGAACAATTTTTGCAGTTCACCTCCACTTCAGCAAGTAGGTATCAGTGTATTGATTTAATTGTAGTTCAGTTGATGAGAACATTAGATAACTAAAGAGCCTGTAGGTACAGCTTGCACATTTCAGGTTAAAAGAGAAGGTTTTGTAAAATCGCCACCTAGCTCTTCCTGCATGACAAGTTCTGTGAAAATATTTTTAGACTCTTAAAGGCTTCCCAGTTGCCCTCATATGTGAGAAAATGTCTTTAAGCAGACCATTTTGCTAATGATGGCTACTCTACAGCACTCTGCTTTCAGTTCCAAAATGCACAGAGCTCAAAAAATGCATTTTAACTATTTTTCTTACATTTTAAATTGATTATTGGTACCTTTGAGCATTCTGGAACAAGACTTTACAGTGCAGGATAGGGAAGAGAAAAAAATACTTAATGAAATATTCCTGTGAACCCAGTAACAGTACGTGGTGGCTTTTTTTGACCTCTTCTAGCCTACATCCCTGTGCTTTTATCTTTCTTTTAGATTCCTCTCTTTTCTTCAGTAAAGCTCATCACAGGAAGAGATTTGGAGGAAATCTCCTTTGTAATGTGCGTCTTTGAGTGAGAGGCTGGGAGGGAAGTGGCGTGGGATGTGTGCCACGTTGGAGGATCAGCTCTGGTTTTATAACAAGTTTGGAGTCCTGTTTAACCCTGTGAGTTACTGGGTTTCAGAAGTCAGTGAATGTGGATGTCATCCTTGTGTTTAATGGCTCAGCCTATGAGAGGGTAGAAATTTTGCACTGGAAGGCTGGTGCTGGTTATACCTACCTCCTCTGTGGTGGAACCTTGTTTTTTTTCAAAGCATTTCTATTATGCTGGCATCCATGAACAAGATTTTAGTTCCCTTGTGCTAAGCCTTGTCCTGGTGCACAGTGAGAGATGCTCGCTCCTTTTATAAAGTATTTGGGAGGGCTTGCAGAGAACAGGTCTGGCCCAAAGCTGGTCGTTGGCAGAGCCAAACTGCTTTTAGTTAGAGAATTCACTCATGCTGGTGACTGTGGGAACACGCTGAAAAATACCATGGCCAAAGAGCAAAGCACCTTTCATGAGTGAAGCCATTTATTTCCAGCAAGATGTGTTGTACGCAAAGCCATCTTTCAGCAAGAAAACTCCAGTGACAGTATATTGTATTTTCTCCTTGGAGAGAGTGCAACTCTCACTACTTCTCCCAGTTCCCAGCCACTGGTCAGGGAGGACTGTGCTCAGCAGCCGGCTGTGGGGATCAGTCCCAGGAGGGAGTGAGGTTTGGTGCAGATGGAGGTTCTCACGTAGATCCCAGCCCAAGGAGATCCTCCCCATGCTCTGCGTTCCACTGAGGTCTTTTTGTTATTGCTGTACTTTAATTCCCTGACTTTATGCATGCTTAAATCAAATTAAAGGTAAGAGCAGACTTCTGATTTAGGTCTGGTCCTTCATCATTTAAAGTCTAAAATGCCCTGTAGAAAACTAATGCCTTATGTAGATCAACTGCAGTCCCATTTGCTACACAGATAATAATAAACCCTTCCCGAGATTAGTGAAGGTTCCTTTCTGAATTAAAAAATCACTTTGGGGAAAAGCTGTCTGTCTTCGCTTGCCGTTGTGCATAGGCAGTGTCTCTTCCAGCTTGGATTTCTGCCAGAGCTCTGGCTCGGGGCTTTCTCCTGACCCTTACAGGTTCTTATTAACGTTGCTTGGTTGTGTGTGGAGAAACTGGGGAGCGCTCTTGGGAAGGGAGGGGGACGTGGAGATTAATAACCTGTAGGAAGAGAGAGTCCTGCAAAGGTTCAGTTTATCGGGATGGTACTGAGAAATGGAATAATGCCACATCTGCTTGAGCTGTGGATGTGCTGTCTTTTAAATGTGGTTGTGGTAACTTGTCCTAAGAAATGCTCTTCCCTCCCCTCACTTCTCTTCTGCTTATTATAGATCCTGAGCACAATTTTCAAACTTGGACCAGTTCTGTCCAACATTTCCTTAGATAAGTATCCAGTCTCTAAAATGTGAAAAAAAACAAAACCACCCAACCCCTCTTGCACTGTTTGACTTGTAAACTTGCCTCACACCTCAGCCTCTTCCCTGAATCTTTTTCCCTGGGGTGATACTGCAGTTTTGAAGCTACGAGGATGTTGAATGGTTTTTTCCTTTCTAGAAGAGGTGTACCAGTCCCCAGCTGCACAGTCCGTGAATAATGCATGAGGAGTTTATATGCTTGTGCGTGGGAGAAATTTTCTCTTCCTGTTCAACATTGGTCCTTTCTCTTGCATGTGAACTTTTTTTCCTCTCCTCTGTCTTTTTTTGAGCATCTGAGCAGGACATGAATTCACTTGCCTTTGCCGGTCAGGAGGATTTTTCGAGCTCGGTGGTTTGCTCGCTTCTGAGTTTGGCTCAGTACCCGTGTTCTCGTTTTAAACTGTTGTTGAGAGCAACACTGCAGTGGTGTTGAGCAGCACACAGGATGCAGATGTCCCCTGGTGGCGGTCCCCGGTGGTGAGCCGGGGTGGCTAATGGCCATCTAACCAGTGAAAGCGGATGAGGGGGCCATGGGAAAAGGCTGTGGCTACAGGCACTGCTACAAAAGCGGATCACAGATGTGTTATCGATTTCTTTTTGGCTTTATGATCAATGCATGTTGCAGACACTGGTATGTATCTGAAAATCAGGTTGGTTGACTTGCTGGCAGATCCACCTACATTCCAGCGCACGGAGCCAGCACTTTCTCATTTAGGTGGCAGTCTAAACTTCAGGGTGAGTGAAGAGAGTCTGTGACTTTAGAGCTGAATGATTTGGAGAAGCTCATTTTTAGTATGTGCAGAATTAATTTGATTGATCATATTTGACACCAGTCAGGGTAGAGAGAAGTATTCAGGCTGAGAGAGCAAGAAGATATTCCACGCTTTTTTTCTCTTCTTTTTCCTCTGAACATGATGAATATTCTTCCCCTCAGCTGTCATAGTCCTCTAATGAATGCTTTTCCTCCATTACATTTTTAAAAATGAGATTCTGTAACACAATCCACAATTCAAAAATAACTTTTGTGACGTACTTTAATGGTGGCAATTTCAAAGTCGATGGAGATGGTACTGGAAGAAGCTTCTAATCTAATAATGAAATGTGTATGGAACACATGGAAAATAGAGCACTAGCTGGAACCAGCTTATTTTTCCTTTCTTGTCTCTTGCTTTTTCAGCTATTTCTAGTATCTTCCCCTTATAATTGCAGGGCAGAGCTGAGAAACGTAGAATTGTAGTTGTCATAAAAACTAGAAGAAAAGGCCTGTTTCCATGATCTTGTAGCTGCTTCTGTTGCAGAGGCCTACTGAAATCACTGCATCCTCATTTCGGAAATGAAAAGTATACTCTGCTTCATCTCTGTGCTGTCAAATGTTTAAGCTTTCCTTTTCCCAGCACTCATTCAGAACACATTTTCAGTTCAGGTAGGAATGTTATTACTAACTGATGAACAAGCCTGAATACCGAACGTGGCGAACGATTGACATTTTTAAAGTTAATCACAGAAGCTTTTCATCCAGAAGATGCTGAGGCTGCTCTGGATGCTGATATACCACCTGACACCAGCAGAGAAGGACGCTGTACAATGCCAGTTCAAGATGAGTGGCTATAAAACAGCAAAAAAAGAAATAGGATTCCCATGACACTAAGTCATCATTTGAGCCAGGCAGACTTTCCTGACTGGGAGACTGCTAACGAAAGACGCGTTCTTACTAATACCTACACGCTTGAAGTGCTTTAGTTTTAAGAACTCCTCTTGCACAATGTTTGAAGTATCATATCAGTAAGAACCTCTCCAACTGATTAAACAAATTGCATCAACTGTGTCTTACTTTCCTCATTGTGATAGTGTATTTCTGGAGAAAGAAGTAAGATTGATAACAGCTTTAGCAAAGGGGGTGGTGCTTTGGGTGCAATTTGTAATATTTGGGATGGATATGAAAGACTTTGCAGAAAAGCCAGTGCTGGGTTTAGAAATGCAATTAATTTGACGAAAATTGGGGTCCTAAACCCATTTGTATATCTTGAAATGCTGTGCTTTGATTTCTGAAGCCCTGTTCAATGCTTACGCTGCAGGCGCTGCTGTGGTTATAGCCATTCTGTGCTCTGTGAACCACAGCACTGAGACCTGGCTCCGGATCCTGTTTTCCTTGACTCTGACCTAGCACTTTAGCCTTTGAATAATTGAACAGTTTTCACTGTGTCTACTAGAGATGTTGAATTTTCCCAAGCTCCCTTCAGCAGGAATGGCAGAAGTCAAGTGGAGGAGTCGAAGCTCAGTCTCACCGTTTGCAGTGGGACAGGCCAGTACAAGGAAGCAGCAAGCAAGATTTTTCCTCCTGAAAGCAGAATTTGTGTTGACTTTCTAGCAGTGACTTGGTATGATTTCCTTTAGCTGTGTTACTGTGGCTGCTTCTTTATCTTTTGTTCCTTTTGACTTTGAAATTGTGTTTTGTTCTTTAAAAGCTTCCTTCAAATATAGGATGTTTTGTGCCGGGTGAGGTCATTTAGCAGAGAGCCTTGTCAACTCTTGCCATGCTCGCAGCAGACACTACCTCAGGGGGCTCTGGGCTTAAGTGTTGTTTACACACACTTCAGATCTACTGATTCTGCAGCAAAGAAGTGGGAGGGTTGAAAGGGTTTCACTCATCCTTAACAATGTCTTTTTTTAGCATGCACTGAAATGAGCTGCTTCTCTGATACAGGATGTTGTGAGACAAACTGTTAGCTATCCTAGAAAGTACTGGGATCCATATTTACCCCTTAATTCCTATCTTGGTGAAAACTGACCTATTATGAAAAACAACTTTATTAGCAGCCCTTTTCCAGTATTGTATAATTGCTTCATCAATAATCTAACCATAATCTGCTGAGATGCTTGAGAAATATTTTGCTGTAGCGACTGGAGTGGTGAGAAGATGGGAGTCTTTTGGGTGATGTTCCAAATGGCTTTTCACGTTTCACACAGCCTTGCTTGATGCGAGGACTAAGGGTCCCTGCCGAAGCCACTACATTATCCACTGCCTCATTTTTCATACCTAACTTGTGGTTCCCTAGGATTAGCAAAGGATCTTCTCTGAATTGGGCTGTCTCCATGGGAATTTCTGCCTCTTCTTTATCTTTCCTGTTCTTCTATACAAAGAGCTGTCTTTAGTTGGCCTCTTGCTTGTGCTTCTCAGTGTATGTAGGATGCACTTCAGCTGAACATATAAGCACGGGAAGAAAATTTCTGTGCTTGTGGGTTAAAAGTATTGCTCTCAATGAAACGGCGAGCTTTTAAACTGTTAATAAACAATGGCCTCATATTGAAATAAGTTGTCAGATACAAGGGTTAGATTGGCTTTTATTGGGTTTGTCTCCTTTGCCTGTGAACTCTGAGGTGATCTAATTTAATCTGGGGACCAGCAACTTGGAGGCTGTTAATATTTTCAATAGTATTTATGAGTTTAAATACTTAGAGGGAGCTGAAGTACAAACCCTGTGAAACCCCCCAATGAAAAACAAAACCACACCAAAACTAGAATCTCTTGCCTTTGACTTTTTAGAAAATGTTCTTTTTTTTTTGTTGTTTTGACTTCTAGAGATCTAAGGTATTTTATATTTCAAATTCATCAGCTTAAAAAAAATTCCCCCATTGTGGGATCCTAGGCATCAAGGTAACAAATCTAAAGGATTAATATTTTTTTGCATTTCAGGCTTTATAATTCAATGTTTGTTGGTTGGTTGTTACTACTGTCTGGCCATACTGAGCACCTTTGTTCATCTTCCATCAGATCCTCCTGGGCTGTATGGGATTTGCTGAGTACTTTTAGCGATAGCGACACTACTTTATTTCTGCCCTAGTATTCTGGGAGATTTGTTTGAGGGCACATCTTCCAGGAATTCTATACAAGAGGCAACAAAAAGAACACTTATCT
Source organism: Nycticryphes semicollaris (assembly GCA_013400055.1). NCBI lineage: Eukaryota > Metazoa > Chordata > Aves > Charadriiformes > Rostratulidae > Nycticryphes > Nycticryphes semicollaris. The sequence continues at coordinate 800,584 of VXBJ01006628.1, forward strand.
TAGCAGAGCTACAACTTCACTGTCAACTATGAGAGAAGAGCCAACAGATTCCAACTTAGATTAAAATTCAGCTGCAAACAGAGGCAAATATTCCCTTAGGCACAGGGCATCTCTCTGAAGATAAATTGTTGAAAATGCAAATGGCTGAAAGAGAGTTCAGTGTGATTACTTTGTATTTCACAGGCGCTGTGGTTTTGTATGCCCCGGGTCAGCTCTTATGAGATTTACAGAAAAGATTTCTGGAAGACCTATGGCAGCTTTCCACATGCCATCTTCAAAATCCTCCTGTTTTCTTTGCAGGCAGATTCACTCTTGTGAAAGACTTCTTTGGGGGAATGGATAACAGATGCCAGTGTGGCCCCCTCACGCAGCATGACAGCACAGGGCAAATACTGGAGAAGAAGAAAAGCAGTTTTTTTTTTCTTTTTTTTTCCCCCAGCTCAGAACTGTCACAGTAGCTCTTCCAGTTGTGAAGGCATGCTTGACAGGACACCGCATCTTAATAATGCCAAGCATCATCTTGACCACAGCTTATATAAGAAGGCAGGGGGTAATAATCAGTTCAGACTCCTTCGGGAGGCCATCAGGTAGATGAGGAACCGTTGACCTTTCAGGAGAAGCAGTACAATTAGAGGCAAACTGAATAAAGTAGCAGACAAGGTAGAGTGGAATTTGAAAGCAGTGTGTTTGCATCAGATAAGAGCAAGAGGATGTGGGGACTATGGTTTTCTCTGTCTTCAGGCAGATAAAATGCATCCAGAATCTACTTTTCAGGAGGTGACTTCATCAGAGCAGCCTTCTCAGAAGAGTGTGATAGAACTAATGACTGTCCTCTTTCAGTTTTACTGATAAATCCATGTGCCAGGGGAGAAACCAGTCACAGATGATGCCACTAAATACTATTAAATTCCCCATAGTAGCTGGTTAATTTGACGAAAAAGCTTCTCATCCCTGCTTCACATTCAAGGCTGTCTAGAAGTTCACAGAAGTTCATTGAAAGTTGGGGGGTTTTTTTTATGTCGTCTTTTTGTCTATCATTTCTTGCTCAGGGCATAGGAAATGAAGATGGATTTGAGAAGGATGAGCATAAGGAGCTAGGAGTAAAAGTGAGGGGAAACCAGAAGTTGGAATGACCAGTTTAAAGACTCAGAGGTTTGGGATTATGTAGAAGGTCAAAATGCTCTGATTAAAACTGGTGGCATTGATTTCTTTCAGAAAAACTGTTGTGGTCCAGGGTTGGAAAGAGGGAAGGCAGGAGAAGCAAACAGTTAGCAGGGTCCTACTGATAGGCAAAATTCCACCTTGGGACTTAACGAACAGAAAAATAATTGTTTAGCCTAGTAGTGGGCAGCACTGGAGAAGAAAAGTAAGACTTAGACTTTGTGAAGGTGCAAACAGTCTGTCTGGTCTTTAGTCCCAAATTTGAGGGAAGAAGAGAAAGGGAGATAGTTTCAAGCAGTGATCTGATACCTTTAAGGATTTAAATTCAAGGGGGGAGGGGAGGAGGGGACAAAAAGGGAGAGGTTCACAAATTCTCTTCATGACATTTTATCTCAAAATGTCAAGCGCTAAAGCTCTGGAAATACTGCTTACCTGGTGGATGCAGTACTGCATAATTGAAGCCACTGGAGAGTTAAGGAAATCTGTACTTTCTGGTCTTTATTTATTTAAAAATAAAAACTTTGGCAACACTGTATGTACTGCTGAGTACATATGGCACTAAATCTCAGTGCAAAGTGCTGAGATTTCAGGGACTGAGTGGAGATCTACTCCCTATGGCACTATTCCTTCTGATCTCAGAGGTTAACCTTTGACGGCCTTTGCTCTTACTTTTCATCCATTCTGTCCTTTCCTGAATTCCTGGGGATGAAGACTGATGCAATTTTGTTCTGAAACCAGGGAATATATGTGCTTAGTTGGCATACGTAAAAAATAGTGAAGGTGCTTATCTGTATTTCTACCACTGAGGAAATAAGCATCACAAAGTGTTGGAATGTTTAAAAGTTTAAACTGAGAAGCCTGGAAGGGTCCTGGCTTATCAAACTTTGAAGTCTTACATTCATCCTTGGGTTGTTGAGGAGCAGGACAATTAGTGAATTAGTCAACCCCAGGCTGGCTTTATTCTTCATGCTGTACGCCTCCATGGAAGAGCACTGGTGTCACTGTGTTGGGTTGGCCGCTGTTGACGCTTGCGTTGCTTTCCCTGTGCTGTTAACAGCTGTAGCAGGAGCAGATGTGCTCCTACACAACAGTCACAGCCGTGATGGTGCCACAGACACCTTTGAGAACCGTTCCTATGGCTGAAGGAGTTTCCTGTGGGAACCAGAGTTTCCATACTTCCTGTTTTCTCACCTTTACAGCTGTGCTGTCACAATGCAGTGTCATTGTCAATATAATTTTTGTAGACGAAGATGCCCAAAAGTTCCTCTACTATGGTAATCACATTTTTATGAGTCGTTCCTTTGTCTGTGGTTATGGCTGGTATTTGCCTCTTTTGATTTTAGACTCTGATCCAGAGACGAATGAGTCTTTTGCTTCCTCAGCTTCTTGGGCCCTATAGAAACACTCCCACATTTCTACAGGATTGCATCTGAGAGAGTCTGGTCTGGAAATTGGGGCTGGAAGCTCCCCACCCATGTGTCTCCCCTTGAGACTTAACTGACCCCTGCACTGCTATTAGAGAGACACTCCCTCCAGAAATGTCGCAGCGTTGTCTGCAGGAGTGTTATTCAAAAGAAATAAACACGCAGGACGTGCTTTCCTGGTATTGGAGGAAAGCCTATTTGTGTCTACTGCATTAGGAAGATTGTTTGGGAACAGTTCATCCATGTGTGAAGTTGCCCCCTATAATTCTGCCAAGGCTGAGGAGCTCAGGGAGATCCGCTGGCAATGGAGCCAGGGGCTCATCCACCCAATTTTTCCGAGATGCTGGAGGTCAGAGAGAAGCGGACACGTAATTTGCTTGTCTGAACCAGTTCTTCTGCCTTGTTTTGTATAACTGGCGAGTTTTCATACTGGGTACCAAACTTCAGAGACAAAATATCGATACTGCATAATTTGAATGGGAGAACTGAGCCTCCTTGCTCTGCAATTTGCATTATGCAGAAGTCTGAGATAAAGAGGGAGAGAAGCACATGTTGCAGGCTCTCTCCTTTGGAAGCTCGTCAGCGTGACAAATCACCTGGCATACAGTACAATTTACAATGAGCCTTCCTAGTTGTTTACCTGTATATAATTACACAGCATAGGCTGCTCCTTTTTTTTTTTTTCTTTTAAGGAAAGTACTGTATTGAAGCAGTTCTGTTTCTTTGAATTCTAACTTTACCAGCATTTTATTCCAGTGCAAATGTTGGAGGGGAAAACAAAAATACACATTTTATCTTGGTCAAAGTAAGGAAGTGCATCCATGATAGCAACTCAGAGGATTATACAAAATTCATTTTAATACTTTCTTTTCTGAGGGTGTAAAATACTTAATTGCTTTGATTTTGTTTTGTTCATATCCCAGGAAAAAAAAAAGGTGATTCTACAAACAGGTTTCTTTAACTGTTATTTTCTAAATAGTGTCTGCTTTTGTGTACCTTGAACAACCTGCCTTGTGCTAGCATTGTCCTTACAGGCCAGCTCTCTCCTTAGAGAGTACATTTCCTAAAGTTATAAAGGAGGCATGTGTGAGCATTTGTGTATTTGTATATTTGTATGTTTCTGTGTGTGCATACACACATACAAAAAAAATATATGTATACACATACAAAAATTATATACAAAAATGTATCTCTTGGCTTTCACTCTAACTTTGAAAGCACTTTGTTTTCTTTCAGCTCCAGCAAACTGGATTGAGTTGTAACTATACTGACTGCAGTTCTATAGCACCTTCCCTCAGGGATCTAAAACAATTTTCTCACCACTGCTAAATGCTGAACTTTGCCTATACACTTGCAAAATAAGTAGGATACTGCTATCTGTGTTGTAGGGTAGAAAAATTAAGAAAAACTTTGAATGCAACATCCTGTTTGGAAAAAACAGAGGGTAAGATTTTTAGCTCTTGGTTTTGAATGTTATTCAGCATTCACAGTGTCATACTTTCCTGGGAGAGATGAATCTTTTCTAGTTACAAGTGCAATATTTACATGTGTAGCAGTCTAAGTGCATTTTTCGGTCAGTATTTAGCATAGCTTTTTGATAATGCAGGAACAAATGTATAGAGTAACGCGGGAATAGTAATAGGTATTTTTGAGCAAATATGGAGTGTGTTCCTAAATTTCCCCCCAATCTGTTGTAGCTTAACCAGCTACAGTGTGGACTCCAGCTTTTTTTTGTTTGTTTCTTTGTTTTTTAAAGTATTTAAAAGTCAATGCAGCAAGGAAAGGGGAAGAAAATTCTTGCAGTTGGCAGGTGGTTGTCCATGGTTTGGTGTCATAACCTCTGGCCAAAGCAAACGGAAGTGCTGCTGTGCTGAAAATCAGTGAAGTCTGCTCATCCATCATACCTGGTGTGAAGGTTTGAATATGGGATGGCAAGGACAGAAGATTTGCTTCCGAGACATTATCTTTTTTTCTGAATTCTAGTATGAACTATGTGTTTTAACATCCTGTGTGTTTAACAAACAAAGGGAGAGTGCAATGATATTAGCCATCCTTTGGTGATTCCACAGTAGTTGTGTTCTTAATAAACTGTAAAAAGAAAACTGACTACAGGAAGGTTGATGGCTAGGTTAATATACACTGTAGTGGAGTCATTTTAAAGTAATCCAAGCAAAGAAAGGAGATTTATATAAAAGTTCCTTTCCATTACTCATGCCTCTGGCACACTAATGTCTCATCCAGCATAGCAAAAACCCAGCAACATTATTCTTCTTTCTTTTTCTAACATTCATAGCCTTTAGTATTGCTTTCCTTTGTTAATTTTTGAAAGCTTACTCATTAATTAAGAGACGTAATTGACTCAAATGCAAGTCTTGACTGAAAAGAGCTTGAAGAACATAGCAGGAGTCTTGTGATTTGGTTTTTTTTCTTTTAAAATAACATTTAAATTTTATGCAAGTCAATATTCAGTTAAAATTTTGATGCTCAAATACAGCAGGATGCAAGCTCCTATAGATGTCTTCATGGCAACTGCATTTTTCTTTCTATTTTTCCTAGCTAGAAACAGTGGAACACTAGGGCAAGTCTAATTTTGGGGTCAGTAAAGAATTCCACTTTGAAGTAAGAAATCAGACTACAAATGCAGTTAGGTGTGTCCACCACTCTGTTTCCTGCTGTCCCCTGCCCCTCCCATCCCCTTCTACC
>VXBJ01006628.1:805920-858303 GCA_013400055.1 Nycticryphes semicollaris
AAAAAAGAAAAGAAAAAAAGACTTAAGATGAGTCTTTAAATGGCACAGGTATGGCAGCATGTTTTAAACCTGCTTTTTTGTTAGTGCTTTTCATAAGAGCTTAGCACCTGGTGAGCATCTAAGTGGAGTTACTACTTGGAAAGTCTCGCTGCTTGCTTTGATGCTGAAATAGAAGCAGTCCATCCCCAAGGACAAAGACTTTGAATGGGAATTTTTCCTTACTAAGGAGTTTGGCATTTGGCTTGCTTATAGAGCCGGGCACTTTTTATGTAGGTCCATTACTTTCGATCCCGCTAAATGTGTGTTCCTAATTGCACTAAGTCAATGTATGCAAAGAGTTCAGAGGAAGAAACTGATCCAGAAGCAGGGGGGTACTCAGTATTGTGTTCTTGAAAGCTGTGAGCTTGAATGACCAGAACATCTTGTATGTGACCTTCAGATTGGTGAAAGGAACGTGTTGAGAATGTTCGGAGAGATGCAGTATAATGAATGATTATTTGGGGTGCTTTGTGTTGCATATTTTTGAATTTCGCAGCCAAGGCTTGTGTGTATAACAGTTGTTTTTTATTTTCATTCTTCTGCAACTTGTCTTTGCTGACTGCATCCATTTGCTCCATTTGCCTGTAGGCTCTAAGAAATTGAGGAGTTTAGGCAGGCAGCTCCTTAGGCGAGAGCTCTCCCTTGGCTGGTAATGCTGTTGAGATCTGCCTGAAATAAAAAAGGCTTAGAAAAGGGGACAAGCTTTTGGCTGAGAGGCATAAGACAAGTGCAACAACTTTGATGTCCCCTCTTCTTCCCTTTTCTTGGATGTTTAATTGGCATTAGGAATTGAAGCAGGTCACTGGATTCATAAGCAATAAAAAGAACTGTTTTAAGTCAGAAATACTCCTAGCAAGCCTTCTGTTGGTAGCGTTTGCACTGATGTTGTGAATTCCAAGATATTTAGTGTTTTTTAAGTAATACCTTAGCTGTCACAGTGATGCAATGAAGGAAAAATCGGAGTGCTCATCATAGAAAATATGTTTGTCCACGTATTTGGGAGAACAGCGTGCAGATGTGATAGCTTTGGATTTGAATGCAAAAAAACCCCAAAACAAACCCCAAACAAATAAAGGCACAGCTTGCACTCCCATGATGTTGCTGTCTTGTATAAATATCCAGAGCAAACTGGTTTATGATGTTTGTTAAGAGAATGTATCTTTCACCAGCTCCTGCTTCCTTGCTCTCAAAATCCTGCTTGACCCATTCTTAATGCCATAATGTTCCAGGTCAAAGAAGAGATACTATATAATGCAGTAATAATACAGTAATTTGCCTGGCAGTATCTGCATCAAGCTAACATCTTTTAGTTGACTGTGTAGTACTTGGCTTTTTTCCTGTCATTCTCTAGAGACTTGTCACTTGAAATCGTGGTGGGCAAATGCTTTGGTTTTTATTTTCTCCCTCCGATGTTTGAGTGTTGTCTGCTGGCAGGAGCCTGTGGCTCGAAAGGGAAAGGTTCAGAGGGATGAGAATTGCTGGACACAACAGCCCTAATATCCTCACAGAAGTACGAACACTATGGTCATGGGAGGAAGAATTGTTGACTTTTCCCTTCATCTTTAGGGAGAAGAGAGGATCTTCGTCAAGATTAACCATTTGTAAGCTGGCCAATAGTTAATTTCTATTAAAATTGCAGTCCTGTTACCATGATCAAGTCAGTATCCCTCCCAAAAAATTCAGTATTACAAACTAAATAGAGTAATGGGCACAGCAGTGACAGGAACTCAACCAATACCAAGGCTGGGTCTGCTGTGTGGGGAGAGGGAACACCCTTCTCCGTGTCCATGGGGGATGAGAGGAGAAATTATGGGTTTCAGTTGCAGTAAGTGAGTTTTCCTTTAGTGACAAAAACTTCCTAGGATGAAATACTGCATAAAATTGCTTGTGGGGGTTGTGGCACCTCCATCACTGTGGGCCTTTAAGAATAGGTTAGAAAAATATGTCAGGAGTGATATCTGTTGAGCTGCTCCTACCATGGGGCATGGAGATGGACTGGATGACCTCATGAGGTCCCTTCCAGCCCTGTTTTCTATGATCTGTAATCCCAAACTTTTCATTACTCATCCCTTGAAGCTCCAAAGGTGACAGGACTATCACACTTCATTTTTACCCTTACCCAGTCTTTTTTGCTAGATGGTTTTTACTCATTCTGAAAGGCTGGCTTCAATTACATTTGTCAAATGATTCTCCTTTCTTATAGCCTCAATTTTATTTTTTTCAAAGTCTGCCCCTTCTAGGCTGATTCTCTCCATTATTTTTTTTTTTTTTTTAATGGATCCTACTCACTTCCAAACTTTCTGAAAGCAAAACTTGCTCAAGACTGAAATGTGTGTTGTGGATTTGAAGTTTCAAATTAAGGAGCTGTTAAGTACCAATGTCATGCGCAGTGCTGCAACAGGTACAGGAGCAGGAGCTGGTTTTGCCTTGTTGAAATAAGATAAATGTGGACGGGAGGAGATGATGAGAGGGGGAGCTGCCCAGGACAGCAGCTATTTTGCTTGTTTGTACAGGACTTGGTACAGTGTGACCCTGAAACTTGAGTAGTGGCTGCTTGAGTAATGGTTGCTAAACCTCACTTAGGATGGGAAGCACGTGAGACACCAGATGCATGTGTACAGGTTGCACATGGCGTTGCTGTAAGGTATAAAAGAAAGAAGGTTTGATCTCTAAAGTGATAAGGTGTGATCATTTAAGGGTGATTGAAAACTGTAGTAAATTAAAAGATAGCCCAAACAGTGAGATCCTGCAAGTGATGGGTTTTTATTCACGTATCGTAGCGACAATAAGTACCTGACACAGCTGCATGGTCCCCTCTCCCTGACACAGCGGGATGTTTCACAAGCTGGCATGAGACAGTAGTTTCCCATTATATTTGCCCCTTTTAATCTCTTCCTGAAATGGAATTAAATTTGTTCTGTTAGTGGCATGTGGTGGTTTTTAAGTGGTTTCCTTGCAGGTTGGCTTCAGGGCTTCCCCAGCTCTCTATTTGGGTTAGTAAAGTGGAAGATTGCACAATAAAAGCAAGGCGTTAGGCTCGAGGTAAACAAACGTCCTGCTTTATTGCAGAGTAGTTTTCTGGTTCAGTTCCAGGAAGCCTTGGTCCATGAAATAGCTGTGTTAATTCTCCACGTGTCTGAGCGTAATCGCTACAATCGAGGTTGTAGAGAGTAAAGTGCTTGGAGCGATTCCTCCCGTGGTGGCGGCCCCACTCCCGCAATCTATGCTTGAACAGGAACGTCTTGCTGAGGACAGGCCATTTCAGCATCTGCCCAAGACGTGGTTGACCTTCTTCCTCTTGTTGGCCTTCCTCTTCCTCCATGGTTTGAACTGACAGTCAGAAGATGAGAAACTGGAGGTGTTTTGCACAGAGCTGCACAATGCAGTGATTCATTGAAATGTTATACGTTCTCCTGAATATTTTATGTTTGGTAACTGAAGGCATGCTTGCAGCAGTGGAGCAGAAACCACAGTGCTGGGGGGTGGTGGGGTGGTGTTGGTGGGGACACAACGGTGGTCAGAGTATTGCGATGTGAACCGGGTACTTCTCACCGCTCGTCTCTGTTACATGGGGCAACGTATTTGCAGAGTTTCAAGTTCAACTTGCGTAGTATTGTTTATCACAGCATCATAGAATGGCTTGAGTTGGAAGGCATCTTAAAGATAATCTAGTTTCAACCCCCCCTGCCATGAGCAGTGACGCCTCCTGCTACACCGGGTTCCCCAAAGCCCCATCCAACCTGGTCTTGAACACCTCCAGCTTCCCTGAGCAACTTGAGCCAGTGTCTCACCACTCTGAGTAAATCATTTCTTCCTGATATCTAATCTGAATCTTATCTCCTTCCATTTAAAACTGTTACTCCTCATCCTATCACTGCACTATCTTATAAAGAGTTGCTCCCCATCTCTCTGTAGGCCCTTTAGGTACTGGAAGAGGGGCTACAAGGTCTCCCCAGAGCCTTCTTTTCAGGCCAAACAACCCCAACTCTCTCAGCCTTTCCTCGTAGCAGAGGTGCTCCAGCCCTCTGATTGTCTTCATAGCCCTCTTCTGGACTTGCTCCAAATTATTTAAATCATAAAATTATCAACCCTCCCTCCTCTTGACTTTTTCGAAAAAGTTGACCAACCCCATTGTGTTATTTTTCTGAGGAGGTCACTTTTTTGAGACTAATTATTTTGTGAGAGTGCTCACTTCTATGTTGAGTACTGTTTGCTCTATGGCAGTATTTGATGCATTCTATTTAATTGTGTAATTTAAAAGTAAAAAATGAAAAAGGAGGGGGGAAACTCACTTTGGTAGCTTCAGACTGCAGGAGTTGCCATGTCTGCTTAAATCTCTCTGTTGCCTCTCAAGGGTCTGATTGTTGAAACCCACGGACCCCTTCAGCAATGTTATGAAGACAAAATTGGAAAAGCATGTCTTTATGGAAACTTTGATTAATTTTTCAAGGGGTGACCAGAGCTGCTGTCTTACAGAGCTGTCAAATACCGTATGTCCAGAAGCCCTGTCATCTGAATTTCAAAGTCAGAGCCATATTTTAAGAGACTTGCCCTTTTCATCCTATCTGGTCTGTGGGGGAGTGTTGCTGGGACTAAACCCTGTCTGACCGTGTGAAAGAAGCGTGCCAGGCTTCCTTTGCCAGGGACTTTGAGTTTAAATCTATTTCAGGCCTTTAAAAAAGGTCATTCAAGGCTGCCGGCCAGAACCTGTGTCTAATCCAATGCTATTAGAATCACAGAGAAATAAAATCCCCAATCTTGGGGCAGGAGGGCAGGGAGCGAGGGAAGTTTCAGACACTTTATAAACTGCAGAATATGCTCTCATTGCATATTCCGAAGAGAGCAGCCGTATCCCTGTGCATTAGGAAGGTTTCTCAGGCACTGCTGTGGTCTTTGGGCTCCACTGGTGGGAACCTGATTGCTGGTCTGGCACCTGAAGAAGCTGCTTTTCTTTGTTTGCCAAGAGAGGTCAGGATGATGTTCCTTAATTTGTCTTAGCTCTTAGGGGGTGTATCTTTCTGAGGTGAGACGCATCTGGTTGTTTAGGCTTCCCATGTATCTAATATTTGTGCTTTTGCTCTGCAGTGAGGCAAAGGAGGCAGCAGTTTTGGGGGGGGGGGTTGGATCTGGATTGGGGTTTATCTGTGAGGGTGGTGAGACACTGAAACAGGTCGCCCGGAGAAGGTGTGGATGCCCCATTCCCTGGAAGTGTTTAAGGCCAGGCTAGATGGCACTTTGAACAACCTGCTCTAGTGAGAGGTGTCCCTGTCCATGGCAAGGGGGGTTAGAACTTGATGAAGTTTAAGGTCCCTTCCAACTCTAACCATTTGATGACTCTATGATTTATTGCACTGTTGTCTGTGGTTGGGTGGGCAGGGGCAGATGCTGAGATTCATCCCTCAGTAGCCCATTCCCATCCTCTGTTGGTGACCCTGACAAAAGCTACCCAGCTCTGTATCTTCTGAGATACTTAATTGCTCCAGTGAAAATATTTGTGTGGATTCCTACTAGAGTAATAGGAAATTTATTTCTCCTTTACTGTATTCCTTTACTTTGCTGTAATCCTTCCATTTGTGCTCGTATTTGTAATCTAACATGCGTTCTTTTAAAATTGGAAGGAGCTGACATCAGTGGTCTGAAGAGCCAAAGGAGAGATTTATTATAACGGTAATCAGTCTGGCTAATTTCCCAGAAGCATCTAGACCTGCCGAGATACAGAGGAGCCAGTGTACAGGACAGAGTTTCTTGTTCCACAGTCGGGTCTAATTTAATAATACTTTGTTGATTTGCAATGCAAGTTTGATTTTGGGTTTTGAATAGTATTATCTTGGAATGCAGTTTTTTTGTAATTTGGAAAAATATTGTATTTGTTTCATATTATCGTGTCAGGAGGGATTTAATTTTCTTGGCTTCTTTACAGAATAATCTGATGAATGTGAAAAGCAGCTTTAATGTGATTTTTTCATTGATTATTTTCATATTAAAGCCCCGTGATCTGAAGAGTAATAAGTTTGTATTCACTGCTATCTTATAAGTAGGTCTTAGTTCTAATCTTGTAGGTTTTTAAAATTGAATCACAGAAATTGCAGAAATTATGTTTATATTCACTTGCCATCTTACTAATGGATCTCAGCTTTAATCTTTCTGATTTTCCAAATTGATTCAGCAAAAATTAAGTCACTAGGATTTGATTAAAGCATGCAGCTTCAGCTTAATTCTTTTCTAATGTCTTAAATTTTCACAGGCCAATGTGAAAAGTTTTAGCAGTACAAGCCTCTTGTCTAATAGATCCTTATTTCTTAAAGTATTTTGAGAGTTTGGTGGGTTTTGAGCTTTTTTTTTTTTTTAGTTTAAATTTTGACTGCTAGTAAAATGTACTGGTCTGTTTTGTAGTAAATTGCTGTATTAATTTAGAAGTTATAAGTTAAATTGGAAAGTAAATTTGGTATCTCGGTATTGCACAGCAAAAAATAGTTGTTTCAGTGGAGAAGTTGTCTGTTGATACACTTATCTCCTGTTAGCTAATGACTGCTTTTATTCATCTCGTGCATTTTGGCTGGGTGAAATCCAGCTTGTGATGGTAATGGCTGGAAACAAGTTAAGGTCCTGAGTGCTGGTGGATCTGTGAAATGCACTGGTGGAACATCTATGCTGGCAGCAGGAAGCCCCTCTTGTTGAGTTGGGTGTGCTGTGGATGGGCTGTCCTCACACCGTGGCCGTTGCCCAGAGGCAGGACAGCATGGATGATGCTGCGCCCATGCTGTAAATCAGTGGCTAATGAGAGCAAAGGAAAGACGTCAGCTTGCCAAGGCTGCTGTCTGCTCCAGCAGCTCTCCCAGCCATTCAGATACCAACGGAGCATCGACGCCCTTTCATCATCTTGCACCTCCTCCTTTTCCATAGCACTGAGTACCTTCTAGAAATAGATAATGTGGTGTAGCTGGCATGACAGATTTTCACCTCAGTTTTTTTCTTCCTTCCTAAAATAGCTTTGAGAGTGGTTTTGTTTTCTTTTTTTTTTTTTTTTTTTTAATTTAATTTATTCTTGTAGTATGTGCTTGCCAACAAAAAACCCATAAGGCAGAAAATGAGTTGGTGTTTGGGTGGGATTTTTTTAGCAATTCTGAGGTGTGCCCAGCTAGCAGCAGTATCGGATGAGGCACTGCAGTGTTCTACTTGTCAGATCTGTTTGTTACCATCTACATTATTATTGCAAAGGGATAATTTTGAGGGTAATTATTCTCTCCTGTGCTTTGTCAGGGAGTATGAGAAGTTTTTGCTTCTCACTCTGAGCTGTTTTTTACAGGTCAGCAGAAGCAAGGAGACCCCCTCCTGAGGGGTAAGAAGAGTGAGGGCCATGCGGTAGTTGGCACTGGCTTCTGCAGATACATAGACATTGAGGATCCCTTCCAGGCCCATGGGAACAAAACACAAAATAAACAAAACAAACCCAAACAAAAAAATCCCCTGTGAGCCCTTTCCCAATGTGGTAGTGCAGCATCTCCAAGCTGCAAGGGGTCTTGTAGGGTCCTGCACATCCCACCCAGGTCTCTTCCGCCGCAGCTCATCACAGCCGAAATCTTGCTTTCTGCTTTGGGTTGGTGCACACCGACGGCGAGTCCATTTCCCCCTTCTGGAGGTTAGCTTCTGCAGAACAGGTACCTCTCCTAAACAAGAGGTGCAAATGAGTAGATAAGCCCTTAGGGAAAAGCAGACTACTAAGAATTTATTTCTCTTCTTTGTTATCTCTTTAATAATGCAAGAAGCATTAATAAGAAAGGAGGGGGGGGGGGGATGGGATGTTTCTTTGATACTGTTACCCAACCCTAAATCTAAAGTGTGCTCTCGGATGAGGTAGTGGGTCTGTACCAGTGTATCTGACCACTGTTTTGACTGAACACTGAGAAGAAAGCATTACATCTCCAGCCGAGTGAACTACTGCACCGTGGTAGCTGTGAGCTCCCTTTCTTGCTCTACATGTACAGGGCTCCCCAGATCACCTCCTGAAATCTTCCATCCTGAAACTGTACTTCAGTGGGTGGCTCCTGTGCTGTCTGTGACCTCTGAGCACCGCTGCCAGCTTGTCCCCACGTTGGAGGGAATTACAGGATCAAGGCTGGGTAGTGTTGGGGCATAAGGTGATGTGGTATTGTTATGCTACTTTTGGAACATCTCAGTTTTTCGTAGAGGGGAAAACCAGTGGTAGGTTTGCTGCCTGGATTTTGTATGCAGCTGAGGCTGAAAAAAAGTGTGACAATTTGTGGAAGAAATATGGGTTGTGTCTTGGGTGCAGAGAGCAGTACTGTCCTTAACACTGTAAAGTTTTGAGGTCCAGTACTTACCCCTGCCCAGATGTGCCTCCAGTTTGCTTTACTGTTATCAAAGTAGAAACTACCAAAACCATACCAAATCAATCCCGTGAGAGACTTGAGGAAATTTCTTGGAGCACTTCCCACATTTCACATCCCCAGCACAGTGATTTTGGTGGAATGGTGCAGGTGACCATCACTGGTGCTGGTTTGATGCAAGGCTGGTCACTGCCTTCCTTGCAGTCACCTCCTGGGAGCAATTGCCCTCTGTGTACTGACTTGTTCAGCGTTAACTACAGCAGCCTCGGCGTTGCCCTACAACCACCTTTCTTTGCTTTCTTTTGTCACCTTGAGTTGGCTCTCTATTAGCAAGTTGGATGAAGAGGATAACAATATAATAGGGCAAAACGTCTCTAAATGAGTGTTGTGGTTCTCGTAATAGGTTTGTAAGGGGAGAGCAGGCGCTGACACCTGCAGGAACGTGCGGTAGAGAAGCACAGGATGAGAGCAAGGTCAGGTTAGATTAAAAAGAAGCAAGGGCATGCAATCAAAAGCAAATGATCGTTTTAGAGGTAAGATCTACTGCTTGGGCTAAAAGTTAATGTCGGCTCTTGCAAGCTGTACCAGTATCCTGCTCGTTATGAAGACTGCCACTGCTTACCCAAGTGAGATGCTTGATGCATCCCGTCAGTGGCTGCTGGTGAAGTCAGTGCTGTAAACATCGGTGAGGGCAGGCTCCTCACCTTCCAAAAGGGTTTTCCCTTCTGGAGGAGTAACTCCTGAAAAGGCAGATGGCAAACTTGATTTTTGGTGTTCTGTAGTGTGCAACGTCCATAGTTTTAAAAATGGTCTTTCCCCAGCGCCATCATAACATTAAATGTTTCCACTGAGTGTGTGTGTGAGGGTCAGACCAGAACTTTTAAAAATATATTAGTTCACAAATTAAGTGTCAATGGTGTAAAAAGTCTATGAAAACTTTAAAGAGAAATTATTTGAGGGAAGAGAAAGATGATAACTTTGTGCCCCAAAAGAGTATGCAACTTGCTACCTCTTGTAATGAGAGAGTGAGTCTGTACAGGTTTATGAATGTTTTATAAAATGACGCAACTCACTACATGGAAGAGCTTAATTTAGTAATAGATCAGTGTCCCTTCTTTTAGGCAGTGATGCTATTTAACCAGAACATTCATTATATCATGATAACAGAGATCCTCCAAAAGCTAAATAATTGAAGACAGGCGCTGGAAAAACAGTGAATACACATTACAGCTTCAAAGACTGCTATTGCTGAAAGCCACCTAATTGTATTCTGCTGCAATTAATAATCATCTTAATGGCTTTGCATATTTATGAATATAAAAATAAATAAGACAATACACAGGCTAGGATAAAATGTTGGTTCATAAACTTTTATTGCTGAACGGTAATTAAGCATGCCTCTAATCACAGCGTCATTTTTCATCATGGATAGGTTTGGGTGGGATGGGGAATTTTGAGGAAGACAATGTGAATTTTCAAAAAATCACATCGCGTGAAAGATTTCAAATCACAGGTATTTAAAATGAAGTGTGTATTTGCTTCTTATTTGCCTCCCTGTTACCTGTAATGTGGATTTTTGACTTGGCATAGCCCAAGTATGTGGAAGGGCATCAGTTCTCATCCCTCTCTCCCCTGAGAGATGGGCTGGGGAAGCTTTTTGGCTGCTGCCTTTTAGTCTATATTGAACAGGAGCTCATACTGAAAAATTAGAGAAGTGCCTCCTGGCCTTTAAACAAATACTAATAATCTCTAAGGTTTTGAGATTAAAATCCGTCTCACAGGTATGCAAATATAAATTCAGGACAAGGCCACGGAGACTATTGCTTGAAGTTTTGGCCCAAGTGGAATACTTTCCACTTACATCCATGCAACTGAGAGATGGGCTTGACTAGCTGAGGTTGGTCTCCCATCTGCACAGGAACTGCTTACTCTCATTAGAATTATTTTTTCTCCCACTCTACAGCCCCGTGTGTTACAAAATGTTCCTGCTTTGTTTTGACTTGACCTTTCACAGTCACTAAAAATCAATAGACTTTAATGCATTTATTAAATAAGGGAGAATTCCAGGGATTAATATGCAAGGTTCACTGCTGTATCAATAGGAGAAGGTAAAGAGTGGAATATTACTGCACAGCCAAGATGGGCTGCTGTGGTTACAAGAGCACTCTGCTCCTTTTCTAGGAGGAGCTGGTGACTGCCTGCTGATCAGGGACCCCAAGACACCGCTGCTGTCTTCCCCATCACTCTTAAACTTCCTTCAGTGGAAGAAGTTTGCTCATATCTTTCCTTTTTATTCTTCTGTCAAGGGTAATTACTTTTCCTCCTGCTTCAGTTGGCCTATAGTTAACATCCTAGGGATAGGGAGTGATGGGACTTCAAACACAACTGGATACCATTTGAACTTTGAAGAAATTGAAGTATTTATTAAGAAACATGCTTCACAGGAGACACACAGACCTTTATACCCTTCAGGTCCCAGCAGTTAGGGAGAATAAAGTCCAACTGATAGGAGTAGGACCCTGCCAGGTTTCTGATGTTTGTAGGGGCCTTACAAATGGAAGTTCTCATTTGAAAGCATTGCTTGAGTAACTGACAAATTACCATAGGAGAATGTTGTTCTCTTTTTAAAGTTGTCCTTTGATGTAGGACTTACCATCTACAACATTGAGGGAGAAGATTATGACTTGAACCCTAGATGAAGGCTTATTTATATATGCAGTGTTTATATATATATGTGTATATATATAATATAAGCGGGTTTTCAAACTTTTTATATATAGATAAAAAAGTTTTTTTGCTTGCAGGTCTTGAATCTTTTCAGCATTCATATCAGCAATTTATGCATTCAGATTTTCTGTAGACCGAACGTCTAGAGCCACCTGTGTTCATCTAAATTTACATACAAACCCCCTTCCAGATTCATAATGTTGGCTTCTTACAGTTGTGTTGTGCTACACTGAGGTTGCACTGACTGACCTGGTGCAAGAAACATAATTTACTTAAGAGGATCAGCATCTTGGGTGTAGTACGGTACTTTTCTTCTAACTTGCAGCTTTACTTCTGATCTGTATGTAATGATAGTTTTTCTTTGAGATGAGCAAATAAATGAGTAAAAGCTCAAGGGGCCACACTGCTTTAGCAGAACAGGTGGGATGACTTTTGCCTGCATTGTTGACCCTCAGAAGTTCCTAAATTCCTAAACGTCAAATGTCGATGGCTGCATTTACAGCTTTGGTTTTGAAGATGGAAGGGATTCCTGAAGATTCCTTGGCTGTACAAGAGTCTTTTACTTGACTAATCTAAGTCAAAAGACTTTAGCATAAGCAGAGCTCTCTCCCCTATCTTCTGTGGCCCTGAATTGCTTATCAGCTCATTCTATCCTCTAGGTCTTGTGTCCAAAAATACACTGACTTTTGTGAGCTGATTTTTTTTTTTTAAGCAGTAAGTTTTTTGCCACTTTTGTGCTCAGTTTAATGTTCCATAGGATACATGTGCTTACAAATCCTTTCTAAGTTTAGCTACCTGTATGTGTGCAAAACTCTGGCTTGCGTGTGGATAAGGGGCTTTAGCATGCCATCAGACATGTGCATACAACTGCGTACAGAAAGCCAATACTGTAAGTTTTTTAGCTCATCAGGAGAAAGGAGTAAGAAGGTGAGCTTATTCTTACTATGTTCTAGTCTCTAGCCCTAAATATAGTATCTAATATCCTTTCTCAATGATCGGTGTAAATGTTAATAACTTCAGCAGGAGGTTGGCTGAACTCAACGTTCCTGGTACAACAACTTACCTAAGGCATGGTGAGAATGCCGACCTACACACCCATGTTAATAATTTTGAACACAAATTTAAGGTAGGCTTTTCTAGAGTATGTTATCAACCCATCCCTTATGAACTAATAGTACAGAACATGGATGTCTGGGCACAACTTTTCTCTAAAGGTTCTGTCGCAAAGCTTTTTATCCCTCCTATTTATGTGTATTAATAAACTAAACACCGTCTTTGCCTGTTTCAAGCCAGTAATACTCTTATGTAGTTAACACTTGGTAATGTGTCTTTGAAAATATTACAGGTTGACCCCCACCCCTGACCAAGAAAGAAACAACCAGACCCAAAAATCTGGGAATGACAAGCTACTTAAGGCATGATCTGCTGCAACATATTAAAATTAGAGTATGTACGTAAACAGTTTTTTTTCAGTATGTGATAACTCTCACACAACACACAATGGTATCTTGGTGTATCAACATGCATTCAGATCTCAGTATATTAAGAATGACTTCGGAGGAAGCAGTGTCAAACCATGTTGATCAAATTTTAGTGTTCCTAGATTTAATTTATTCCCTCCACCCCTCAGCTGCTTTAAAGGGCATAATGCTTTGGGTAGGTTTAAAAAAAAAAAAAAAGCCAAACATCTATCAGCATAAATGATAACCTAAATAAATTCTCATACTAAATGTATCAGAAGCAGAATTTTATAGCATTTTTGCTTTCCTGGGACATAATCATGTCTCATCTGCAATAAGTGAGGAGTGATAGATATGCACACAGACGTGGTTAGATGATCAGTAATTGATTGTTTTCTTCTTAAAGAGCAATCTTCTTGTATTCTAAAATGTAAGAGTGCTTTTCTTTTATGGGGTCACCATTGATTGTACATAAAGCATGTGATAGAGAGTGTCTGGAAATGGTAATTAAAATTGTAGAGTTTCAAAAGTGAACATTGATTATATTTCAGGGCCATACCTCTCAGTTAAAAGTTAAAGAGTAAACAACAGTCATTCAGCTGGAATGCTCTGAGGCTTTTGCATCAGGACAAGGAGGGGACTTGGAATGATAATTCAAGTCCTATCTTTGTAATTGTTCTAGTGAGAATTAGAACGGTACAGGTTAATTACATTTAAGAGAGGAACTTACCTGGTTTCCTCCTTATCAACTTCCACTAGCAGTTTTTTAGTCATTAAAGCCCTTAATGAAGTACTTATTACTTCCTGTGAAACATGGTGTAGGTGCCCAAAGGGAAGGCTCTAGGACCAGACGTATCTGTAGGCAGAGAAAGGGGACCATGAGAGGTCACGCTGCTTAAATGACAGAAGTTGGGCTCAGATGTTGTACAAGTAGGGTATACCAACACAATGAAGATCAGAAGAAAGGTGTATCTTCTGGACTATTTTCTTAAGAAGAAAGAAATTTTGGGGTTGCTTTCAATTTCACCAAGCCAATAAAAGGTAAGGCTTATAGAGGAGAAACGCAAGAAGTCCTACTTGAAGCACAGCTCTGCAGTCACCATTGCAAGGTTGTTGACTTCCTGTAATTTTGTCCAGATTGGGATGTCATCCAGACACCTCCCTCGTGACACAGGTGATGTGGGATCCACGCATCTCATGGAGCAGCCACATCAACTGGAAAGCGCGCACGATTGCTTGGTGCAGGTTAAGAGAGGTCGCACCTTTGGCTCATCTCAATGTGCTGTTACCTTGGCAGCTTGAGGTGTTAATGCCAATTAGAGTAACAAGGCAATTCAAATGAAGTTGAAAGCCAGTATATTCAAGGCAGCCTAACTGAGTTGGAAATAACTTTGTTATGATGATGCCCTTACTTTTTTAAAGGCAAAAGAGCAGTTCCTAGGAACGTGGTATTGCACTTTTCTTTCTGCAGGCAGAAGTTGTTCCTGAAGCGCTTTTCTGTGTTATGTGCTGTATGCACAAATGTGACAAAAGCACTTCCCCTGGAGCTGCTAGGATACCACTGTAAGTTTCCACAACAGTTGCCATACAAGTAAATGAATCCAAAATCCTTCCAGTGTGATGTGCAGTGTGTGGAAGCAAGTTTCTTCTGTGAGCCCTCATCCTTTAAGACACGAACCAGACAATAACTAATAGAGGTTAGAAAGAACTTTCTCCAAAAGTGTAGTTTGTTCCATGGTTCTCCCTCATGGATTTTTTTAATGCTTCCTTAAGCCTTTTGTATTAGCTCTTAAAAAGAGAGGATAGGGTATCTGATAGCTCACTGATGCTTGCATATCTCTTCGAAACGAATTGAAGCCACAGGTCCTTGGTTCCAGTTATGGTGCATTCTTCTGCCTTGTTCCCATCATTGGTTGAAATGCTCTAGTGAGTTGAATAAAGAACAGTTTGGTTCACAGCAGTATAGTCCATGCTTTTTGTCTTAGAGTTTTTCATGGGAGTTTAGATGCCTGCCTGAGGCAGGAAGGTACCACCAAAACCCTGTCACTTAGCAAAGGCTGGAAATTAATTGGGTGAAACATGTCCAGCTGATTGTTATAGGATTCTCTGTCCTGATAGCTGTTAACATGTATGCACTTATTCTGCAGCAAATGTGAGAGTGTGCAAGTAACATAGCACTCAATAAGTCAAATTATCCTTTTACTCTGGGTGTGTAGGAGGCTAATGCAGCTCAGCAAACCGTGAGCGGTGGCCTGGCCTCAGGGTTGTCTGTCTGCAAGGTTCCAGCCCAGACAGCTGACCCACCACTGTGTGCATGGGCCTGGGACCTGCTGCTGAGGTGGGATCAAATGTGCTTAAAATGTCCAGTCTGATATTAAAGATAACAAGCAATGGAAAGTTTCACATTCTCTAATAACCCACTGAAGTCTCTAGTAACTCAAACAATTAGAAAGTTTGCATCTTATTTGAAGGTTGAATTCATGTAACTTCACTTTCCCAAGCCTAGATCTTATTTTGTCAGCATGGCTGAAAAACTCCCTAATTCCAGAACCTTCACTTGTGAGTAGCTATGGATAGTGATCAAATCATCTTGTAGCCTTCAAATTGCTCGTCCAGGCAACTCTGGGAACCTAAGACATTTGGATTTGGTCACACTAGTATTTGACATCCACCTTCAAGTGTGGATGCAAAAACCGGAGTACAGTGTTACAGCAAGTATGTCAGTGTCAAGTAGAAACCTCAAATCCTGGCCTGTTTTCACTGAATCTTCCCCTTTTTGTGTGTTCAGGGTTGCAGTATTTTTTTGCCACCTCCCTGGACAGGGAGCTCGTGTTGTGGACAATAGCTGCAGGAGAGAAGCCATTGTCTTTCTTACGTCTGTACATACTGGTCAGTGGAGGCAAAGTATTTTTTTGTGTTTTGCTTTGGAAGCTTGAAATGAAAGGGATCAGCCAGCCACGAAACCCATCGTTGTAAATCAACAGGACTTCAGCAGAGTTATACCAATTTACACTGTGTCAGAAAGTGGCACAAGATGATGCTGTAATTCTCATCACACCCATTGCACACTACTAAGAGCAACACAAATTGTTTTAAAGAGGTCTTACATTTTGTTACTCGTAGATTGTATTTAATTTAATAAAAGTACATGTTGGCTTACACAGAAGGCAAAAAATAAATTGTCATTGTGAGATGAACCAGAATGTCCATTCTGAGACTTAAAGGGAAGTGACAAGCCTGTAAGTAGGTGAAAATTGAGAGTTCAAGTGCTTTCTAGGAAACTGCATCCTTACATGATTTAACTGGTGGAGTGCTGTTGATTTCAGGGCACAGCACTTTTGCTGCCTAAATCACACACGCTGTCAGAAAGTCCCAAAGTGTTTTTTAGCTTTTGGTAGCGTATAGGCAGAAATAGTGGTCTTGAATCACCAGACATCAGCCCTGCAGAGGTTGCATCAGTAATTTAGAAGCACAAACGGGGTTGTATCTAATTCATAGCCTACTACAGACATTCTATTTTTGGAAAAGTGTACAAAGAAACCAAATTTTCACCACACATGAAAATATTCACTGCCCTTGGAAATAAAGTTATTAATTGTTTCCATATTTATGTATTAGCTGCTGGTAGTCCCTGCCTTGCCTGGCAAGACTTGAACATCAGACTATTTTATGTCCATAATAATTAGTATTTATGCTAGATTAGCATTATGATCAGCATTAAACCTCAGGTAGAACTAACAAGCAATGCAGGGCTCGTTTTCCCTCCACACAATTCTGCTTGTCCGGTGGTGGCACTTCCATTATTTGGAACCATCTTAGCTGTGAGGTATTTTCAAATGCTGAGTTTGCTGCAGAAAAGTTAAATAAACCAGGTTAATACCACTGTAGCAACAGATGAGCATCAGGAACATATGGTACTCCAGGTATTTGACCTGATTGCTTTCAAACTGTGTGGTTGACCGCTGGACTAGAAGACAGTCTCATCTCTGGAAAGGGAAAGTGGTGCCTTTAATGCAGTTATACCCCCTTCCTGTAACATCAGCTGGGTGAGGAAAAGGTTCTTATCACCTCCACGCTTGTATCAAGAGGTCAAAATCCTGTTCTTTAAGTCTCGGTGACTGTGAGCAAACTTCTCAAAACCTGTCTTGCTGCAGTCAGGGGTTTATTTATTACCAGAGGAGCTCAAACATCTCTAATACAACTGCTGTGTTTCATTATTAAACAGCAGAGTTTTCAGCTTGGGTTTTAAACCTGGTGTTTTTAAGTCTGCAACCTCTCATCTGAAGGATGTGGTAAGAAGGGCTTCCTGCTTTCTGAATTAGTATTTAATGTGTGGGAAGTGTACATCCCAATTGAAGTTTGTCTTCAGAAGCTTCTAATTAGGACAGAGTGATTTGATTTTTCAGGAGGTACCTTTGGGTTTCCTGAAATAACAAGACAACCACAAGGGTGATGCAGAGCAGGTATCACAGGTTACTGTCATCTTTGCAACTGTCAGAAGTGTTTTGGTGGTAAGTGAACCCATGCATTTGAATAAATAAATATTTTTTACTTCATTTATGGTTTTCATGCTGAAAAAAAAAAGCTGTCAAGTTCGAGGTACAAAGTCTGACTGTTTTTTTTAAGCTTGCAGTGGCATGAAAATTTTCAGAAGAACTGAGTGATGTTTTAGTTAAGTTCCCAGCAGGATGTGGAGCCATGTATGTATTATTGTCCAGGTAACTTTATACAGCAAAGCAGGAGCTAAGTGTAAAAGTGGCCTCTCAGGGAGGGGCGGTAATGATAGAGCGTGCATTGCAGAGAAAAGCAGGCAAGCGCTTGAAATCACTGCAGTCAGACTAGGATGTGTGAATAAAGACAAGAATTGCCCTCACTTTGGTTTTCTGCCACAGCTGAAAGGCTGTTCGTGTGAGCTCACGGATAGTGTATTATTTGATAACTAAGCCTTTGTGATCCCAAATTCTGGGTAGAGGCGAGACCTTACAAGTGAAGGTTAAGTTTCAGAGGGAGCTCCTGAAGCAGTGCTGTGAAGAAAGATGGGCTCTCAGCTGTAGAGGCTGGTGCTTGATTTCTGTGAAGCAATGACTGTGGCTGAAACATGTTTCTGCCAGAAACTTCTGGACAGGCTTACTCTGGCAATGCTTTTGCTTTTTAATTTTATTCCCAATGAGAGAAGCAGCGTGTTTGTGGATTGTGGAAGTATCGTAGAATGGTTAGAGTTGGAAGTAACCTTAAGGATCATTGAGTTCAAACCCCCCTGCCATGGGCACGGGCACGGACACCTCCCACTAGAGCAGGTTGCTCAAAGTCCCATCCAGCCTGGCCTTGAGCATCACCAGGGATGGGGCATCCTCAACTTTCCTGGGCAACCTGCTCTTGTGTCTCACCACCCTCAGAGTAAAGAATTTCTCCCTGATATTGGATCTCAATCTCCTCTGTTTCAGTTTAACACCATTATCCCTTGTCCTATTGCTACACTCCCTGATAAAGTCCCTCCCCAGGTTTCCTGTACGCCCCTTCTGGGTACTAGAAGAGGCTATGAAGTCTCCCTGGAGCCTTCTCTTCTCCAAACTGGACAACACCAACTGGATCCATCTTCCTACTTTCCTGATTAACATTTGGAGGCACTTTGAACCCTCTTAACGCAGCAGACATGCCCCAGGAAGGGATATTTCTGCAGACTCAGGTCTGGAATCACAATGTATCATGTATTGGATGCAGAGCTTCCAAACCTAAAGCTGCTGAGTGATGCAAGTCTCCAGGCTTGTGCTGTGTGACTACGGTGTGGTTAGTGGAGTCCAATACGTGGGCTCTGGCTTCCTTTGCGCGTAGCCTATAAAAGCGAGGAAGGATTTCAAAGCAAAGCAGCAGATGTGAGCCTTTGCCTTTGTGAATTCATTGTTGTTGCCTGGTGCCAAGATCCTCTGTGTCAGAAGAGGGAAATTCTTAGTGCAAGATGTAGTAGGTAGAAACACAGAGACTTTTTGTTTCTGTCTGAAGTCACCTCGTCGAGCTTTTGGGCTGGTATGTTGACAGCTGAGCAAAAGGCTGTTTTATTCTACATGCCTCTCGGAGCAGTTTGGAATAGCTTCCAAATACAAATCAGTGGCTTATTCTCCAAAAAGCTAGTCAGAAACTTTTATCACATCTGTCAGTCACTGCTCTTGCTTTTATGGGTCAGCTCTGAAAAGCCAGTGCAATTAGAGTATGGTGTGTAGTCTCCAGGCGAACTTTGCGGCTCTGCCAGTAGAATGCAGATTTTGCTTATAAAGTTTTAAATTATTATCTGTGTGCTTGTGAAGATCTTGTCTATTTAACAGAGCCGCTTGCCCGGTCTTGAAACTGGCAGAAAAGAATCCTTCTTCCTTCCCCTCTTACTTTCCCCATGTCTTCCAAAATGACTTAAATCATGCCCTTTTCCCTTGCCCTCCGAAAGTTGTAGGTCTCATTTCAATGAGAACTGGAAAATTGCAGGTAACCTTTTTTCCTCGTCTTTCCTTTTGTGATCAGTTTCATTTATTTGCAGTCTGTCTGTGGGATTTGTTGATTCTTGCAGGATGGAGTGTGTGCAACTCAGTGTGTTGAGGGGAACATGCTCTGGAAGGTGTAATGAGTTATTGCTGTTGTTTTCACAGAGCCACAGGGAGCCTGGTGCAGGAATGGAGAAGTTCCTTTGTAGAACTGACCCCTTCTGATACCATGTTCCCCAAGATTTGCACTTTATGAAGTCTCTAATTTCCACTGCTGTTACAACAGTTCCCCCAGCTTCGACAGGGAGGAAGGAAATGGCTGTGACAAAAGTACCTACGTTTTGGTGCTTACCCAAAACTCTTTTTCTCTTCGGCATTTAAGTCCCTTGTTTAGGGAAATAGTTTTTCCTTGTAGTCCCCTTTTTCCTCTGGAAGATAAAACTGCGGATTAAGTAACGTTACCCGTGGGAGCTCTTGTGATGGTTATCGGCTTCCTTTGAAACACCAAATTGTTCTCTGTTTCACAAACTGTAACGCTGGCAAATAGGGATGTGGGGATATAAATTTTTGCAATAGTGTCTATTCAACCGCTGTTTGAAAGAGACTGTGGTGGTGTTTTGGGTTTGTTTTTTTTTTTTTTCTAAATTCCTCACTCTTGGGCCTTAAAAAAAATGGTAAAATCCTTTCATTTTGAAAGAGACCATGAACAAATAGATGGTATTAGAGAACTGCGAAATGGGACGTGAGTCTTCTGCGATAGTTCCTTCTGTGCAGTCTTCGCAGCAACTCTGTAACGTGCTTCGGATCTGCTGTTTCTTTTCAGCGATGAATATCTGTTAGCAAAAGCCATTTGTAAGCTTAGAATATGTAGCTTTAAGTCAAAATCCTAATTTTAAATTTGAAATCACTTTCAGATTAATGTATGAATGTCCTTATTAGCTCAATAAATGGAACGTGCAAAAGCAAAGCAGATTGCTGCTGCTGTGGTATCATAAAAGAACTTGTTTTTTCCAGCGTAGTTAAAAGGATTTTATGTGACAATAACCTGCAAGAAAAAATAAATGACATGCATGATTCGGTAATTCACAGCGACTATGAACTTGTCTAGTCGCACAGGTTTCTTCTTGGGGGAAAAGAAAATTGCAGCTAATTTGTGACAGAAATAGGAATGTCAAGAAGGAGTGAATAAAATGGACAAGAAGGAATTCCTTATTCCATGAATGCGTATTGCTCTTTCCAAAGAAATTATTGGTTTAGTTGACTTCTGCTCCTTTACCTTTTTCAAAATCCCTGTGTGAGCCTTTGGGCTTCATCTCCTAGAAGAGATTAATAAGTCTTCTGCATAAAAATGCATCTGACTGATGGGGCTTTCTCACGGTAACGGTTCCTTAACCAAACTTGCTCTTGATGTGTTTTTTCTCCCATGGGATAAATCCTTTCTAAAGGTTAAATTATGACTGTTTGGACTATTGGTTCTGTCCTTTTTCAAAAGCTGACTTAATGTTGAAAATTCTTCTGTTGATCTGGTCCATTTGCTTGTGTCTTAGTTATGGTCTTTCTGTTGTGCAGTTATAAATTAGCACATTGCATCATGTTTGCAGATAAAATTTTAATGAATCTTCTTATGTCAGTGTGGTTGTCCAACAGAAAAAAATAGATTGCTCCGAGATAGCTCAAGGGAGAGAAGAACACTTCATGGAACCTGGGATCACAAGTTACTTTAAAGTATCTTGACTCAGGCAGTTAAAAAAGGCAGGTAGGAGAAAAAAATTATTTAATTAGCTGTTTCACAGAAATCTTTATTTTGAATTATAGATCACCTGCTCTAAGCTTTCATGGTGTAAATATGTGCAACACTCGTGCATTACCTCTATTGTTGTCCAAAAATTATGGGAAACTGGGACAGTTGAAAGAATAAAATCTGGCTTATTGAACCCTGGGTGAGTGAATAGTTGTATGATCCCCCAACCTGCCTTTGGAAGGCTTTGTATTAATGTGGATTTGAAGAAGAGAGAATCCATTGAGTTAACCTTGGGGACAAAGAAACACTTGCTCTGAAAGAAAACTCGGTAGATGCTACTGGCGGTATTCCACTTTTAATCTCCCCCAGATATTTGTGGAAATGTAAGTGGATTTAAGTATCCTTAAGAAACGTGTGGTTGATGAAATCTGCTGAATTCAGGGATGGGCATGCATCATTCTACGGCCTGTTTTAGAATTTGATTAATACATAGCTTTCTTGCTTGCTGCTTTTGCGCTCATTAAAACTTCTGAAATTGTTTGGAAGAAAGTAAGAAAGTTTGTTTGATCTTTATTCCTTCAAACAGTTTTGAATTTACTACACTTCAGCAGAGCAGTGTAATGTACAGTTTGGTCAACAAGGGTTCCAAACTTGTCAGAAACAAATACAAAATAACTTTTTTCTTTTTCTTAAAATTTACAGTTTTGTTTCTGCTGCTGTGGGCTCTGTCATACCAAAAGCTGTGTAGTAAATTATTACTAAACGTTAGCTGGGTAGTGGTGATTATTTCAAAGATAGGGTGATCTAGAAGAGACAGCTTGCACAGGAAAAGCAGTCAGTCATATTAACAAAACTGGCAATAAATGTCACAAAACATCATCATCATTTTATACCCCTTTTGGTCATGCTGTTGAGCTAGATGAACTATGTCCTTGTTTGTGTTTCCGAGAAGAAATCTGAAATATAGTTACTTCAGGGAAAATGCAAGTGCCTTGATTTATTGATGTTATTTTGCACAGGTTTTGCGGGGAGGAGGGAAGGAAGGAAGATTAGCAATTTCAGATGAAGACAGGCAGAAATGTTCACAAATGCCTGTCACACCCCAAAAGCAGTAATCAAATTACTGCCATGAAGCAAAATGATATAATTGATTATGAAACTTGAAATCAGTGCCTAGAGCATTAGGAAAGCTGACAGTGCGAGCCAGTGAATTTAAAAAGAGGAGTGGGTGCAAACCTATTAAATATGGTGGGTTTTTTTAAGGAGAAGGAATCTTCTGCAGAAGGATACGGTGTCAGTAATTTATGAGCACGAACAAAACGCTACATCAGTGATTTATAGTGTCAGGTGGGGCTATTAACATGATTAGAGTTCAGAGTTTAATTCACTTCCCTCTTTAGAAGAAGAGAATTATCTCCTGTAAAGACTCATATGAGTTGTTCCAAATGGTGTGTGAGGACCCTTCTGGGTTAAGCTGGAGGAATCGTTTTAAAGCAGTCAGAGAGGTGATGGGCACTGCACATTGCTGTTTCTTAGACACATAATACCTATGATCCACTCTTTTTTTTATGTTTTTTGTTTGTTCTTAAAGGATGAAACTGTCTAACAGAAGTGCTAAGTAACTAGATGATTGTTGTTTCCGTGCACCCCAGTAGCAAAAGCAGAATTTGTGTGGGACAACAGCACTTTTCTTTAAAATCCCAGCAGATGGGAGAGGAGAAAATGTAACAATGGCCTTGGAGTAGGGTTTCTGCTGTTGTTTGTACATTAGAGAACATCCATCTCATTTCAGTTGTTGTAGAGGGTGCTGGTTTTAAGTTGAATATCACTAGTTAAGGTACCAGTTGTTGACAAAACCACTTCTAGCATCACTAGACATTTGCTTTAGAACTTTTTCCCCTAAATCTCTGAGTTCACATGTTTCTGCAGTCTCTGCAAGTAATTGATGTTACCACAGTATTTTATCAACATCTATCAATATGAGAAACCAAACTCAGCAAAACCTAGATGGGAACAATTCATAAAGTTCCTAGTAGACAGGTAAGGCTGGGGTCAGCAATCGAGAAGATGATTCAGGTGTAAGCCACGATTCTGCTGCTCCAGTCTGTGACGGGAACAGGAGGACAGGGCTGCTGGTTGTGCTGCTTGGAGCTACACTGAACTTCAGTCCCCATAGAACTACACCTCTTTGGACAGAGAAACCAGGAGCAGGTCTGGTTCTGGTGTACCCAGTGCATGCCGTTGAGCGAGAGGAGACAGAATATGGGTTGGTAGTAGGAGGTATAATAGTTCCTGCCTGAATAACCTTCCTGGGAGCTTCTGCCCTGCTGCAGAGCCTGCACTGGCTGCTGCACAGGAGAGTCCCTGCAGGGCTGCAGTTGGTTGCTGTGACCCAGCACTGTCACCCATCTTCTGGTGCATGACCTGACACAGCTGATGTCTCTTGTGACCTATGATACTTGAGTGATCTTGTGAACAAGATACTTGAAAGGTGCTTGAAAATTTTGTCAGTTATAGGTATTTTTTCTTTGTAACCTATGAAAACCATTCTGTTGGCACAGATTTGAAGTCATTCAACTTCCTTAGTCAGCAGAAGAAAAAAAAAAAGGAAAAAAAGGTGCTCCATTCTGAGTATTGAATGACTTAATTTCTTCTGAGGGTGCTAAAACCAGAACCGCCTCCTGGAAATCTTGTTGTGACTGTCTTGGCACCCTCTGTCCTTACGTGATTGATTTTTGCATAGTTTGCCACAGCTGTTGAAGTACTGCTTGCACAAAGACCCTGGGAGTTGGACATGGCATCGTTACCTAGGGATAAGAAGCAAAGCCCAGAGAAAAAGACTTCTGGGTTGTGGAAGCCAGAGGTTCCAAGGGAGGGGAACTAATCTCCCCAGAAGCAAGACTAGGGTAGGTAAAAAATGAGTCTCATTGCTTCCTTCATTAGGAAATCTGTTTGCAATCCAAAGCCCCGGTGACTTTAGACATTTGACACCCAATTCTCTAAATCTGGTTTTTGAACACAGTTTCTCTTCCCTGTTTGCCCTGCAGAGCTGCTGCATGCTATCTTGGGTATCCTCCTCTTTCTCAGTTTTCAATTAATCTCTCCCCACTCATCTCAGTCTGCTCCTCTCTGGCTGGCACAAAGCTCTCCCAACAACTCGTCTGCGGGAGGGAACTGTGATTTAATGGAGGGGGGATGGATAAACGGGAAGAGGAGCTGAGTGCTTGTAGCTGTGAGTGGTATTTGAACTGTAGGTTTATTGGCGTGTATACACCTCACCTTGCCTAAAGTCTGCTCCAGGAGATCTCTTCCATCTCTTGCAGCTTGCTTTCCGCTTTTCTGGACTGCTTGGCTTCGTCTTCTGCTCCTGTGGGGAAAACTTGAGGCAGCTGCAGTGCTCTTGCTTTGACCTTCAGCCTTGCTCCCACAGCTAATATGAAATGCCATACAAACCTTGATGCAATTTTCCATGGCTGCTGTAGGCACTGTAGGCAAAGTGTCTTATTAATGGAGGAACCACAGGGGATTTTGATTGCGCTGTTGCTTCTGATTGTCACACTGGCTTAAAGATAAGTTATGCTTGGGGTAGTCTGGCCATATCTCCCCATGCATTTCACTTGGGTATAAAAATAATCTGCACCTAGATGCTTTTCTATTATCAAAGCATTTTAGGTGAGTTTGGAATTAAAATTTCCCTGTGTAAGATTGGTTTCCTAGGGGAGTGATTTGTGAGGCAGTAATCTTACTGGGAGATGGAGGGGGAATTCAGGGTGTAGAGGGAGGGAGGGGGTTTCAAAAAGATGTGGGGAATTGGGTGTTGGACAAGGAATTCTTGCCGAGAGTCTGGGAGGGATGGTATTTCAAGAACAAGGTTTGGAAGGAAGTCAAAGGATTGGTCTGGGTGTCTGGTAAGAGCTGTATGTGCTAGGAGAGGTGGACATCTGCTGGCAAATGGAGAGCTGGAAACCTTGGAAACCTTGTGTTGGTCTTTGTGTGAAGGGGCCGGGGGCGGGGGGGGAAGCAGCTTCTGGTCTAAATGCTCGACTCCAACGCAGCCAGAGTGATTGCAACTTTCAAAGAGCATTTTCCCCAAGACGAAGTTTCAGCTGGCATAAAAGCTAGCATTTGACATCTTTTTCATGTAATGACTATATTAACAAAAGGCGGCCTCACTGTTGGCTGCCTTTGTAAAACAACTCTAGTGCAGTTCTTCATTCTCTTAACTCACATGTGTGGCTTAGAGTCAGCGCAAAACTCCCGCTGGAATGCAAGCGGGTCAGCTCTTGTGCACACACAGAGCATGAGAAAGTTCTCCACGTGGCTTGACAAAGGCTCTTTGCAATTGTTCATTCCTGTTGTAGCAGACAGTTTAATACACTGATGTTTGCTGCACAGCAGCGTTTAACATTCCTGTCCCATAAGCAGCTAGAGAAATATCACACTCAGCTCCACCTGCTCAGGCACCCAACCAGAGATGCTGTAGTACGGTCTATAAGGCCTACAGTCATTAGGAGTTCCTTTGTAATTAAATATATGTTTTAATAGTTGTTGTAAACACTGACCTAAGGTATGTGCTGAGGGCAATATACTCTTACAGCACTGAAAATTGACCTCACTCTTCGGAAGGTGCTGGCCAAAGTCTGCGTGTTGAATTGTTCTAATGTTTCTGCTTTCCTTGATGTGAAGATGTCTTTCCTTAGACTGCTGTTTGGTTTCAAAGTTGTATTATGGCTCTCATTTTTTCTGAAGTGCCAAAACATAGACTTTTCTGTGCTCTCCTTTTTCCTTGCAACTTTACGGGAAGTCTGTATCACCTCTTAAAAGGCTGAAGTTCACAGCTTTTCTCCAATACTCAGAGCATCTGATGAGAAGGTTTAAAAAAAATAGTCTAGGGGAGTGTTTTATGTGCTATGTAATTTAAATAACCATCCTGATTTTTTTTCTGTCTCTAAATAAAGAGCACAGGGGAAAGGGCAGGACTATATAGAGGCTGATCTGTATTTTAAGCCTTTCCACCAACACAGCCTGATGGGGTGTGTATGTGGGAGGAGATTTCTAAATAGGAAACTGCGATGTGAGGAATCCTAGGAGCCATGAGGATTGTGTAAATGTTTTTTCTTTAAATCAGAAATAGTCTGCCTTCTCTACTGAGGAAACTTGCTTTGCTTACAAGAGAGCACAGTTTATAAGCTGTGATGAATGGAAATGAAGCAAAAGTATGGGACTGTCATTCTGCAGAGTTAAAAAAAAAACCCAACCCAAAAGAACATTTCTGTACTTCTTTTACTTTATAATCATTTTATCTTCAGCTTGCTGCCACCATTCAGATGCAGCTGACTACAGGTGTAGGGAAGTGCAGAAGTTTTCAACAGAACATAAGTAGCAGAATTACTGTTTATTTCATTACTGTGAAACATAGTCTGGATAGGTGAGGAAAAAAGAATGTGAGATAAGTGCTAGACATTGGCTTCGTTATAATTTACATTTTATTAATAAGTATTCTTGCAAATGACATTTTCCTTCGCACCTTAGTGTAAACTGTTTCTGATGCTACGGGAGTTGTATTTCCAACTGGTATAAATAGGCGGAGCTGAATTAAAAGCACGATGATTTTCTACCAGCCTTGGAAGCTGTTCCAGTTGCATGAGTAAAAGTTATCTCTCTTTGTCAGACTGAATTGCAGAACTGGGCTTTGCTCTTTTCTGCATATTGCCGTGACAAATAGCAGGCCCTTAATTTAGTGGGGAAAAGGCATATGAATAACCAATGGCTTAAAATTAAGGCCAGACAAATTAAAAGTTAGACAGTACTGCATAGTGGAAGATGATGTAACACCAAACTACCAGGTCATTGGTACACTTCCATTCCTTTGACATTTTCAGATCATGACAGAATGCCTTTTTGAAGACTTTCAGATGGACTGAAGCTATGGGTTTAATACTGAGGTAACTGTAGGGAAACTGGTTTGTTTGGTGTGATCAGATTAAGCGAGCTAAGAGTTTGTTCTGGTCTTTTACAAGTCTCTGATATTGAGTGCTCGTTAGCTTGCTGATGATGGTGTAACCCAAGTCCCTTTGAAAAGCAGTGAGTGAGGTGAATGTCTTTCTGAGATGGTTTACACAGTCCTTTAAAAGTGTAATTACACTTCATAAGAGAAATCTTGGTTTTGTGAAACTGATGCTGTGTTTGTCTTAAAGCTAAATTGAGGTTTATTCATTGAAGCTTTTTTTTTTATATATGATGGATGGAAAATACAAAAGCAAAGCATCTGCTGGCTGCAAAATTGGGACTTCTTTGAGTGATTGCTCAGCAGATTTCAACAGATGAGATTTCGTTGACTTGTCACAACACAGTAAAAGGGAAACGCGTGACTGATAAACTACAGGTTAAAAACCAAATGAGAGCTGAGTTAATATGAATATAATGGTGAGCTGTGTCCCAGTGTCCTGTTGCATCTTTGGATGAAGACTACTGAAGTCCTGGGAAAAGTTGTGCTGATGTCCACTTCCTGTGATGGGGGTGAGTGGATGTTCTTTGCTGTAGCTGATGTTTGTGACAGCCAGAAGTGCCCTTGAGAAAGGCTTCTGCCGGAGACAGGAGGTATTGCAGGGTGTGTGCTCTACACCTGGCTTGCTTTGAAGACATTGATTTGAAGATAATTGCCCTTGGTTTGTTTCTGAAAAACACTAAGTTTTCCTCCAGAGAAACGCAGTAAAAATGTCCCTGATTGGCTGCTGAGCGCCTGACTGCAGGAGAGTCAATAGATAAGTGGCAAAATTGTATTCATCGAAGATTGGTGCTGAAAACTGCTGTCTCTCTCTCCTACTTCAGTAGGAAACCAAATTCTGCAGGTAGCTGTGTTTCCTGGCTGTGAAATCATCAGCTCTTTTTTATTTTTTAAATTTTATTTTATGTATTTGTGTGCTTTTGAGCTGTGCTGAGGTCATTGTATGGTGTAGAAAAGAATACCTTGGTAGGTTTTTTGTAAGACTGTAGCAGCCCTGCTTGTGCACATGGACTGAAAATCTGGCTCTCCTGTAGTCCTGGGCAAAACTCAGAAAATTCATCAGAATTTCACACAGGGTCTACTATTACCTGTTCCTTCTACTCATTGTGCGGGCAGACCCCTCACCAGGAGAATATATGTCTGGGAAGGGACCTCCTGGGCCATTGGGTCTGTTTTCCTGCCATCATGAGCAATCACATAATTTGAGCCCTTTCATTAACTGATCAAACTCCATTTTAGAAGTACAAACACTTTTTGCCCCCAGTACTTGCCCTGGAAAACTGGTATAGAACCTCATCTTCTGATTTCCAGCATGTATTTATTCGCAGCTGGTCTGCACCCCCTTGTTTTGATGCCAACACTGTCCTTCAGTAAACAGGTTTTTGTGTCCCGAGTGTTTAGTTATCTGGTTTATCTATAAGCAGAAATTAAACCTTTACCCAGCGTTCATTTGCTTCTTTTGTTCAGGCCAGCAGCGATCATCCTCTTAGTCCTTTCCACCCACTCCAGAGATAAAACTGAAATTACCCACATGAGAAATTCTTCTCAGGGGTTGCTAATGCTCTAAAGAGGATGGGGGGGGGGGGAACCCAAACTAGAGGAAACTTTAGTTTTGGCTAAACTGAGAAGCTTTTTAAAATGTAACTTCTGTTTCATGGCTTTTGTAAAGAATGTCACCAGCTTTTTGTTTGGCTGAAGCTGTGGCTGCTGATAATTTCCAAACTGAGCGATGTGAGGCTGGTGGGGTTTTTTTCCGTCATAGAAGTTCCTTGAGGAAAAAGTCAGAGCTGAGAAATGGGAATGTATTTCTCATGTAGTGGAAGAAATTTGTGGGGGGTATTGTGGAAGGTGCAGATGGTTATGTTGGTGTGAGGTGTCCTTGTAGTCCTTGTGGCAAAGTGGCTCTTTGTGAATTGGGGTTATTTTGAATTTTGGTGGGGTGTGGAAGAATCCGTGCTGTCACTTTGCCACCTCCGTTCAAGAATTTGTCACTTGAAAGAAGGAAGCTGTCCTACAGATACACTGTAGCTGCGTATTTCTTCTGGTGGATGAGAAGCCAAATTTCAGACCACTCTTTGGCAGGCAGGTGATAATAGCTTTAAGCTTAGAGAAAAGGATGAAATGACTGAACAATCTAGGACATGGAAAAGCAGCTGGAGAAGAGATGGCTGAGTGAGGGGGTAACGGTGAAGGTCTGCTAGTCTTCAGATGGAAAAAAACTAATAGGGGATATTGTTTATTGTCTTTTATAATAGCAAAATCAGGAAGTATCATATAAAACCTTCAGATGACTTAAAAATATACAGAAGCGGATGATTCTTCACACAGAAATTAATTGTAGAAGTCTCTATGAGGAATAATCTGATCGCTGAAAGTTTTTGTGGGTTCAAGACATGAATGTGGGAAAAATACATTGGTGGTTCTCACCTACAAAGACAACCTCTGCTGGCTCAGAAAGTCCTTGGGCCACAAGTTGGGATTGTTTTGGGAAAGGATTATAGTATTTGCGTCCTGTTATATTTATCCCAGGTCAAACCTTATCTGTGGTCTGGAACATTTAGTTCAATGAATCTTTTAGTTCAATGAATCTCAGGTCCTCCTGTTCTTAACATGTTTTTGTACATACTGAATGTCTTGCAAAGTTCTCATCTGTACAACAAGTGGTAAATATTAGGGTCATTATGTTCATGATTAAGATATCCATTTAGACGCTGTTATGTGATAAGTTGTCTAACATATAAATTGTCCCTCAGCTTTCCAGCTGAACTCTTTAGTAACGAAGAAATCTCAGCTTCATTTGCTGAGAAATCCTAATAGGTTTTATGGGAAAAACTGCTGGAAGAATCAGATAACAAGCCCTGAAAACAGGGAGCGGGGAAGAAGTGTTAAATTTTGCATTTAAGCTCATGCCTCTCTGTTTGATTGCAGGAAGACATTTGAAAAATAGCTATACCAGAGCTCTGAAGGATTCTTCAGCCTACTGATACGAGCTTTGGGAACTGGGCTGCAAACTCCTTGAAACCCGAACAGATGTTTTGGTATATAGCTTCAAAGCTTTGAAAGACTGTTTTCCCCGCATGCCTTTCTATGTGAGGAGACTTTTAAGAGCTGCTGAATAAATTTTATTGTCTTTTCTACAAAAGCACTATCCACACAGAAGAGGCAGGCTTTGAACAGTCACGGGCTCAGGAGTGAAGCAATAATAACATAATGCCAGCCCAATTGAACAAAAATGGAATAGAAATGGGAGAGGTGCTTGTCAGCCTGTTTAGGACCCAGAGGGGTGAGACTTTTGAGATGCTTCAGTAACTTCTTCATGAAGATAAGTAAACACAAGGGAGCTGTATTGGCTTCAGCTCTGCTACATTAGATAGAAGAATTTTTAATGTTGGGGTAAATATAGATAAATAAAAATCCAGATGTTACTCATGTTGGTTTATGTGCATTTAGTAATGCATCTGACAAAGACGAAAGTGGGTTGAGAACCTACAGAGTTTTGAATGGGGAATGGTGTGTAAATTTAACTTACCTTCTATCCTTTCATCCCCTTTCCACACACTTAACTGGGTGTATAATGGTACCGGAGACTCTGCTGTGCTGCTGCTGTGTGAATGCCCAGGAAATTATAATCCCTGCTGTAGGAATTTATCAGAGTTTAAAAAGAGAAGACAAAGGAAATGTCTAGAAATAGGGGAGTGAGACATAAGAATTGAGATTCAACTCAGTTGAATTGTCATCTTTTCAACCTGGAAGTCCAGGGTGCTTTTCAACACCTGTGGCTTGCTGTTCATAGGGCAAGCAAAACAACGATATCACACTGTGGTATCATCACAGGTTCATTAACAATTCTGCTTTGGTTTATAGTTTTGGGGTGGGGTGTGTGTTGAGAAACCACCTTGAAATTCAGGTTGTTATTTTATTAAAAATATGATGGATAATGTTTGGGTTTGTGGTTTGGTTTTTTTTTTTTTTTTTAATTTGACTGGTCTTCAGAACACACAAAAGGCTTCAGATGCCTAATTTTCTTACCCACTGCATTGCATTTATTTATACCTCCCCTCCAATTCAAAGCTTTGCTGAACATAGCATAAGTGGGAGAAACCAGCGTAGTCTGTGTGTTCTTTTAAGCTTCATTCAGCCGTCTTATAAAGCTGCTTTTGCACCAGTCCCCAGTCCCCAGTGCCCAACAGTGTTGTGAGTGAACATCACACACAGTGACATGTCTTTGGTGAGAACTGTGGCCGTTTTTTCTGCAACTAGAAGGGGTAAACCAAGCCATTTTAGAAGGGCTACGTGCAAGACTCTTCCGACACTTTCTGTGTTGCAGTTTGGAGTGTTTATTCTCCTCTGTTTAGGCTTTTGTTTGCATCGTGCCATTGCAGTGAATTCAGAGCGGGGAAAAAAAATACAAGGAATATTTTTATCATAGAGATTTTTCAGTTTGAGAATCTGATCCAGTT
Organism: Nycticryphes semicollaris; assembly: GCA_013400055.1. Lineage (NCBI taxonomy): Eukaryota > Metazoa > Chordata > Aves > Charadriiformes > Rostratulidae > Nycticryphes > Nycticryphes semicollaris. Next base: position 837,173 of record VXBJ01006628.1, read on the forward strand.
GTGGAATTGCTTTTGTTTGGGTGTTTATTTTTTTTACCTCCAAAGGGGAATGTGGTCTTCAACCACACAACAGGAGTTTATTTTGTAAGGTCAAGATCTACTTATAAATAATAGCACTTCCCATGGGGAAAAACACTAACGCAATTTGTGCAAGTTATTTTACTTGATGGTCAAATAAACTTGACAGCGTATCAAGAACAGGGTACCTGGCTGTGATGTGACACATGCAGCAGCATTTAGGCAGAACGCTTTGTTTTCCTTACAAATGAATTGACGGATTTTCCTGTGGATGTTTGACCTCCGAAATCACAGCTTCACTGTTCTAAAAGATAAGGAAATGAAATTGTAGGGTAAAAGAGCAAACTCAAACCAGCTCCAAAAATATGGGAAACATGGCAGCAGAAGTGTCTGCTCAGGGAAGATTATAACTCCTCAAATTGCCAGAGCCTCTTTAGCAGCTACTTCGCATTGTGGGTTTATCTGGCAGAAGGAAGATGACAGGGTTGCCAGCCTGCCTAATGATCTTCATCTAACATTTACCTTATTGAGAGGGGAATAATTCTGTTAAATTAACATCCTAGCATATTTGCTGTCCAGCTAGTTGATGAATTAAATAGCCTGAAGAAAATGTTTTATGACTCGTTTATCCATAAAATTTGCCGAGTTCTTCACACAAAAGGGAACGATGTCTCAGTAGTTGTGTGCTGTGATGCCCCACACCACTTGTCTGTAAAAAAATAAATAAATATATGTACAAATATTTATCTATAAAAGTAATAACTTTGAGAAAAGCTGTGTGTCTTTGGGAGGTAGGAGGGCGCAGGGGCAGATACGGCTCTTGGAGAGATGTCGGCTCGTGCCAGCACCGGTGCTTTGCCGCATGGCGTGTGCCTCCTGCTCGGAGGAAGCGCAGACCGTTAATGACAGCCTATGACTCTGTGACACTGGGATCAGTCCATCAATCAAATGTGGCACCTTGTGCCAGCCCAGCCAGCTGTCCTCTTCCATCAGCGTCCGAAAGTGCCGCACTGAAGGCCGCAGGTGCCAGCTGCCATCCTCAAATAACCACTGGACTTGCCTCAGGATAAGGGCATTTAGGGAACCTGTTTAGATTGAATTTTCTGCCTTGACAGTCCATTTGAGTTTCAGTTTAGAAAAGGAGAATAAACAAATTATAGGCTAATACAGAAAGCAGCACATCTATAACAAGGGATCTAAGCCGAGGGCTTTGCGCTTATCTATTGTAGACCTATTGTGAGGCATCACCATAAGCGCCTGTGACAGAAGGAGATGTTGCTGAGGGTGCAGTTGACACATTGTGCTTGGTTCAGTGAAACTTGTAATGTCACAGTGAAGTCTGTGGTTCAAGGATCCGCCAAACCATTGAAATTTTCTATTGTTTCTGTAACTGTGTTGGGCATGCCACAGGGGTCAAGAAGAGGAAGACTTAATTCTATGAGAAAATGTTATGCTTATGAGACAGTTCCATAAGCAAATTTGCTTTCTTTTCATCATTACCAAGTGAGAAATACACACTATGCAGAAGTGGAGAGCTTGTTTGTGAGTCCTAGCTAAGGTTCTGGTGTAGCTCCTGAAAGGTCCCATTTCTGAGAGATCCATGACTTAGGGGTGAACCAGTGGTTTTCAAACCATAGGCAGGAGCATTTCTGCATCCTGAAGTCTTGAGGACTCCAAAGATTCAGAGCTTGAGCATATCAGGCTGAGAAGCTTGCAGGTACAAGAGCCTTGGGCAGGAGAAAGATAGGGGCAATCAGGCTTTTGGAGTGGCAGCCTGTGTTTTGAGGCAGAAAAGGTTCCTTCTTCTGTTGTAGTCCCCAGACTGATATGTGGTAGATGATAAAAACAGTCTTCATGAAGAGGTTCTACTGCTGTTCTGGACTATAGTGCTTCTGAGGGCAGCAGGTTGTCCTAATATGTCTATATGGAGTTTTTCTCTGCTATTATCAGCACTAGGTTCCTGTCCTCACTTGGTGCTTTCTAGGCTGCTCATTCTTATTCTCCAGCATGTTTGAGTTTTTTGTTATTTACTTGCTGAATGCAACCGCTTGCAATTTTCCAGGTTGAAAAAATGAACCTCCTTTGGGGGGGGGGGAAAATAAATTTAAAAAAAAGTAATGGAACATCCCCAGGTGGTTGAAACAGGCCCTGAGTGCAGCTGGTGGCATAGGGCCTTTAATTTACTAAACGTCAGTGGTTTGATGTCAATTCAACATGACTGGTGATTGCCTGCATCATGTTACTGCTGTGGCTGAAAAGGCTGTTTACCTTTGGAAGACAGAAAGCTCAGCTGAGCATCGTGCAGAGCAATCTCCTCTGACCTGCTAATAATTTTTTCCAAGAGACTCCCCAGTTGGCTGAGGAGCATAAGCCCTTGGGAGAAAAACATTCTCTTTGTGCATTCGCTTGTTTATGTATCTGTTACAAATAAGTCCAACCAGAAAACTGGTGTTTGGGGCTAAATTTGTAAAAGGACACTTTATATCAGGAGGGTTTTTTGCTGAGAAGCGATTCTTAATTTGACCAGTGAAAGACACTTGTTCATCAAGAGGTTCTGTCACGTTTCTCATCCTAGCTCAACCCAGCACTGAAGTCTTAGTAGTGTGAGCAGCTCTGTACGAGTTGAAGAGCAATGGTTCAAAAAGGAAAAAAAAGCCATCTGGTTCTCATTAATTTGCTGAAAGGATCAGAACATTTTCAAAGAGAGACCACGCTGTGTGTAGGGAAAGTAGAAGCCAAGGATTCTTCCCTTGATGCTAACAGCTTGGTGCACGTGGATGCAAACTCACCTGCTAAAGAATGATCGTGTTTCTAAAAATGAATTTGGGGTCCGAGGTCCATAGATGGCATCAGAGTTGATGGTCTTTTATCCACAGACCACGCTGCGGGCAGTGGCAATGTTGGCTTCCTCCCACTGCCACATGAGTGATTATGGGGGGAGTATTTTTTTGTTGTTGCTTATGTTAAAAAGACAGCTAGGATCTTGCACATTGTTTGAAGAGTTAAGTTAACCATTTTTAAAAAACCCACCATTTCTAGAAGTGTGCATCTGCAAGTCGTACAGCTTAAACTGAGACACACAGACATTAAGTTTTGGTTGCTGCTAGAGCAGCAGCTCCTAAAATGATAGATTTAGTAGCTCTATCGCGCATGGCTGTATTTCTGATGTGCTGCCTTCCTTTTAACATTTGGCCTTTAGGCCTTGTCTTCTGGGCTTTTGTGGGTACAGAGCAAAATTTGTTGAAATACTCAGGTGGATGCTCTCGTTGCAGCCTGAGTGGTTTCCAGGCTCCTACGGTCCTACGTGGCCCATCTGCTGCTGGTGCGATGGTAATGTACATGCCTTGCATTGCACTCACTGCTGCTGGTGAATCTATCACAGAGATTACTAGCTCGCTAAAGATGATTTTTATAGACTCTGCAGCTGGTTTGTTTAAAACCAGATTACTGTCACATTTAGAAACATTTAGCACCACCGGACCAGTGAGGAATAATAATTGAAAGAGACTGACGAGATTTAATCAGTTTTTAGGAGATGAGACTTAATCAAATGTAAGAGGTTGAGAAGGCTGATAGAGCTAATGAATTTGAATATGTAATACAGGGCCTGTCTGAACCATGGCAGATTTTCTCTGGCTATGGTTGGTTCGTGATAACGAAGCGCCTGCAAAAGTTATGAAGTCAATAGGTATAAGATCCTTTGTGCGAGGAACCTCGGCAGCAGGGGGAGGAAATTACTTGACCTGAAACTTGAAGTAGACGTTACATGAAACTTCTTTCAATGTAAGAATTCAAAGAGTTAATTTTCAAGCCATTTTCATAATATGCAAGAGAAGAAAACTGGGAAATTACTTTGAAGAAGAAAGATACCCTTGTGAGCTGTGCACTGAAGTAGGTCTCTGGGTGGCTGCTCTTGGTAGGGACCTCCAGCATGTACTTAACAGATAGCCCTGGGCAGGTCTTTTAACTTCCCTGGCGCTTGGTTCCCCATCTGTAGAATGGTTGTGCTGAAACCTTTCCTACTTATTTTTGGCCTTTTTTGTGTGTTATTGTTATAGCTAGGGAAGCGTTGCCTTTATAAAGAAAAGCCAACTGAGGTAGATGCTGTGCAAGTGCACGCTACAGCAGTCTCTGCCCTGATGTTACCAGTCTAAATAAAATGCATTATATTGCTTCCACATTTAAACCTTCCCCCAAGCCCAAAAAACAAACAACGCAGCCCCAGCACTTCCATTTTTTAATCTTACCTGAGGAGGGGATACTAGTAAGATCAGAGTTTGTGCGATGAGTAATCTCTTTTGTATTTTATAAACTGGGGCAATGCTTTTAAGTGAACAAAAAACCCTGATTCTATAAGCACATCATATGAAATCCATGCTTGTGTAGTAGGAGCCTAACCCATCTCTTAATTTTTTTGGTGGGAGCAGAATTCTGCCTGTGTTTTCTTCAGCAAGGCAGCAGTTATAACTATTTTTCTGTTTGTACTGGATTAATTGGGAGAGATGCTGCTCTTTGCCCACCACCTCCTGGAGGTGCTGGCAGAGCTCTGCTGGGCTTTGGCAGGAGTTCTGTCTCACTTCTCTTTAAGAGAAGCTGATGTGACAACAGAAGGTCCAAGCCCTGAGAGGTCCTTTTAATGAATTCAAAATTTAGGGTGCCTGAAATGTTTTTACCCCCTCTAAACCAGCTTCTTTCAGTTGAAGCAGCTGGTGTGGAAATAAAAGGTAGCTCCTTTCTCCTGCCTCATTCAGGTCAGGTCCTTCACTCTGCTAGAAGAAGGGATAAACTCTATTAACTGTTGACACCAAGGTCCCCTGTAAAAGACAAATATGCCATAGGAGTGCCATGAGGGGAATTGGGTTAGGATAGGGATTTTTAACCAGCATCAGACCTGACAGTGAGCTAACACCACAACCAGCTGAATGATTGAGAGTCCTGAAAAGGTGAAATATTCAGTAAATGCCGTGTTTTGTGTAATGCAGTATCAGTTGTTGAAGCTGTGGCTTTGTTCCCTTTTTCTCAACCAAGATCAGAAATGCCTTGCTCTGTCCTCGTGTTTGATACACTTTTGTCACAGTGCTCAGTAATGATGGGGCTTCACAGTGACTTTCTTTAAATCATTGCACTTACAAGACAGGCTGGGTTGCCAAAAACAACATAAGGTTTGCAGGGTTGTTTTTGTTGTTATCGTATGAATATTGTGAAGCTTTTCTTTAAATTTAAACTTTATTATGCCATATACTGTTGTAGACTGTTCCTTTTGCATATTTCAATCCAAGTTGACCATGGTCATAGTGAATCATGAAAGGAGATGTGGCATCCCTACCTTCCACCTGCAGATTTGAGATGCAGAGAGATCCATCGACAGCTTAGGTTCACTGGGGTGTTTGGGGTAAAACCAAACAGCTTAGGCTGAGCCAACAAAACCTGCCTAGTCATATTTCTTTTTAATATGTCAGATGTCAGAAATAAAAGCACCTCCAGATGTAATTGAATCCCTTTGTCTTAGACTTCTGTCATAGCATATAATGAAATGCGCAGTAGACGTGGTGGCTCCAGAAGGAGCCTCAACAATCATTTTGAAAAGATGACTTTTCCTGTAGGTGGGTAAGAGTGAGAGCCCCATTTCAAGTAGAATAGAGTGACCCCAGTTTCCTTCTGAAGTCCCGGTGACCACCATGTTCCTTTTCTGTGCTCTGACAATGTAACAACATGCATGTTTTATTACAAAAATTATTTAAACTCCAGGAGTGTTGTCGGAACTTCCAAAGTCTTACCACTTAAATCATATTTTCCTCTCCAAAAGACCCAAATTTAGCCCTACTGAATATTTTGTATCTGCGATGTAGGAAGGTGCCAGTTGTGTCAGTGTCATTTTGCTAGAAGCAGTGCACAGTCCTGCTCATTTGTGGTTTTCTTCATGTTTCTAATTGCGGGTAGCATGCCGAGCTAATTAATGGGCTATGGGAAGAAATCACTGATGAGTACAGACTGAATATCTTCAGATGAAAAAGCTACAAGTTTCCTGTTGAGTTTAAAGAACAGCCCTACTGAAGCTTTGATGCACAACCAGATGCAGCATGTAGAAGCATCCAAATCAAGGGTTAGAGGGATGAAATTAGTTGAGTTGTCTCTTATTTTCTATGTATACACTCCTAGGAATGACTGTTACCTGGTGGGTAGCTAATGTAAATGCAGGGGTGCTTAATTTTTGCTCCCTAATTATACGGGTTGATACAACAACTTTCATTAGCTCATTTAAGGTTTTCCTGAAGTGGGCAAGCAGACTGAGAGCTTGTATTTTCAGTGTATCAACTTGTTTTGATGCCCAGCAATGTAGAAATTAAACAGAAGATTAAGAAAGAAGAAATTAAGAAGGAAATGAAGAGCCATTCTCAAATGGGGCTCTTAATAGTAATACACTTATAGAGTTCAGACACTTTTAGCTGGTTTCCTTTCATATGGGGAATATCAATGTAGCTGGAATGGTTGTTGATGAAGAATCTCAGCATTGTATTGTTGATGCTCAAGGCAGTAGCTTTTCTGTTTAAAATGACATAAAATAGAAGTATAAACAGATGTGAAATGCAGGAAGGAACTGCTAACCCATTTGTGGTTATACTGGTTTTCTCCTTTGAGGATAGAGTGGGTAGCACAGAGTGGGACTTGGGGTCATTTCTTGCCCTGCTGATCTGGGGTTCAAGCAGAGCTGGATGAACAGGAGTGGTTTATGATCAGACAGGCATTTCATTGGTAAGAATATTTCTTCTTAACCTGAACAGAGTGGCATTCCTCCAAACTAGTCACTGACATCCAACATGTCCCTGTTACACATACATTTTATGAATGTAGGTGGTGGGTGCCCTTGATCTTTTCCACCAGATCTAGCCCACCACAATTGTCTGCTTTTTCTTCATGGGGAATGCCAGGCTATTTTGCATTGACAACTTCTGTTGTGCAGCAATTTCAGCCTGGCACAGTTTCTCCATCCAGGTCTGCCTAAATCCTTGCCCTGGTGCAAGGGAAAGGTGGGCTATGAGGAGTAGAAAGCTGGAGAGAAAAGATGGAAAGGTTTTAAACTTCAAGGAGAGTTTATACCATTGCAAAGACTTCCTGAAATTACTGCTTTGGCATTTAGTCTAGTCATCAAACCTGGAAAGACATCCCTAACTGGATGTACAGTGTCTTCCTAATTTCAGTATATAAAGTGGACATGGTAGCATGGTTTAGGACTGAACAAAGAAGAACATCAGTATTACTCTTTACAAACCTCAAATTTGATATTTACATGAATTTGTACTCTGAAGAACTGTCTACCAAGATAGCAGGTGGCCTCATTGTTTGCCATGTAGGATGAGAAAGATTTCTTGTTGGATGCCATTCAGTTGTGGTGTTTTGAGCTAATACTAGATTTCTCCTTCTGGGAGAATGTTTTTGCTGTATTTCCTGTATTGACTCGTCATTACAGATATCTCCATTTTCCCCCTGCTCCCTCCTTGACATTTTGGGGAGGTCATATGCCTGGGATTTACAGCTTTTTTTTGGTATATAGTGACTGCTGTAGCAAAGATGAATGGAAAGGGAAGCTCTTGTATGTTCCTCTGCCTTGAAACTTACTCAAGGTTAGAGATCTCAGGTGACTTTTATTGTTCGCTTTTCTGACAACAGCCTCTCAATATGAAATATGAACTAAAATATAAACCCTCGGAAGAGTGGCAACTGGTGGGAGATAGAACTGAAAGGACTGGCATGGAGATACAAATTGCTTATTGTTTATAGTATTTGTCTACTTAAAGCCCACTTCTCTCTTGAGAGCCTGGCTTACTTAAAGAAGAATTGCTACACTCTGAGAGAAGTTTTCCTGTATCATAACAGTGTTACAGAAACATGTTGTGAAACCAGCTGCCATGAAATTGAATTACAGGTGTTGTATTCTTCACTGCTTAAATTGCTCTATTATATCACAGGCTTCATCGTTTTGTTTTGAACAAATAACTGCAATTTAGTAGGAGCCTAAGAGATGACGGTATAAGCAGTCAGGGGTTGTTTAAGGCTTCTCTAATGATGGAAAATTGTTCTTATCTATCTAGAGTGTGTTGTCTTTGTCAAAATGCATGTGCAGTGAATGGAAAAGGAAAACTGTTTCCTCATTGCATCTTTTTCCGAAGTTTGGTTTTATATTTTTCAATATACGAAACAGTCCCCTGTAGGTTTTATACTAGTCAAAGCAATATGGTCATTCATATTTAACTCTGACACAGCATCAAATTATGGCACTGGATGTAGTCAGATATTTCACATCCTTCACTTTCAATTTGCTGGAATTAAGTAGGTGGTTGCTCAACCTAAAACTTCCCAGGTTTTCATGGAATAAGGTTTTAAAAGATCCTTCAGGAAATATTGAAGTATAACTCTCCGTGCAGAAAGCAATTATTGTTTTAGGCCAGAATTTAAAACTGGCCTTAAAATTTTGTCTGGGTTGAGATTTCTGATGGCTGTTGTGTGCGTGACACCCCCTCCCCTCCTCCTTCCCCCATACCCCTTGACCTTGTGCTCCGTTCTCCCCATCCCACTCCTGCCCACTTTCCAGAGTAGTCTTTTCTCTGATGTACCTGGTAGTTTACCCTGGAGTTTAATGTATGCAAATCACCACAGTTGGCTTGGAAACAGCGTAATTCCCACAAAAAAAGGATGCTTGCAGGAATCTTGGACTTGAAAATGAATCTTACTTCCCCTACTACCTGTCCAGGTCTGTATTATGCCACAAAAGACACAATATACTGAAATGCAGAAAGCAAACCAGCTGTATTATAGGGCTCAGAACAATCTTTATTAGTATCTTACACTCCGCCCTGTTCCTGGTTTTAGAAGATGTTACAAGTGTGTTTTCCTCTACTGTCACAGATTTCACAGAAAAAACAGAACTAGGAGGGATAGCAACAGCTCAGTCCATCATCTTGCGTGAAGGACCTGTTCTTCCAGGTCCTGCTTTATTCTTGACAGATGGCTGTCTAGATTGTTCTTAAAATTCCTCAGTGATCAAAATTTGCTTACTTGCTTGTTAAGTGTCATTTGAGGAAAGGCAATTAAATCTGTGTGAATGATCTTATTTTGCCAGTGTTCAATGCAATGAGGATCAGTTTTCTTGCTTGTTTGAGGGTTTTTTTTTGTGTCTGTGCAGGGTTTTTGTGTGTGAGCTTTTGCATTAGCACTAGTTTCTTGACTTTTTTTTATTTTTCCCTTTCCTTTCCTGGTTTGAAATGTGATTTATCTGCTTTTAGCCTGTGTATGTGTCAGGTTTCTTATGCTCTGCCCACTGGATTGGAGGTAGTATGCAAGTTCCCTTAAATTTCAGAAACCTAAATTTCATGGCAATCTTTAAAAGGAAAAAAAAAAGGAGGGGGGGGGGACGAGGGCAATCTTTTGAGTTAATTCTTCTGAACACGTACTTTTGCTGATAAACCTTACATAGGTACTTCTGCTAAATCCTTTCCTCTTGTCACTTCTAGTGTGATGTGAGAAGATAAAACTGCTTCACAGAGTTCTGTGAAAAATTAATGTGTACTGTAATTTAGAAGCTGTATTGCTGAAGGGCATTTAAATGTTATGTTTTTGTTTTCTGCAAATTCTATTTTTAGAGAAACCAAATATCTAGTAAGGACTCAGAAATTCAGTGAAATGCTGCTGATACTAAAAGAAGAGAGGAGAAATGAGAGGCATAGACTGCACAGCCTAATGAGGGTACATAAGCCTAACGATGCAAAATTACAAATTGCCCAAATTACAAAGCACTGTCCCTTGCATTCAGACCTGCTTTTAGCACTCTCGGGGCAGCTCCAGATCAGGATTCAGCTGGGCAATGCCTGGTGGCAGTTGCCAGTCACAGCATCTGCAGAGCCTCTGCCAGACTCCATCCAGGGCTGGCACAGGTTGAGTTAGTACCACACGGTGATAGAAACCTGTTCAGGCTCTGGACTGTGCTGCTGGATAAAGCTGCTGTGGGGCAAGCCAGGGAATAAACTTGGGGGACACTGGGGAAAGGGCTGATGTTGCAGTGTTACACCACAGGCAGAAGTTCCCTTGCCTCAGACATCCTTGATTGTCTGCTCTTGGAGGCAAAGTGGGGCAGAAGTGATGGTGCAGCTTCAACTTTCCGGGTACATTAGGAAGATTCGCTCTGGGCTTCGGCTTACAGCCAGGGAAGTGTTTGGAGCAGCTGCTGTGCTGCTGCGTAAATGTTCTCACCTGGGTAAAGGGATGTTTGGGATAGAAAAACTAGAGCCCAGGGTTGGGGGTCATAGAAAGTTAAAAAGACAGTTTCACAAGGGAGTGTTTACTTTCTCACTGCCTGCTCTTCCTGACCCACAGAGGCTGCCAACAGCAGTGTCGAGTCTATAAAGTGTTAATGCAGCTCTAGCCAGAGCAACGAGCTATAACCAGACATTTGAGGAACTTTGCATTTTTTTTTTCTTGGCTTTGGCCAAGAATTCAAGCAAATGTGTGAAAAATGTACATTTCTCACTAGTATCCCTTTCTATCCCTAAAATCCACCTGTATGAGCATTTGTCTTACCTTTAGAATGCTGATTGTTCCCCCTCCTTTAGCTTGTACAGGTCCTTGAGGATGAGATAGCAGCCTTAGCTTTGGTTCTGTTTCTCTGTTAGGGAGATACCTGTGAGTCTGGTGCAGCCCTGCGTACCTCGGAGGTGTGATAACCAGGTATTTCTTCTGTTGATGTCTTAGTAAACTGGAGTAATTCAGGGAAAGTGTTAGGTTTCTTTTTCCTTTAGAAAAGAACAAATCATTTTGCACTGAATGCAAAATCATTTGAGATAAGTGATGGGATTACTCAGTCAATGCAGAATAAAAACTGGGAGAGATGGAATTCATTGTTTTTTTGTTTTTTTTTTAGGCTTCTGACATGATGTGAGAGTTGCTAATGCTGTATGAAGTACAAATGATATGCAAAATTCCCTGATAACTACCTGGGAATTCTCATTCCATCAGCAACTTTTTTGTTATCATAAATGAGACAGCTTGAAAGGCACTTGTTGCGTTTTGTATTGCATGCAGAAGTCATTTGCGCTTCAAATGAACCGGCCTAGATTGTTTTTGATTTTTTTTTTTTCTGCATGGCTTTCATAAGCAATGGAACAATGCTGAATAACTACTCTCCTTCCCTTCTAACAATTTAAGAATCACAGGGTGAAGAGACCTATGACAGATGAGCACCTTGGTGCAAGCTGCTTAGCAGTTGGGATCATAAAAGCTAGGTTTCAGAGTCAGACTGGATGTCTGGTCACCTTTGAAATTTGTTGAGTGTCTAGATTTTAATTGTAATGTGTCTTCATGTTCTGATTACAGCTGGTTTGTCTGTAATCAATACAGAATTACTGACTCTGTATTGAATCAGTACGGTGTGAAATGTGTTTCTTCATCTCTTGGGATGGCCAGGCTTAACCCCAGTGGCCAGTTTCTATCTGTGGGGCTCAAGGCAGGATCAAGGCAGGCATTAGGAGCCCATGTTTCTTTATGGGCTACAGAGAGCACTGTGGTTGCTTGCACCAAGGAGATAAAGGTGTAATCACATCCAGTGTCCCTCCTGTATGAGTGGTGGTAGGTTGCTGGATCCATGTTGTCTTTTGCTGTGTTGGGACTGTGTCCCCCTGCCTGTTCCTTGGCAGCAGGCAGGGGCTGCTGACAAGTGTGCCGGGTGGGAGCCTGGCCATGCCAGCGTTGTCTGGTATGGATTACATATGCCTCAACTCCTGGGTCACTGCACACAGCCTAGCTGTCTTCCATATTTCTCTGGTAGCTTGAGCACATTCATCCTGACTTTCACTCAGGTCTAGTTTGGACTCCATACAATGATCCTGAGCTTATATTCTTTAATATTTTCAGGTCAGATTGCCTGAAGCAATGAGGGAGCTGTGTTGCAGTCCATCATGTCAGTACTTTCTGTAGCAGGAGCTGAAGGGCAAGTGTTTGATGTCATGAGGTGAGCAGGCCCTCCCCAGGTAGCAGTGGTCTTTATCATAGTCTCTCTCCGTAGTTTGCTGCGCGGTCTGTTCAGAAAAACACTATCACAGCAACTTCCAGGTAGAATTTACTGAAAATCACTTGTTCCCCTCAGCATATACTGGGAGGAAGCGACCGAGCATCCCACGAGAGTGGTCAGAGGCCATGAGCTCGGGAGCAAAGCGAAGAGTGAATCATATTGACAAATACAGAGTTTGGTCTTCATCCAGGAGGTGAAATAAAGCTAATGGAGTCTCTCCAGGGCTTGATTCTCAGCTGTTGTAAATCAGCGCAGTTCAGTATAACTAAGGTTGAGGATCTGACCACATGACTCTTTATCTTTGCAGCGCACAACAGATGATTAAGTACAAATGCATGTTGAGGTGATATGGGCAGTATGTAAGGAGGAAGCAGGAACGTGGCTAAAAGCCTTCTAATCTACAGTTTGTTCAATCCATGCCATTTATCTTTCAATCGCTGTTCCAGTATCTCTGTATTAATCAGGAAGGCTCTCCTTGTTGAATATTATGAACGTATAGAAGTCCAGAAAGGCTGGAAATACTCGTGGCTTCTGTGTTAAAAGTAATTATCTGGTTTCTAGCACAGGTGCAATCCTGGAAAGCATGAGAACAGCCTGGGATGTATGCTCGTGGTGCTAGGAGAGGTCAGCAGGAGGTAGATGCTCACAAGCTAATTGGACTTCTGGGATTCTCTTTTAAGGAGTGCCTTTATATAAAACAATGTATGTGCCCAAGACACAGTAGCTGCTCAGTCAGTTGTTTCCTAAACTGTCAGTTGTTTTAAGATAAGAGATGTTTTTATTTCACTGAAGCCCTTTTTCTCCAAGTCCAAAAGAGCCTGAAAAATATTATCTCATGGAAAAATACCTTTGGTGTGTGTGCGTGAAAAAGATGAGTGCGTTCTGCAGTGCTGGCAGGGTCGCTACGTGTGCCTCAGTCTCCTTTCTGAACGCTGTTTATGAAGGAGAAAAACTGGCTTGAAATGCAAAGGATGTGAGCGGCTGTAGGTTTTATCTAAGGCGGTACAAAGTGGCCCATCGTGAATTGAGTGAGGTGTTGCTACCTGGGGGGAGGCACTTCATCCTCCCTGTGTGGCTGGAATGATATAAATGTTATGTGTTGACTTCTAATGAATATTCATCAGTGGTGTGTATGTGGAGGGCTTCCTAGCCTGTCATTACAGCCTTATCTTATGCATTAGGGAGAGAAGGTGGCTCCTGCGTTTGGTGTCTGATGTTAGGCAGGGCAAAATACCTTTGCTGGTGAGCCTGGAAGGGCTAAGACTTGCTGGAAAGTGAAAGAGAGCTCTGTGCTGCTCAGAGAATAGCAAACAGGGAGTGTCCAAGGTCAAGCAAACATAGGAAAATAAAAAAGAATACTGAGTAGGCAGTAAATATTGTATTTAGGAGGCTTTTCTTCTCATCCTATAAATTTATGGCCTCAGTTCATGCACTTTCCATCTCACATCACTGTTGTTTTGGACCTGCCCAGGTGGTTGTGTCCTAACTTTTTTCATTGTTTATAATTCTTGCATGCCAGCATAGTACAAATACCATTGTGTGTCACCTTTTAAAGCCCCTCAAAAGTTGCTGCTTTTTCCCCACTTTGGTGGTGTTACACATTCCTGTTATCTGATGGTCTCTGCTTACCTGTAAAAGGCCCTTCATGCTTCCCAGTGCCCCTCCACAAACACTTGGAGCTTCTGTCCTGGAGATGTCCAGGGACTTTTGGGTCCTGCCATCTTAGGCTATGCTCTTTTTTTTTTGGCAGGCAAGTGGTGACCGGTACACTGTGGATACTGCTGCTGCCCTTTTATTGGGGCTTAGCTGTGCATGACTTAGTCCAGCTTGAACTACTTGTCTAGGTGTCCTGTACAATGAGTGGGTGAAGGTGGTTACAGATGCTGTGCATGATGAACACAATCTCTCTTCTCACTTTTTTTTGGGTAGGACTAATGTGCTGGTTGCCTAACTGCAGTAGTTTAAAGTTTGTGGAGTCAGAGTCTTTTTTTCCACCTAACTGGAATGGAAATAAGCTGCTTTGCTGCACTAAAAATCTTCCTTTGCATCAGAGCTATAGACAATGAAGACCTTTTCACTGTGGCAACCTTACAGAGTAGAGCACTTGTGAATCCCAATGCCCTTTCCTGGGTATTGGGCTCAGAGTCCTTTGTCACTGCAGTGCTTCTTTGGAAAGGCGGGTTTGATTCCTTGGGGTCGCAGGGATTCCACAGAGGTGTCTTGAGACTGGTGCCCCAGGAATGAAACCAGCTTCGCTGCAGCAGGGCTGACCCCATGGAGAAAATTACTCCAACACCAAGGGGTTCCTACTCTTCCCTTTCCAGGTGAAGTGGTATTTACTTGGCTTCACCTTCTCTAAAGCAAAATACAGACTAAATTTAAGCCCAAAAAGATCGCTGCACTGAACATTCCCATAGCCTCGCTGGATCCAGTATGACAGTGTTGTTATGGTGCGGGGAGGTGGTGTAGTGCAGAGCTGAAGAATATAAAGCAAATTGCCTCCATAAAGCAGTTACTGAGGTGGATGAGCCAGATTTGTCGTGTCGTGCTTGGCCTGTTTATTGCAATGGGTTGTGCCTGTGACATTACATTTGCAGGGTAACTGTACATCCCAGCTGATTAGTCTCTTTCTTTTCCTAATACCTTGTGTTTGGATAAAAATGCTCTTTTATTTTTTTCTTCTTTGGATTAACAGCAAATCACTGTTTCTTTGGTGGGTGATAGAGAAGGTTTTAATTTTCCATGCTGAAAATCACCCAGCAGCTGTTTAAATGAAAAATCTGTTTTGTTAAGAAAAACAGAACAAAACAAAAATTACCGGTAGCTAAAAAGTACTCACAGCATCTGTTGTTTAACTGTATCGATGTTGCAATTAACAACAAATCGTAAAAACATATCAGCATTCAACTCCATTAAATTTATTTCCTTTCTCATCATGTTGCTTTATTATTCATTCAAGTGTGTTTTGCAAAAGTACAAAACGATGCTAATAATGCTTAATAAAGGAGTAGCCAACTATATATGCTTATTATAATCCTCTGTGAAGTCTATCAGAGATGTATAATTTTTCTTCAAGTAAACACAGAAATTGATACAAAATTACAGCACTTCCAGGAAAAATGTATATGAGCATTGATTACTCACACCTGTTCAACCACATAAAGCTTAATTGCTCATGGGTTAGTGTTTGAGTGCTTCATATCTCACTCCTGTGGTGCTGTTTAGTTTGAGATCTGTGTATTATTATTTTCATATTCCTCGCTTGCATGTTGCTGGAGAGATGCAGAGGGTGTTGCCCAATATGTTCATTTCTGGGCCTCTCACTACAAGAAGGACATTGAAGTGATGGAACGTGTCCAGAGGAGAGCTACCAAGCTGGTGAGGTGTCTAGAGAACAAATCCTGTGAGGAGAGGCTGAGAGAACTGGGCACATTTCGTTTGGAGAAGAGGAGGCTGAGGGGAGACCTCATTGCCCTCTACAACTACTTGAAAGGAGGTTGTAGAGAAGTGGGTGTTGGCCTCTTCTCCCAAGGGAATAATGACAAGACCAGGGGAAATGGTATGAAGCTGCTGCAGGGATTAGATTAGATATGAAGAAGAATTACTTTACTGCAAGAGTGGTCAGGCACTGGAACAGCCTGCCCAGGGAGGTGGTTGAATCACCATCCCTGGAAATATTTAGGAAACTTGTAGATGTGGCACTTCAGGGTATGTTCTAGTGGCTGAGACTGTGCGTAGGGTTGGACTCTGTGATCTCAGAGGTCCTTTCCAACCATGAAAATTCTGTGATTCAGTAATATACAGATATATGCTCTTTGAGTTATTACGGTGCAATATCATATCATCCCCTGAGTTCAGTTTTAAACCTGCTTGAATGTAGTGTTCACTGGCCTAAGGCTGGTTTAAACGGGCGAGTGATGCAGCTTCTCCTGTACTTCTCCAGCCCGCTCGCCTTGTGGGCACATGGGTCTGAGGGCTCTCTTCAGTGCCTACACAGCCTCTGGCAGTAATTTAGCTAATTAGCTTAAGTATAACACCTGAGCTTAGATGAACTCCTGAGTGCAGGTAAGTGTCAGGGGTTCACAGTTTTTACACTGCTGTCCAACATCGGTTGGACAGGTATGCAAGGTCTGGCTGACAGTAATTGTTTTCATTTGTAAAGCAGAGTAGGAGGGGGCTCAGTCTGTGTGTTCCACTTGCAAACAGCTGATTGAAGTTTATACGTGTGTGCAGAAGTGTCCTCCCCACATAGATGATGTATGAAATGGAGGCACTTAAACTGGTGCTTGGCACTATGCTGATCGTTTGCAGCTGTTGGGGTGTGTTTCAATTCCTTTGGTTTTTACCTTGGGGTTTTTTTTGTGTGTGTGGTGGGAGGATGACACATAATGTATACTTGTCTCTGGATTCCACAGTATTAAGTGTAAGGTCTGTATATAAATGCAGCTAATGAAATTGGGGACCGTGTGGCCTCAAACCATTTAAAATAATGGCATGAGCACTCTCACTCCATTACGTTTGAGTGGAAGCAGTTCAGGATAAAGTGCTGCTTCCCTGAGGAGTCGGGGAACCCTGATTGAATCTTACTTGCAAAATGGACAGTGAAGATAAGTTTGTTGGAGGGCAGATGACAGCTCTGACTCAACAGAAACCGCAGCGCTCGGCTGGGGGAGAGTTGACTTCAGCCTGTAAATATATTTGCCTTTCTTTTTCTTTCACTGCTGTCTTGTAAGCTTTGCAGCAAAGGCATCTGACCAGTGGTCATGTTTCCCAAACACATGGAGGTAGAGCACCCATCTGTGATGCCAGTGGGCTTGTGCTGGGTGATGTCCTGCTCTTTGTTGCAGGTTTCAAACCCCTTGGGTTTTCATCCTTCCCACTATATGGTTCATAATAGATAGTTTCATCAGGAGAGAGGTTCTCCATCATTGAAAGCTCTGTCCTATCTGCTGGCATACTTTTATCTGAAGACTAACTGAAAAATGTAGGGATTTTCTTGACTACTGTAAAGCACCAAGAAGTCCTTCTAGCAGGGTGATGTCCAGACCCTGGCCCAGGTGCTTTTAAACAAGTGAACCTCCATTTTATCCTATTGTAATGTATCTCAGAATACCAAAGTTGTTGGGAGACACTTGACAAATGAGTTTTGACACAGGTTGATGAGCTGATGTGTGTTTTGCTGCAATCTGTCCATCTGGAGCACTGCCCATCACTGTCGGCTGTGTTATTTTCTGGAGGTGGCCATTCCCCCCTGACCGCTTGGCAAGCGATGCTGATTTTCTCACCACCACTGGTCAGTTGGTATCTGGATGAGAAGCCTGAAAAGATGTGATGCTCCTGTGCTTTGTTTAAGGTTCACTGTGGATTTTAAGCCTTCTTTCTGATGCTGCAGATAAAGGACTCGGGTGGTATTTTTGCACGCTGGGTTAGTTGCTGTGCATCAGCCAGCAACACGATACGTCCCAGTTCTTGCAGAAGAAAAAATGAAATTGCTCCCAACAAAGACCTGTAATATTTGAATATAAATCTGACTAAATTGTAACTGCATGCATATCAAGACAGGACAGTACTTAACTATAATCATGAAGAGTGACTAGAAGCAACAAGGCTCACAATCAAGTAGAACTCTACAGAAACCAGCTTGCAGGCTACCAACCGGTATCGAGAGGAAACAGGACTTCTGCAAAGCAAATAGCAGTTCCCAAATGCTTATCTAGGAAAACCACATTGAACAAAATAAACTTGACTCTCCCCAGTGAACATTTCATGCCAATGAGAAAACTCATTGACATCTTCCGGGATGGAAAATAACTGGAGAGACAGAAATTTGGGAGGGAGAGAGGAGTAGAGTTGGAGATGCAAATCTGGAAGAGACACAAAGCACCAGTCAGCAAGGAGACTGCAGCTTCATCATTGAAGCCCTACCCCTCATAATGAATCCCTTCACCCCTCATCCCTCCCTGCGCTGATGTGGGATTGTGGACAAGGACCTGTGAGACATGGGAAGCAGCTGGATGGAGCAGCAAGGTTTGACCTGCTGGACCTGTGTGGACCTGCTGGCCCCAGTGGATCATCCTGCTCTGTCTCATCATAGTTGTTGCTAAATTTGTATTTTCTGTAGCAACACCGGGAAAGGCAGGCTCAGCCTTCAGAGGAGCTGTGACTGTTATTAAATATAGTCTCCAGAAAAAAACCCTGTGCTCATCCAAGCTCAATCTGAGAGCGCCTTTTATGTGCAGCTTCTCCCAGCCTTTCCACAGCTTTACAGGCATATAAGAATTGTACCAGAAGAAATATTGCAAATCCAAGGAATTCAGATTTAAGCTTAAGTACAACATAAACATCAATGAGAAGGTTATTTCACTGTGTGGTTCTAACATATTGGGGAATTAATTTATCAGAAGTGCAAGAGGAGGTATGTGCTTCTCTCTCCCATGTGATTTAGAAACGTGTGTGGGAACTTTTATATGAATGTAATGGTACCTCTGAATTTCCTGGAGTTGGAGTGCTGGATTTCTTGGGAATATTGAATGCATTCCCACTTGTGTGTATTTTATTGGAAGTGAAATGTAAATGCTGTCCCACCAACATGGATTGCAAAGCCTGGTGTTTCATTGCTAAGCTGGAAGCTTTCAGCCTTGAGATTCACTTCACAAGTTTGTGGGTTGAGAAGGAAGGAGAGGGAACTCTTGGAAAAACTTTGATGTTCTGAATGTGGGTGA
Organism: Nycticryphes semicollaris; assembly: GCA_013400055.1. Classification (NCBI taxonomy): domain Eukaryota; kingdom Metazoa; phylum Chordata; class Aves; order Charadriiformes; family Rostratulidae; genus Nycticryphes; species Nycticryphes semicollaris. The sequence continues at coordinate 855,971 of VXBJ01006628.1, forward strand.
TGTAGTTTGTAGGTTCTGTTAGCCTGGCATGCTCACTGGGGTGAACTCAAAGTCCTTAGATGGCATGTGTTGTATGTCAGTGTATGGTCACTGTTAAATTTGGATGGCATTTGAAAAATGTGATGGTTTTACTGCATAATTGCAAATTATCTCACGCTTTTATAATCAGCTTTGCTAGGGTAAAATGCAGCTAAATCCATTGAAGTACAATATTTGTCCTGGCGTCATGTAATCACAACTGCAATGAAGAGCTCATTTCTTCTTCTCAGTTTGTTTCCAGTTTAGTTTCTTCTGCCTTTGAAGATGCAATGGCTGTTGGTTTGGGGGATCACTTAATATTACCATCTTGAGAGGCATTGCAAAATACTGGGTAATACAAAGACATTTGAGGCTGAGATTCACCCTCCCAGATCATATTAGCATTTGGATTTCAGTTGTGTTAAGGACAAGAATTATGCGTAAAATACATTTCTGAATTGTTTGTGACTTTGGAGTGGCTTGAGACTGAGCTCTTGTCTCAAAACTACTCAAACTGCAGGCTAATAACTTATAAAGGGATGGAAATATAATCCCATATCCGTATAAACTGCTACTGTGAGTTACTCTTGTACCACTCCGCACATGATGCAACTAAATGCTCTTTGACATGGTTAAGATGGAAAAATTTAGTATTTCTGTGTTTGAGGGCAACTTCTTCTCTTCACTGGTCAGGTAATCACACCTAAACAACCCCATGAATTTAAATATTAAGCTTAGATCAAACCCCAAGGCTTTCACCATTTCAATTTGTGTGTTAGGGCTTTGTTTTGACCTGATAGAACGGGCGTCAATCAGGGCAGCAGTTTCCCGTTGCTGTGTTTCAGGTGGACTTGTCTTTCAGGCTGTCCGTTATGTTTTGTGGTTTCCTTCTGTTTCACACTGCTTGGTTTCCGATCTTCTCTCTGTCCTTCCATTGCAAGCATCTACTTTATTTTAATCTTCCTGACAGGACCCTCTTATCTGTTTTTAGCAAGCTCCATTTAGCCCGCTCTGCCTTGAGCAGATTTGTATTTCTGCCTTCTCATTTCTCCCCCGGGGCACGCTGTGAACAGGCCCCTCTGTCCCATCAAAATGTAATATTTTGATAATTTGAGACTCATGCATTCAGGGTTTCTGTTCTCCTGGAAATATGAAACCTTCAGCTGACCATGGGTGAGAAGCTCTGTTGTTTCTCAGTCCTCCACTCTTCCTCCAAATCCAGTTCTGGCCTTCACCAGTCTGAGACTCCCTCTTTTGTCAATCTTCTGGAAAAAAAAAAAAAAATCAGAAAAAAAAAATTCACTGTTTTTATTTTGTATGCATTTTTAAGTCAGAGACAAAGGAAGAGGAACTGAATGACGTGATGTTACTGAAAGTTTTCGGGTAAGAAATTTCCCTGCGTAACTGAGCATCTCCCCCAGGGGCGAAGAGCTGTCCCTCTGACTGACAGTTTAATCTCAGAGGGATTAGCTCCTCGCTCTATCCAGTGGAAGATGTATCCCACTAAATGTAAATGTGAGTTTGGTCTCTTGGAGGCTGCAATGCACATGAAGGGCTGGGGGGTGATGGCAGGGGGGTTCTGCAGGAGAAGGCATTGTCCAACGTCCCGTGGAGGTGTTTGGGAGATGACCTGGGACCGCTGGGTGGCAGCAGCCCCTGGAGCAGAGCAGGCTCACCCTGCAAATTCTCTCATCAGTTTGGAGGGTTTGTTTTTAAAATCATCCAAGGAATGAAATAATTCCATTTAGCTGGTAGAGAAGAGCACTTTTTACCCACTTCAGACATTTTCTTTTCAAAAGCTGCTTTTGTCAAAGCATGACTTGGCTCTTATATTGGTGAGTCTTTTCTATTTATTTATTTATTTATTATTTTATAGTCTCTTACGTGTGTTGGCCAGAGTTGACAGAAGGCAGCGTGCTGGGGGCTGCCTGCAGCCCTGTGCCTCCTACTGAATTTGCCCCTCTTGTTCTGAAGACCAGGCTGGTCACCAGCTCCATGTGAGTGGTAGAAAATGATTTTATAGAAATGAGTTATTGCAGGGTTGGTGGCCAGTAGCCTCAGCCTGAAGCCTCTCTTTTGGAGCATGGGAAGATTTATGGATAGATTTAGTAAGTGGTGAAACACAATGCTGAGTGGCTGACTTCACTGCAGATATAACTGTCTGAGTTTAAGATCATTTTTAGCAACAGAAACATATTCCTGGGGGAGCTTGAAGTGGTAAAAATGTTGTTTGGTTGGTTTTGGGTTTGTTTGGTTTGGGTTTGGTGTTTTTTTTTTTTTATTTTTTTTGGTGGGGGTTTTTTTTTTTTTTTTTT
>VXBJ01006628.1:858313-939755 GCA_013400055.1 Nycticryphes semicollaris
GAAGCTTCCTAAAGTCTCACATACTGTAAAGGCTATATGAAATTAGAGTGTTCCCATTTTCTTTATCTCATTATTTTTTCAACGTATTGGAAGGAAGAGACTGTTTAGTTTCCTTTTCTCTTTGTGGGTGAATCCTTCACAGCAAAGAATTGCACTTTGTTTTCTAATTCTCCCCATTTGACCTATGCCTTTGATAATTTCCATCTTTTCCTGGTATTGGTAAATACAGAGTTTTCTTTTCAGAGAGCATTTTAATGCTACTTCACAATAAAATCAAACTTTCATCTTTCTACAATTAAATTGTGTGAAGTCAGAAGGAAATCAGATAAGAATAATGAACCTGGCATATTATTTCCTATTTTTAAAAAACAAAACCCCAAACAAAATATCCCGGAAAGGAAGCGGTAGTGTCTGATGCAGCAAGAGATAAGGACTTTAATCTGTAATATAAATGAAGGAGATTTTTTTTTTTACCTCTGTCAACACAAGGAGGTCACTCTGAGGCCCCAGCATTGGAGTTGCTTTGCGTGGTATAGATCTTGAAATTGCAGTGTGATTCTTCACTTTTTAATAAGCAGAAAACTGCAAAAGAACTTTGACAAATTAGCATCACTACCCAGTGACCTACCTAGGGGCAAAAAAGGAGGAAGCACCCATGAGAGTAGGATGATTAATTGGATAAAACATTGTATGGTGAAAAAACCAATGCGGACTCCTGTTTAAAGCATGTCTCAACTGGTAGAATCCACACTTTTCATTGTGCTTGGTGCTGCTGTAATCCATCAAAAGGTATCTAATGGTCTGCTCTTCAGGTCTAGATGTCTCCTAGTAGCTATTTTCCTTCTTTGTTAACATAACTCTTAGCTATGAGGATGCAAGCGTGGTTTAATTTTCTCTTCATTCCAAGCCAAGTATAACATTAGGTTAAGTTTATCCCTTCCTAAGGGAGAAATAGCGCAGTTGGCCTTTGGTTTCCCTTCCTTGTTACGCAGCATGTGGCCCAGCAGCACGGGGATGTTTTCCATGCAGGATATTCAGAGTTGGCTAGAAATAATGCCAAACTTTTGCCTAAATGTGACTAGAGTAATAGGCAGGTGCACTGTTTTAAAACATTCCTGTCCGTATTATGGCTATGAGCTTTCCATTTCTCCTCTATCTCTGCCCAGAAAAACCTAACCAGCGAAGTGAAAAAAATCTTTATGTGTTTTTAGCAGGGCAAGCTAGCTGAGGTGTGCTGGGTCAGTACACAAGCATATTCCTTCCCATGCAGTACAGTCACTGCTTCTCTGTCCTGACTTTGGGTGACTTTTAAGATACCTGCATATTTGGGGATTCATTGCATCTTTCACTGCTTACCTAGCCCTTTACTTGTTCTTCTCGCCTGAAAATTTGATGTTATTTGTAAGAGTTTCAGTGTTACGTTGTGTTTGCCTGCCTAAGGTGTAAATGACATCAGGATTGGGCTCCGAGTTACCATTAGATCCTGTTAGGCATATGATTTGAACACTTTTGATGCACATAAAAACATGCAAAAAATTCTTGAGCTTGTAGAAAAAGATGAGCTTCCTGCAATTCAAATAATAGTGGGTACTTATTGTATCATATCTGTTCCCAATTTTCAGTTCAAAGAACTGTTTTCTCCTTGCTGGGTTTTGTTGTTTCGGTGACATAATGGCAGAGTTGGGAGCTGTAATTTGCAGCATTTTCTTTCAGAGCAAACTATACCAAGATGTTTTGAATGTTTAGCTGTATACCATTTGAAGGCAGCTTTGACAGCAAGTCGATGATTCCAGTATCTGCTGCGATGCTGGCGGGAGGCTGGGTAGGAGCCTGGGACATAAAGGGAGAGGAGAAGGAGAGGTGTCTCAGCAGCGAGCAGCACCGTGGAGCACTTTGCAGCCTGTGCTTGTTCTCTCAGGGGATACGGGGCTCTTACACACTGCTCTGCTTCACTGAAAAATAAGCTACACCGTAAAACATGAAGATTAGTTTAAAAGTGATTTGACAAATTAGAAAATTGATTTTAAAATGGGGAAATTTTGAAAAAAAAAATATATATAGAAATTGATAGCATTGATTGTCCTCAGTTCCTCATGAAAAGCATGAACCAAAATAAGTGCTGGCACGGGACCAGCTCTGTAATAGTTATTTTCCTTTTCAGTCCTCTTTAGCATGCCAGCTTTAGCCCAGGTTGGCTTTGCCGTTCAGTAGACTCAAGAGACAGTTACGTACATTCCTGGGCCTTCATTCAGCAGTTTGTTTAATGTGCTTTTTCTTTCTTTAATTTAATTTATTTTTTTTTCCCTGTTTGGTTCAGGGACAGACCTTTTCAGGCTGTTCTGACGTTCTCCATCGGTTTTCTTGTTTCTTAATATCCTAAAGTATGAGGGAAGTGCTGTATCCCAGGGATATCTGAATTCACTTTCCCAAAAGCAGCAGTGCTCGGCACTGGGAGAAGCCATGTGTGGACCTGGAAGAAAGCTGCATCTGTCTACCCCTGATCTCTTCCTGTAGGCAAACAGCTTCCTAGCCAGAACACTTCTGTGTGCAGCTGGGAATGGACCACTTGTGGTCCACCAGCCCCAAAAAACCTGTGAATTTTCTCCTCCCCCTTTATCGCCACGTATCCCTGCATCAAGTCACTTTATTTTAATCCTTAATTGAATGTATTTAATGATTAAATAAATTAGTATAACCCATTTTCCCTCTTTGAGCATTCTGAGGTGCGCAAGCGGGCTCCACGTAACGCTGGGTAAAGCCACACGTGTGCAAATTAAACACTTGGCTGTGTACATTAAACACATTATCTGATTCTGTAAACACAGAACATTTGAGGTCTGGTGTCATAACTGAAATGAACTAAAGCAAAGTGAAACTCCAGTTTCCACCAGAAAGTTGAGAGGCATCTCCTACTGCAGCTTTATGCAGCTTGGAACATGTCTTTATTTTTTAAGCTGAATTCAGCCCTGAGGGCAAATGCCTAGCAGCCAAATTAACTTGATGGTCTCTAAGGGCTCTGAATGGATTTCAGATCCTCTTTGAATGATCTGTGAAGTAGTATTTATCTGGAGCACAATAGTCATGATGGTTTTGGTAAGAAAAAGCACACTTGCAGTAGAATTTTTCAAAAATTTGTCTTCTGGATTTAAATAGTGTTTTTCTATAAGAACAGCATTTAACATCTGACAAAACTTTGTTAAATAACACAGCAGTTCTTTTACCAGGGAACTGGCGACAAGTAGAACACACTGCTCCTAGCATCATACCTCGTAGCTGGGAGGCATAAAGGGAGGAATTAAAGATCTTCCTTCCCTATGCACCCATCCTGATCAGGGCAGGAAGCAAAGGTGGTTCTTGGAAACTTGCTCTGGGTTTGTCTTTGGCTGATGTGTTGGCTTGAAGATCTGCCATTTCTTTCATTCTGTTTTACCCCTTGGCTGTTGCTGTAGGGCCAACACCAACCCTGACTTCTGTCCGCAGAGTTGAGCACGGGCTGTTCTGAATCTGCAGTTTTCAGAAGTTCACTGCAATTAAACTCCTAGATGTTTAATGAGGTGTAGGGAGATAATATGGGCTGGTATTTTAAATAATAACCAAGATGCTGAAATGGTGCAGGAGGAATTAAGGGAAAGGACAAGTTTTTGTTGTTGAGGACAGAGCAGTTGGTGATGGGACGCGGCTGTGTCCCACTGTGGTGGGTACCAGTCCTTGCATCTTCCCCTGGACCTGTCTGGCATTGGCATGTGTCAAACGCCTGGGAAATTGTGGAACATTAAAGCTACCTACAAAAAAGACATAACCGTGACTCTCTGCTTCCTAGGGATTTGTGAGAATAAATCCGTTAAAGATGATGAGATGCTCATGGATGCTACATTAATGGGGACGAATAAAGCTCTTTAGGTCTTGAGGGGGTGGAAGGTGACTTTCTAAGGGAGCTAAAATTTGCACGTAGGTAGTTTTTTGCCCACATGACGAGTTCAAAATTGCTGCCCATCTTACCTGCCTGAATTGTTCCTGTGTAAGGCAAGTGAAGTAGAAGAAAACAGCTTCTTCAGCTCTAACCTGTTTCTCTGTCTCAGGGTAAAATAAAGCTCTGAATATGCCGACTGCCTCGTGCAGCCGCTCATTCCTCCACCAGCCGTCTCGGCAGTGCAGAGAGCCCAATCTTTCTCCGTGAGAAATCTGAGTGTTAATAACTTCTGGCAAGTGTTGTGCTGAAGCAGACAATTCTGTAACACCAGCCAGGCGCGATGAGGAGATACACTGGACAGTGTAAGGAAAACACTTCATTCATGTTTGAATTCCTTGCTTCTTCACAGCCTCCTGGGGCAAATGGGTTTCACCTGGCTGCTTTCCCCTGGAAATACCTCCAGCGATGGTCTGGTACATGGAGTGGCTGCTTATTTCTCTGAGAATATGCCCTGGATTGTGATTTGATTTTTTTTTCTCTCCTTTTTTTTTTTTTTCTGTTCTTATTTTTTCCTCCATTTTTTAATGTGAATGAAAGTGGTAAAGATAACCAGCTTTAATCACGGCTCATGATGGGCTGTCCAATCCCTTTATGTCACTGGGTGGATGTCAAGTGTAGGCTAGATGTATTTCAGTTGGGCTTATCAAACATGTTTGCTAAATATAAGCTTACTTATTTATTTTTCCCCCCAGTATTTCCAACTACTGCTTTTCTCCACAACGTCTTTAAGCTGTTTTGCACGCGGATGTTAGAAACTTCATTGACTGGAGAAATATGATAAAGGAAAAATGCTGTCTGTGTTTCCAGTACTGCTTTATTTAAAAGTCACTGGGAAAAGAAAAATCAAGTTAGGCTAAACATTCCAGTATTTCTTTGTGATATTTTTCAGTTTAAAAAAAAAAAGAAGGATGTTTTATAACTAAATCTCACTTGAAATTAGTGCGCTTGCGTGATCCCCAGCAGGGTTTCTCGAGTATGGCTGCCCATGCTACAGAAGGATCTTTCTTCCTTGGCAGACATGACATGTGTGAGAAATTAGTATCTGCACCATGAGAATGTTATTAACTATATTGCTTGAATCTAGGAAGGCCTTTTCCTGTTCTTTAGGGATGACATCTTGGAGATCTACCCTATTGATTCACCTCTTAAGTCTAAGCTACGCTGGGGTAAACCTGTATGTGTGGGCTCTGGGATAACAAGCTGTTGTATCCCAGTTAATCCACAGTATCTGCTCATGGGTAAAGACAAGGTAATTCAAGGCTCCTTAGCTTAGAGTTACGAAAATATTTGTAATCATAAATATATTTTTAGTATCAATATAGTTTTTTTAGCCTGACTATTTCCAAGGGTTTATGGAACTGTTTTAAGTCTCTGTTGTGTTGTATAAGTGAGATATAAACACCCGATGAAGTGCCTTTCGTCTTTATGTTCCTAATGCGAGAGATATTTCTGTAATAGATATTCTTGAAAATTGTTGAAAGTAGTAGAATAGTTGTTTTTTTAAAAACATAATGTATTCCATGCAAGAAGAGATCAACATAGTGCTGTTGAATGCTGTGTAAATATTTGATTATAAATAGAATAGTCCTTTTAAACAAATAACTCTGAAGAGAGTAGATTTTCTTTGTGCAAAGATTGTGCATGTAATAGTTTTCACCTACCAGTTTAGCAATGCATTCACATTGTAATTTTATTTGTGTGGCACTGTATCTAAGTGACAATGGCAGAGGAAGCATTCAGCATTTCTCACTACATGAAAGCAACAATTTAAACGCTCAAAGGTATCTTGCTTGTGAGATGTTCCCTCTCTCCCCTTTCTCTGTCAAATGGATCTGTGATTGATATTATTGTCCCGTTTGCAGAAGGACAGTGCCTGGCAACTCACACTTCACTAAGAGATTTCTAATAAAGTTAGAAAAGCTGTAAAGTGGTATCAAATTTTGCCAAGAAAATGAATATTCTTTCACAGCTAAATTAATTTTTTTTTTTAAATAATGAGATGTCTAGATGCACTGTGCTCTGAAATGGATGCGCTTCAGAAGTCTAGGGTGAAATAACATTTGTGTTTAATATGGCAATTTTTATATCCTTCTTTTTATTTAGAACAAAAGTGAAAGCAACACATTGCTGCATTATTTCTAGATTACTGCATTATTCTTAGGAGGTGGTAGGGTGCTTTGTATTTCCCCTGGCAGTTCTGAATAACCATTGTTAATGACATAAATTTGAAGTATCTTTTCCTTAAAGGCTCTAGAGGTAAATCTATGCAACAGAGGTACTTTTTGCAGAGAAAGCTGGACACTGCTCTCAAAGTTTCCCCATGGCCAAGCAGGATAATACAAATGATTGATGCCTGAGCTCAGTTGTTTGCCTTTTTTAATTTTCATTCTCCCTATGGATTGGATATTAGGAAAAATCTCTTCCCTGAAAGGGTTGTCAAGTGTTGAAAAGGGCTGCCCAAGTGGTTGGGTCACCATCTCTGGGAGTATTTAGAAGAGGTGTAGATGTGGTGCTGAGGGACATGGTTTAGGGGTGGAGTGGGCAGTGCTGGGTCACTGTTGGACTTGATGATCTTAATGGTCTTTTCCAACCTGAATGATTCTATTATTTCCTTTTGCTCTCACCGTCTGCCTTAGAATGTGGTAGCGAAACAGCTGTCCTAGGATCTAATACAAGATATTTTGTCAGCATATGGTGGTAGTCTTACCTGGGGTCTGCTTTGAATACCAATAGCTTTTCCTGCTGTTGCCCAGTACAGGTGGTAGGGATGGCTGCCAGGCAAACACCGGGCCTGTCCCAGATGCCAAATCCAGTTGCCAGGATGTTTCTCCTACTTTAAACCACGCTGATTTATTAGATATATACATACGTATTAGTAGTATTAAAGAACAATTGTTAATACTAAAAATCAGGTCTGTAATGTAAGCTTTGAAACGTTTCACATACGGAAAATAAAGTGTGAGCTGGTTGGCAGATCAAAGCCCAGCAGTGTCTGAGCTTGGAAGGTTCTGGCTTTGGTGGCCAGCTGTGAAGCCGAAAGGCAGAGCCAGCGGGACACCACGTGGGGACGCAGCTCTCCTCGGCTGGTTGTGAATGAAGTCCCAGGGTACTGCTGTGGTATTCCCTCTCAAACCCTGGTTCCCAGCATCATATAATATATCTACATGTGTGTGACTTCTTCCTGAGGTTCCTGCCCCTGCAATTCCCAGCGAGTAGAAATCCATACGGATTCGTTACCTTCAGTGGAGTGATGTAATTAACATGAGCTCAGAGTCCTTGCGGGGTTCTTAAAATTTGAGCATAACTTTCAAGCCAATGACAAAGAAAATTAAATTCCTGCTTTTAGGGAGTGCAGTGGCTATTTTTGTTCATCTTATCCCCATATTCCTGTAATCCAGTTGTGCATGAGTAAGCATACCGGAATGAATCCCACAATGCTGATTGTTTCTGGAAGGGGATGCTGTTAAGTTGACTACGAAAATACTGAATTAAGTAGTTTTCTAAATACATCGCATCTCAGAATGAAATTAATAGAGTGGGAGATTCAATTGTTATGCTGAGGCTAAGACCTGAGATTTGCAGATGGAATAGAAATTATTTTTATGTAGAAGAACAGCGTGAGTCTATGAAATGCTTCTGTTCGATAAAATCCTTGCTGAAGTCACCAGAATTGGTTTTATTTTGTATGGGAATGCTTCGTTATCGTGCACTGACTTTTTTTCAACACAAGGAACCTAAATTTTGTCTCAAGCATGATGTTCAGAAAAGCTTTCTGATTTGTAAGTCTTTCACAGGCTTGCCTTTACATTTTTTACATGGTATTTTAAAGATGGGGATAAATAATCTTCTATAAAAAGGCATGTGTAACAGGCTACAGATGATGTTTGGGATGGAGGGGTTTGACCTGCCTGTGTAATAAGATATCTGTCTCTAATGAACTGAATCAAGCTCATAACCGGCCATTAAGACTCTATATGCATTTTAATACCTACTGGAATTGCCATTTTGTTGGTCATATATTCTGTGGTGCTTTGGGACTGTTGCCGGTTTGCTCCCATTAACGCACCATTTCCATTCTGCCTGTCATTTAACCTTATTTAGAAACATCAAATTTATAACGAGAGTGCCTGGCAAGATGGTGTGTGGTGTTTGGAACTGCTCCTGGCTCTACTGAAAATCTCATCTGCCTGGCAAAGGGGCTGTCGTAAAAACAGCCAAGAGATTAACCAGAATTAATTTACTTGCAAGGTTTGAGGTGCAGAAGCAGCTTTTCTCTAGATCAGCATCAAGAACCTTTTTCAGGTTTCTTTTTGTTTTCTGCATAGGACCTTCTGCCCTCCTGGGATCATCTGGGCATCATCATCCAAATTCTGCCTTCCTTCTGCTGAGGTCTGTTGTTTTCTTCAGGGAGCCCTTTCTGGTTTAGCCCTGGGTTCTTGGTACTAATTTGTGGAAGTCATGTAGCTGGGAAAGAGGAGAATTAGTGGCTGTTCTGGGATGGTGTGACTGAACCTTGGAGCTTCGCAGAGGCCGGGCTCCTCCTGCTGCAGTTCTGTCTTCCTGTGATTACCCCCAGATGGGGAAGTCACAGCTGACAGCTACAGTATTTTAAAAGCCTGACTCTCTCCCATCCCCTTGCCATGAAATGTTGGTATTCAGACTACTTTGTGTGCTGGTGTAATGATATCAAAGAGTAGAAATTTGACAGTGGGAATAGCATCTGAAAATTTTTATTTCTCTGATGACAGGAATGTTGGAAAGGCTGGACAGCCCCATGGTAATTACCGTATACATTAAATAAAAGTAGTTGTGTGCTAAGTGTCAACTGAATGTTAAAATCTTATTATTAAACATGGATCTGCGCGTGGCAACTAATTGTGCATTTGATCAATTTGTGTAACATGATGCATCACTCAATTTTATTACATTTAAGGTAATTTAACAACTAATCTTCACTTAATTAAAACTATGATTTTGGCGACCTATCATTTAGTGATTGCTGTAGGCTTTTTGAAGCAGTTAAGCCAAATGCTCTTGATTCATTAATTTATTTATTTTATTTTTTCTGCTTTTTGAGAGGGTATGTTTAAGGGAAACACTTACAAGGTAAAAGCTGGAGAAATAATTTAAAGTGTGTGTGTGTGTAGCTAAGGTATTGCCCTGACCAGTTGATTTTTTTTTTTTTGGTGAGAAACTAATGCTGAAACTCTACAGGAGAATTTAGTGAACAGTAAAGAAGCAGTCATTTAAATTATGGAGAAAAGGCAATAAATCACTGTGCTTGGTACTCATTTTGAACTTCATCTCATTTAGAGACTTTTTTCCGTGTTGACAGAATTAAAATATTAATTTGGTTTTCAATGAATCTTTCAGCTGCACTTTATATTTCTGCCTGAGGTTTTTATAGATTTTGTCACTTTAAAAAATGTATTACCAGGGGCAGGGTTTTAATTATCTGATTTCCTTTTCCCTTTTAAACTTCCAGACTGAATTTCATATAAAGATCATATCTGCCATGTATTTGATTATTGAATGTAGATCAATCATCTGAAGATATCTGTATCATCTGTCGAATACGTTGGAGAATGAAGTTTAAAAATTGGTATCTGCTGCTGCTCATGTTGAGTTATCCCATTTGGATGCAGTGCAGCTCAGGCAAGGAAATCTGCCCTGGATGCTCCACTGCACCTGCAAGGGTGTCATGGAGCTGGGCTGGGAAAAAGAGCTACTTGAGGCCCAAAGACTAGCAAAATTAAAATTTAAAAAACAATATTAAATAGAGTAAAATGTTTCCAGGTCTTAAATCTCCAAAAATAAAAGCACGTGCTGAAGTCATACCACACTGTGATAAATGTCTGGATGGTTTTAGGAAAGGAAGCAGGATTATCCTTCTCAAGGACCTCAGCCGAGCAGTCCCTCAGGTGAATCACTGGGTATCTATTTCTTTATTTCCTTGTAAAACTGTACAATCGCTACATTTCCAGCACAGTCAAAAAAAGTAACAAAGGACCCTCTTTGGTACAGTTTTGCTGTGCAGAGCATGGGCGACAAGTAGTCTCTTGCTTTGTAGAAACTGGCCATCTCTTCAGCTGGTGCTGCTGCTTCTAGTCTTCTCAAGAATTACATTACTCCTTAAACACGTATCATGATGTAAAATGGCTAAAGAAATCAGGTTCATCTGCATTGCAGACCAATGCAGTGCCCCCACAATCAAATGCCCCTGCAGCACACCATGTGAATGATTGCAGAGTGATGGTTGATGAATTGTCTTCAAGATCCAGGCTTGTTTATGCTATTTTAATTGCCTGCTAGGCTGTTTGTTCCAGCATATATAGAAAATGAAATATTGCCAGTGACTTGTGACGTAACAGTTGTCAGAGCTCTTGCGTCCGGTGTCAGGGACAGGCACAGTTCATGGAAATGGGAAATCGAGAGGTAGACGTGCCATGTAAGACAATTAAACTATCTTTATCTAAATAAGATAGGCTGTAAAGATTTCAGGCCCATCATCTGCTTTGCTCTGAAGCATGGTGTGTGGCCAGGGTGCATACCCAGGGTCTGGAATATAGACTTGCTTTCTGTGTTGCTGACACTAATTCCACAAATAGTAAGAGCTTCTTAATTAGGCCTGTTCTACTAGAACACTTACTTTCCACTTATGTAATGAATTTTCTATAAGTAAAAGTGTAGTACAATAATTGTGATGCATGATGGGCGTGTTTAGATAACCCTCCTATTATTTTAGGAAGTGCAGTACTTCAAAGAAAACTTATCCCAAGGTGTCCCTTAAACTTTTCTTTTGTATTACCCTCTGGATTACTCTCCTATCTCCTTCCTTTGATATGTTAATTCAGTCATTTTCCCTATCAGGGCTCAGTGCTCCTGCATTTCTGCTTTTTCCTTTTTTTTTTTNCCTTTTTTTTTTTTTTCTTTTTTTTTAAATGTAATTTAATTTTGTTGAGAGTTAATGCTTATCAGTCTTGTTTTACTATTCGAGAATTTCTGTGACCAGAAATTTCTTTGAAATTAAAGTCTACATACTTTCCTGACTGACTTCTTTTGTGTTTACTAGTGGGTTATGTTACTATTTTTTAACAGCTCTTCCTTGTTATTCTTTATTCTTCTAAAACCAGCAGCACTGATTTTATTTGGTTTTAGTTAGGGCTGCTTGCATCTTATAATGCTTTAGCATAATTAAGAAACATATGGAAAATCTCCTGACCTGGAAAGTTTTGTCTGCTCTTCTTCTAGGCACATGGTTTTAACTTTGAAACTAACCAAGGTTAGTCAAATTTACCCCCTGGTTCATGAAAACTCTTGTGGGAAGCAAGCTCTTGTTGGAATTGAAGCATGGTCACAAACAAAGCCTCTGACATTAGGTGCTTGTGTCTCTTGGCCAAAACCATCACCTGACAGATTTCACCAAAACTGGTAAAGCATATGAGATCTGGCTTGATTTTCATCAGCTATTCAGCAAATGATAACGAATTAATTTACAACTCATTATTTAAACCCTTTGAACGATAGCTTCACGTATCTATCTACTGTTGTCTCCAAAATTAGGTGTCCAACTGTGCCACCCACACACAGCCCGGATGATGCTTATTCTGCAGGGCTGGGGTTGAATTGTAAAAAATCTAATTCTTTACCCCTTTCTTACTCAGCATAAAGCTGAGAAAAGTTCTTTGTCGTTCATACTTCAAATTTAGCAAAAGTCATATGGTTTAGCAGGAGCTTGATTTTATTTACTGTCAAGTTCAGCCAGCTCTTTAGGGTTTTTTTTTTGTTGTTGTTGTTGATGGTTGGTTTTTTTCCTCCCTCACGGTACTGCAGAAACATGCTGGCAGAACAGCTGAAAATATCCCTTGCTTGATTCCGTCCCGGCGGATGGTGGTGTCTTTATAACTCCGATGGTGCCGACATAGTCACGTAGCAGAGCTTCAGCGAGCGGAGAGGAGGGGAGGAGGGAAAGCCCAGATTCAGAAGTTCATTGACATGTGGCCCTTCATGTCACTGCAATGATCTCAGCAAGATGCTGCTGTTAGGAGACCTGGAGGATTCATGTTGTCACAGTGGTGACTGAAGTGTGGCATAAAGGTAGCAGGTTTTAAATCAGCCTTAGCGCATACCAGTACTTGTCTGTCACCTCCCTTCCTTCTCTGTGGGTCTGCTTTCACGGTGTCAGTGGGGTTTGCATTCCTCTATAAAATTGGTGTATTTAACAATACTTTTCAGCTTGTTAAGTGTTCATCTTTTCCTCTGAGCGCTCGAAGAGCAATTAAGAGTATCGGTATGTAACGAGGTAATGTATATAGGTTGAAAGAGAAAGTCCTTTTCCTCTACATGTGTAGCAAACATCAAATGAAATTCAAAACTCTTGGGTTACTGATATTTTTTTTTTTTTTTCATCCTTGTGTTGGTGTGAGCGAATCTTGGTGTCAGGGGAATGGTACTCATGCTGATGGAATTGGGTGTCTGTGGTCCATTGGTGCCAAAATCCTCAGCTGAATATCTTTTTGTGTGATGGGTTCTGCATGAGAAGACAAGTTGGACAAGTCCTGAAGTTTGGGCAACCACATCTGAACCACGTCTTTCTGGGCTGGAGCTAGATCCAAGAGTCAGCTGTACTCAAGGGCTTGGGAAGTTTGTTTCTGGAGATGGATTTCAAGTCCTATCTCTGCTTGATTCTCCCCAACTCCTCTGTGGGCTACCCTGTATGACTGTGTGGTTGCTCTGACAGGCAAGACAGAGATTTTGTAATTAGGAGCCTTCCATCATATGGTGTCCCTGCTGCGTTTCACCGCCAGCTGCCTTCCTGGGGCTGAGGAAGCTTTGCTTTTACCATGCTTCACACAGCATTAAACTGTGTAGAAAAGGCTAAATATTGTAGGCCAGATGCTGCTTTCCCCTTGCCTTTTATCAGCCTAGAGAGTAATTTCACTCCCGGGATGGCACTTTGCTCATGTTAACTGGTGCATGACTGCAGGAGGCTCCTGTTCCTCCTTGGTCCTCCTGGTCCTCTGGCAGGGAGAGGTCTGTTTACAAAAGATTATTTCTATAGCAGGCTGATTGCCTGGGACCACCTTTTCTCTCCGTTTTGGGGGTGTTTTGGTGGTTTTCCTTCCAGCTGCAGCCAGAAAGGCAGGAGAAGTGGGGGGTTTGTTATTGGTTTTTTGCCTTTTCTAAAAGGAACCCCTAAAATGGGAATGCCAATGAGATCTTTTATCACCAACATGTACTTTGACTGGAGCTAACCTCTCCAAGTATTTATCTAATAAAACTGAAGTTTTCTGCAGTATCCACAACACCAAGAGGCATTCTTTGAAGTTGAACTCCTCCTACCCATTTTCCTTCTCCTCTTCTATTTGGAGATGCTCCTTACCCAGCTTTTATCCTGCGAGGGAGGAATTTTCTGAGCCTGAAATGAAGAAGCAGCCCCCGAGGGGACTTTAACACAGAGAGGTTACAACTCAGACAATAATTTGGGTCAATTTAAATGACATGTGGGTGTGGGTTTAAATAAATAGCTTTAACCTTTAGCTTACTGATGGAACTGAAAATAGATACAGGGTTGGGTACATTGGAAGAAATGTGTACCATTGCTGCCAGCATTACTTTGAATAAATAGATCACTCTTCAGGGCTGTCAAGGTAGCATCTTTTCCAGTAAGAGGAAATAAGATATTTTTCCCCCTTTTTTTAACCAGCAGCCAAGTCTAAAAGAAGTACTTTTTTTTTTTTTTTTGATAGCTTTGCATTCACAAGGCTTTACTTTGCAATTTGCTTCTATTAACTGAGCTTTTAATAATATCCATAGATATTTATGGGTATGCAAGTGTAATTGCCCAGTTACACATGGATGTAGGCTCTACCTAACAAGTTATATCCTAAAGGCAAGAATTAGAGCATGTGTTGATTCTTTTTTTCAGCCAGGAACCCTGTGAGCTGGGGTTTTTTCCCATTATTTGTGGCTCAGGAACTAGAAGAGAGATTATGAAATTGTTTGCTTTGTTTAGAGGCCAAAAAGCAGTGAATAGCTAAGTAATAATCCTCTTCAGTCTGAGCTTTGTCACTGACTGCTGTTGCCCAGAGAGTAGCCATGGAGTAGGTATGTGCTTCTGTATCTCCCATCTATAGTAGGAGAGTAGAAAGTAAGAAGAACCATCAGAACTCTTATGCTAGAACACAAACATATATCTGGGGAAGGAACCTGAAGTTCTTCATTATTTTAACCTCCTGACAATGTGAAAACAATATCCAGATTATTATAATGAGAGGTAGTAATGTGGGAGACACTCAAAATTGTCCCCAAGGAGTTGACTTAAAGTAGAAATTTCCAGTTATTGGTGGGAGTGGAAGAGAAAGGTGTTTGTTCTCTGAGAGGAGTGGAAAAGCTGTTTAAAAATCAAATCAAGCAAAAGAACCATAAAGCAGATGCAACGGAAACATCTTGTTAAGGTTTCAAAGTATAGCTGAACCCAAGCTTAGAGATTCCTCATTGAGCGGTGTTTGCCCTTATTCTGCAGCTCCAGGCCCCAGTCACCCAGTTGATGCAGGGCTCAAGCAGAGATTGGAAGCTCTGGGAGCCCATGTCGTACCAGAGACAGCCTGGAAAAATCACAGCTTTTTTTGGTTTCTATACCAAGGCTGCTGAGCTGCTGGGCTCTGCCTCTGTGGCACAGAATTAGGAGAGCTGCGAGGACTGTGGCACAAGATGGGTCTTCAGGCTCACCTGTTTTGGAAGAGGGAACTTGTGGCCATCATGCCCTAAGAAGCCTCTGATTCCTGGGGCTTCTTGAATTCCTTGCCAGGCTGCTTGGTGCGAGCACTCAGAGCTGCAGAGAACAGGCTGATGAGTAGTTGGTGACAATGAACTTCCTGAGGAAAGAAAAAGCTGGTGTTGGGTGTCAAAGGCTTGAGAAAACCTGGTTTCTGCTTCATCTTCTCTGTGTACCAGGTGCTGCTTGGAGACTGAAGGTCTGCCTGTGAGGAAAGAAGCTGCAGGCTTGCCCTGGTTTATGCTGATGGGTTGATATTTTTGCACTAATTAGTAGTGCTGTAAGTGTTCATTGCGTCCTGCTGCACTAACCCAGTCAAATGTCTCAGTGTCCTCGCTCTTCAAAGCTGAAGCTGCATTTTCTTTGCAGAGGCCAGTAGTGTTAAACAGCAGTGTATGTCGCCCACCCTTAGTGATGGTGAAGCTCAGCAGCACGGGAATTGACTAGATAAATAAGATGCTGATAAAGAACTACCAACTTAAGGTCTTGTAAAGGCAGTGAGATTTCTTGGAGGAGTACAAAGCTATTTTCAGGCACTGATTTGCTCCTGTGGCATAAATGTGGGCATGATGAAATATGCAGATAATGTTTCATAGTAACCATCTTCTGATAGATAATAATGGCAAAGAAAAATAGAGTCCTAAGTTTGGTGTGGGCTACAGTTTGCTCAGTACTGTTTCCTTCTGCAGGTTGTTACTACGGGCTGTACCTGCCGAGTTACAAAGCACGCCAAGGACAAATAAATGTGTTTTCACCTCTTATACTTACATCCATCATTATCCCATTACTAACCAGTTACAGCCTTGTGTTCTGTAAAACGTACTGCAGCCTCAACCCTACGTAGCCACGTCATACCGTGGCAGTATGAAGCTCTGTGGGAAGATGTTTTGGCATACATTTCCATAATGAAATACCTTAAATTTGCTTATGCAAAACTGATGGGAAGTGATTCACTGTGTGAGCAAATTTTGCAAGGAACTTCTTACAAGAGCAGCAGGTCGGTCACGAGCTTGTGTTTTCCTATTTTGTGAGTGTGGGAGTTGCTGCTGAGGCCAGGGGACAAATTGAGACAAGGTGCCAGAACAAAAGCTTGAGAGCTGAAGTCCAAAGGGTCAGACCTTATTGCACAGCAAAGAGACCATTCAACCTACAGTGGTAAGGATTGAAAGGGAGGTGCTTGAGAGAGGTTGAGAATTTCTTCCTTTTCAGGCTATCTGCCAATTCTTTGGTTAATTGATATCAGGAAGAAAATAGCCCAGGTGGTTTAGTTGCTCTATGGCTGTTTGCAAAGGTTTCTCAGACCCTCCCCTGAAGCATCTGCTTTTGCTACTGCCCGATTCAGGTTTCTGGTCTAAACAGAGCACTTGTCTGATCTGCTATGGCAGGTTCCAAATTCTAAATATCATATAGCATAATCCCTAAGGACGCAGTGATATCCCCTGCAAGGTGTTTATCTTCTGCGCCCTGGGCATTTTTGTGACTTTATGTTCATCTCTTGGAGGCTTCTGCGCTGTTTATCAGTGAAAGCATTCAAGGATCTGTACGGCTCACGAACGCCAGCCACAGCGGATGCTGAGGGCCGGTCGGTGCATTATCTTCACCTGCAATGCTGTATTAAAAGTGGTTATAGTCACTGTTCTCTTTCCAGGGTATCATCAATACTAAACGTGTCCCTACATGCACGTGCATCCCTTCCTGTGCATCCACACAGGGAACAGTCTGCCACACGTGTGTCTATGCATGAACTTGTGTGTGTATGGGGAGACAGAGGGTGCTTTTTCTGATATATAGGGGGGAATATTCAGTGGTCTGTGGAGGGTGTAAAAGCACGTGTCTGGCTGTGTAGCTGTAATGAGTTAGCACAAATAGCAGCAAGGTGAATAATTTGGTATGCAAGTGGGAAGAGTGATGCACCCTGCGGCTTGAAAGGCTGTCCTGGCCAAATTGATAATGAGCAGAAATCAGCTGCTCACCTGGGCCCCTCAAACATGGAGTGCTCGGGGTGGGGTGGGAAGGGTGAGCCTGGGATGGGGAGAAGATGTTAATTATTCATGTAATAATTTGTATTAAGTAGGCACTTTCTTGTTCGTTTCTTTTGATCTTTTTAGGCGCCCTAATTATGGATACAGTCTTAACAAGGATGATAAAGGGTCTCAGGGGTTATAAGCTAGGAGGAGAGGTTAAGAAAATTCTGTTTATATTCATTAGAATAGATGAGATTAAGAGGGGTCATGACCAAGGTGTACAAAATCCAAAAGGTATTGAAGAAAAAAAATAATGCTGCTGGAATATTCAAGAGGGAAACTGTGTAGACAGGGTAGGTGGAGGGCAAGTGGCATTGGTTGGAATTGGTTGTGAGACATTTTTACAAGGGTTTTGCTCTCGGTGAGGAAAATAACTTATGCTGGTCAGTGGGCTATAGGAAGACAACTTAGGGCAAAGACGTGTTCATGACCAGAAGTACAGGGTATGTCGCATGGCTTCTTTTTGAAGTGTCTGAGTAGGTTGGGTTTGAGTAAAGGGCAGTGCATTAGAAAAGGGTTTGAGCTTTTGAGCTTGTCTGGAACATAAGTTGGGATGCAAAATGTTGAGAGGGGGAAAACCCCAGACTTTCATATTGGAGATATCTTTGTGTAGACTTGTTCCTTGAAACAGTGCTGTAAAGCTGATGTACTTGAGGGCTCTACTGCACAAAGACTACGTAATTTTGGGGACAGAGGGGTAGCACAGCAAAGAAATGAGACCTCTTATTAGTTCTTTCTCCTGTGTGGCCCTGTTTCCCACTGCCAGGACAGCACCAGCCTCTGTCAGCTCTTCCAGGACAGGGACCTGTCTCTCTGCATCTTTCATCTATAGCCCTTTATAGGACTGAATTGAAGATTCTCAAGTGTAGGGCAGGGGTAGACGGGCCACTGAAATTCAAGGATGATCTAGTCCTGCCAGTTTATGATAATTTTTTTCAATACTTTGCTTGAAGAATACATAAAAATGGGGCATATTCAAACCTTTGACCCAGTCATATTGTACTACTTCATGTATGTTTTCTTTTCATGTCTGCAAACAGTCTGCTTCTCAATTTTCTTTTATTAAATGATCTCTATATGTTTCCCTAGCATCCCATTCGAGATTTAAAGCCAAAGCTTTGCTAATCAATGCAACTTAAAGCATTTCAGTCAGTTTAGCCGAACATGAAATAAATTGCTAGTTCTTGACGCTGTGAAGTGACTACAGTCCAAGAAGAGAAAGCAGTTATTTTTAGACTACTTTTGTTGAATTTGAAAATTTTCTGTGAAGGAGATTGCAGTGATGATTTGAGAAAATGTGCTTAGCTAAGACTAAGGAAGTTGGCAAGCTCCTACCAAACTCATACTGGTTCTTGAGATTCAGCCTAGAGTTCACTAAAGCTGGTGTAGCTGAAGAGTTTAATCTTCAGCACTCTGTGTGGGTAGGTTGTTGGCTGCCTGTAGAGGACATGGGGTCTGGGAGATCTCCATCCTCTCCTCTGATTATCCACACAGTGAGTAATTGCCCGGAAATGTGGATATTTGCTGCACCTCTTCTAATTACTGCATATGGCGAGGAAGGGTAAGGAGTGAAAAATTGAGAAGGTTTTTGTTCAGTCCTTCCCCCTGTGCTGTTCAGGCCAGCTGTGCATTGCTCGGTGAGAAGGCAGATGTTGGCATAGTAGGATACATCTTCTGTGCTGGAACAGTACACGCAGGAGGCATATTGTGGCTTCCAGAGCTCCCTTGCATCCAGAGTTTGTAGCCAAGCCCCTTCTGAAGTCAGTGTGTCTAAGCCTAGTATCAGTCTTACTAAAAAAACAGTCATATGAAACTAGCACAGCTACACCACGAGCTTTTCACTCATGTGAAACCCTACAAACCTGTCAAGCAAAAGATGTGTGGCTAAGGAGGGCACTAGTTGTGCAGCCACATAGGCTAAGATCAGACAGACGGAGAGGCAAAGTCAGTTACAGCTATAAGGGGATGTGAAATGACTTACAGAAGCACTGGCTGTAAGAGGAAGGCAGAAGTCCAACAGTAAGAAATGGAAGCAAATAAATGGACTAGGCAGAGAAGACAAAAATACCAAACGCCATTATTTTGCACTGCTCTTCACAGAAAGGTTAATAATTGTGTCAGATCTATAACAGTGTTCCCTGTAGGAAGGGGTTATGAGCAAAGGCAAGAACAAGATAAGGAGTATTCAGATAAGTGTGATGTATTTGGGTCAGTATGGCCTTCTGAAATGTACCCGCCAAATTATTTACGAGGACTCTCAGGAGCTTATAGAAGATAGGGCAATTGTCAGAAGTCCGGAGGAAGGCAAACGTAGTACCTGTCATCACAGAGGATGGTGTAAGGGAAATAGAGGTTTGAAAATACCCAGAAAGATACAGTGCAAATTATTGAACTAGCACATACTTGTGAGCAGCAAAAAAAAAAAAAAATTAAAAATCTAACATGCTTTATTAACCCTGAATTGGTCTGATTTCCTTCTCTGACTTAGGGACTAACCCAGAAGAGAGGAAAGCAAAAACACTTTGTCTTTCACCAGTAGTCTGGTGCTCACTAAAGAACTCCCTCCTCATATATGAGAGCAAGCTGAACTCAAACTTGCAGCTTTCAAACTTTCTGGTTAGCAGATCAGTAGAAGATTTTAGCAGAGGTGCACGTTTCCAGGTGGCAAGGAATTCACTAGCAAGTAACTACTACTGGCTACAAACCTGACTTTAACAAAATCTTTAAGAGCAGTTTATTAATATTTAACTCAGATGTCATTAGATGTTTTGGCCATGGGGTGTGAGAAGGATCTGCCTTAATAATTTTCAGTAGTTGCTTGAATGATGGACCAGAAAATACATTTCCCAAGTGCGGGTGAGCACCAGTCATTAAAAAGAAAAACTAATTGCACACATGCAATATAGGGAATTGCTTTATAGTGACCACTGCTTCAGGAGAGCTCAGGGCCTCAGGTGTCACTGTGGCCCCCAAACTGGCGGGTGGCCAACAGCAGCTGCTGGGACATGGTGCTGATGGAGGATGTAGGCAAATCTGGAGGGGGACAGCAAAACCAGCACAGGTACTACTAGTATTAGTCTGTGATCCACTACAGTCAGGCAACATTGCAATTTTACTGAAGAAAGAAGGTCACCTGGGAAAGGCAGAGGGAACAGTACTAAAACATCTGTTTTAAGCAGCTGCTCTTCAAGTTATGACCTCTTGGTCCCAGACTCAGTGGTGTCCAGACAGGTAGAGAGTTACTGTAATAACAGAACCAAAATTTCAAAACCTGTATGCATGAGTGCATGATGTGGAGGGATTTATGCACTAAAAAAATCCAGTTATGGTCCTGATTTAGGAAGACACTGAAGCATCCGCTTAACTTTTTCTCTGACAGGTTTTAAGGAGGTGCTAAAAGCTCTTCCCTGAATGAACTGCTTTTCTGAACTGAGACCCAATCAAACATATACCTGTGTTAGAAAAAGATATGTGCAGTAGCATCAATTCTTTGAAGGGGGAGGAGAATATGCATTTTTAAATGTCTATTTTTATAAATGCTTTCTCTTAATGGAAATTGCTGTGTACAGCAGTATACTCTTCGTCTTTGCTCTCTCTCCACCATCCCATTCCCTAGTGTATTTACTATGAAAGAGTTTTGCCTCGGGCAATAGCCTGTACTGCAGTGGAGTATCACATACAGAAAACTTATCTAACATCATACAGAAATGTAATAGGTGGGCAGAGGATGGGAATCCAGAGGTAAGCCTTTAAAAAGTTGTCTTAGAGATAAAGCTTTTTAAATATTCCTTGGGCTTTTGCATAAAGATTGCAGAGTAGGCATTCCAGCACCTTACATGAGCGCTGGATTTATGCACTGTAATAAATGTATCCGTAGGGTGCTGCATTGTTGTAATGATAGTGAATGATAGTAAAATTAGGAGAATTAATAATGACCCAGCTGGAATAATTTAGCTCTGTGATAACTAAACTCTAACTTAATACTGACTGTGTTCAGAGAACTATTTGCAGAGCACACTGAATGCCAGAGTCTGAGGGGAATCTTCTCTAGAAAACAAAGTGAAACCCAAATCATAAACAAATGCCATAGTATATCGTTAAGAGGATTAAGGGGCTTGGAACTGATGTCTAAGGCATTTTGGTTGATTGTTGCTAAAAATACTACATACTTGACAATTATCTACTGTTTGCCATCCTCTCTTCTGCTTGTTGCCTGTCATGCAGTATTATCCTTGTGCACCAGCGTTGCCACATCCCAGGGCTTTATCTGGGAGGTTTCCTGCTTCGTGCCAGACCTGATCGGGATTTTGCAGTCTGATGCATTGGCACCACTTGGTGCCAAACCATTAATACCTTAATAAGAGTGAGGGACAGGCCAGGTTTAGCGAACACTGGGCTGAAACCAAAACACAGGACAAGACTTCTGGAGTTTGTTACAATTGAGTTTCTTCCATAATGGTTGGTTTGTTTTCGTTTTGTTTTGTTTGTTTTTTTTAAACAAAAGACAGGGTTTAGTTTCAAATTTATTTTTTTTTCTAAGAAATATATTTTACGTGATAGTTGATAAAGTTTTCAAAAAAACATTGAAATTTCAAAAGCATTATACAAATGAGTTTTGTATTGACTTTGTCTCAGAATGGCTTTTTGAATAATTCATGTTTCTGAGATTTGTCTTTTCGTCTAATTATATGTATATTTAAGCAACAGGTAGAAAAATTGCGTCCTCTGCCCTATTTAGTGCTTCCTTGCTATTATCTCATTGGGCTCTGCTTTGTTGGGAGGAAAAAGCTGCGGATGTAATTTAGACAAGTCAAAGGTTTCTGAGGCAAAGCTCTAAAAGTGGCGTATCTATGTGAATGGCGCCACATGGACCACTTTCCAGACTGTTTGGGCCACCACTAAAAGCCTATGGAGAAGTGGGTTGCACCAAATTCCTAGGTATATGGTAACACAAAGCTGGACATAGGGTTGCTTCCAAAACTGTTGGATGTCTCTGTGAGTTTGACATAGCCATGAGCACTACAGGCAGTCAGACAGACTCTGCAATGCTGATTTAAATCCAAAAATTAATGGGCAGTGACAACAGCAGCCTTTTGATCAGGTCTGATTGGAAGAGGATGCAAGGTACATTTTCTTGCAAGAGGATAAAGAGGACAAACTCTGTGCAAGCAGCTGCGTGGAAATGTGTGCGTAGAGACTGAGGGCAAGGCAGCCTTTACCTACATCGCGTTGCAGCCTGCCATGCGGCCCCCATGCTGTTTGGGTGCATTTTGGGAATAGCTCTAGTTTCAGCCTGATTTAAAGTACTCAACTGAAATTCTTCGGGCTCTTACCAGTTCTGTGTCTTGTACCCATACAGTGCTGTGTTAACACTGAGCTGTTTCTTTTGTATTTAGAGAAAATGGGCATTGAGACATGCGAGCATTCCTGCTCTGTTAGCTTAAGGATCAATGTCCTGCATAGGGCCACGAAGATGCTCAGGGGGCTGGAGCACTTCTACTACGAAGACAGTTGTTCAGCCTGGGAAAGAGAAGGCTCTGGGGAGATCTTATAGCAGCCTTCCAGTATCTGAAGGGAGCCTACAGGAGAGTTGGAGAGGGACTCAGTCAGGGACCATAGCGACAGGACAAGGGGAAATGGTTTTAAATTGAAGGAGGGGAGATTTAGGGGGTTTGGAACTCAATGAGCTTTAAGGTTCTAACGATTCTATGATATGATTCTATAATTTTAGGCAAGGCAAATGGTGGATGGTCTTGTGATCCTGGCTCAGGTCTGTTGTGTTGAGGTGGGAGATAACCCATGGACAAAGAACCCCCATAACTTCAAATAGAAGTTTGGGTGTTGGGTTTTTTTTNGTATTTAGTGTTTCTGTGAGCACTGTCTTCAGGCTTGACTCTTGTACGGTGTTTCTCTTGTGCGCTCTGCAGACCGATGGTTAGTAGGCCTCTGTCAAAGGGGACTTTTACAGAAGCACGAGCAAAAATGAAGATGGGAGCAGTCCCTTCTGCCTCACGCTGATGGCCGTGTCGCTGTGGCTCCTTAGCAATCCAGTCACCTTCTGGGAAAGTCACGTAGCTCAGGGACATGAGCAGAAAGAGAAGGGATTTGTTTTGTGCTGGTAGGACCTGGGAGTGTTAGTAGGACCTGGGAGNTACAACTACCTGAAAGGAAACTGTAGAGAAGCAGGGATTGGCCTCTTCTCCCAAGGGAATAACGACAGGACAAGAGGAAATAGTATGAAGCTGCGGCAGGGGAGGTTTAGATTAGATATTAGGAAGAATTACTTTACTGAAAGAGTGGTCAGGCACTGGAACAGCCTGCCCAGGGAGGTGGTGGAGTTGACATCCCTGGAGGTATTTAAGAAACGTATAGACGTGGCTCTTCAGAGCATGCTCTAGTGGCCAAGATTATTGGTTTGTGGTGGGGTGTTGTGTGTGGGGTTGTGGGTGTGGGGTTTAGTTGGTGGGTGGCTTTTTTGGTTTTGTTTGTTTGGTTTTGTGTGGGGTTTTTTTTTTGTTGTGTTTTTGGGTTTTTTGGGGTTTTTTTGTTTGTTTGTTTTTTTGTTTTTTCATGTGGTTGGACTCGATGATCTCAAAGGTCCCTTCCAACCACTAAGATTCTGTGATTCTGTGAAAGACGTTTCCAAATCGAATTAGAATTTCTGTCTCGACAGCAATCAAAATTAGCCTTTCATCATACATTAAGGTAACACTCAAATCGTTCTGTAAGCATTAGGAACATAATTGTATTATTTTGAGGGTGCATGCATAAATAAATATTGAATATATTAGTTATCTTGCGTGCGGAAATGAAGCTAAAATATTAGCGAGGATGGAGACTTCTCACTACTGGGTGTTGTTTCTCAACAGCCCTGCTATTCTGGCTGTGAGCTGGATTACTTTGAGCTACTGTGTTTCCATTTTTGGTTGATTTAACACAACATAGTCCTACATTCGGTGGGCATTTAGATGACCAAGCGAATTGCAATCTTCATAAATTATTACAGACCAGTGAAAGTCCATCTCACTGCGTAAAGGATTTTGGGTACAGAATAGTAAAGGCTCTTGCTCTGAGTCACAACTGGCGTCTTTATCAAGGAAAAAATAAAATCTTTTGAAAATACTATATGTAACAGACTATAAATGAAAGAAATATACTTGTATATCAGAGCAATCCATTAAACACACACAACCTGCTGAGAGATACAGCAGTATCGTTCCTGTATAAATCAGTTCATAAACTCGTTTTTAATTTTTTGGCAGACTTATGAAGCCAATTAGCTTGATAATAAATATTCAGCTTTAATGGGCAAGTAAATAATTAACGTTATTGCCTTTGTAAATTTAGCTTTTCAGTTATAAATTAATGTAATTAAAAGAGTAATGTTTCAGTACGCATTTAACCAGCCAAATCTAAATCAAGCAATTAAACTGTAGGTTTTCCACATCAAATGAGTTGAGTTTATAATGATACAAACTGTAGGCATAAATTTGGTTTTTTTCATGGTCAGATTCATTACAAAAACATGAAGGAAAATATTCTGCAGTAGATGTAATCAAGTATATTATTTGAAGAACCATTAGTATATATTTTAACTACTTTTTGTTGTCCTTCTAGAGCGAAGTAGAAAGGGGAAAGCATACTTCCCATAGCATACAACCCATCCATCTCTGGCACTGGGATAATTGCCTGTGTGCAATTGTAATGGCCTACATAAAATGGTTATTGCTGGATAGTGGTTGTCACATCTTAATTGCTTGCATGGATCTGAAAAGGTAGAAATTGCTCTATAGTCCAGGCTGACTTATACCAGCTGAGAATTTGATCATGCTTTTTTACCCCCATCTACTTATTGCTTCATATTTTGTGTGATGGGCAATCTTCCTATGTCATCCTTCAAGCTTAGTGAGCAATCAGAGCGGTAATGCTCTGTTGAGTTAGTGAGAATATGTAACTTGCTCTACTCTGAATACAGGTCAGAGCTGGTGAAATTCAGCCCTTTCAGTAGCAGTTTCAGAAGAGCTGAACATGTGGCTGTAACTTCAGGTTGGCTCAAGTTCAAGAGGTTGCATCAAGATTTCTGAAGTTGCTTGAGAGAGACAGTTAAAGGACGTCAAAAACCACACGGCTTCTGAAACGTAGAAGCTTCAGGGACATCAGACCGGATGAAATTGGATCTTTTTTTTAATTGGGAATTTCTCAGGGCATTTGAGTTTCTATGAGTGGTGTCAGTTTGTGACTTTTAAAATAGAATCATACAATGGTTAGAGTTGGAAGGGACCTTAGAGATCATTGAGTTCCAATTCTCCTGCCACAGGCATACTTTCATTAGAAATAGAAAGTATGCAGAAGTGACTTTAACATGCATGTATAGAGACACACACGCTCAAACGCTGATGAAAAGCCGTCTTGAATCAAAGAAGTCCTGAAAGCTCACACTGAAAACCCAAAGCCACAGACATTTCCAGTCTTGCAACCTTCACAGAGTATAATTTATCATGAGCTGAGCAGCCTATTTATAGCTCTTCAGAATCTTTCCAAGAGCAGTGTTTTGCAAACTGCCAGAGGTTTGTAGATTTGTAATGGAAAGAGTTTCTTGACGCACGGATTTGTCCACATCCAAACCTGTTCATTGACATTTCTACAAGCTGTGATCCCATGGTCGTTTCATGTCCCAGAACCCTGTGGGCAAATTTATCACTGGCAAAAGCCCACTGAAGTCAGTGAAGTTACAACAGAGATAAATTCAGGTCAATGAACTTTATTTTGGTGGTGTTCAAAACATTTGCAGTGCTACGCAGACAGATAGCTGTAGGGTTTTTTTCAGTATCCAATTGTTTAAGGGTGAGCGGCCTGAAAAAAATTTACCCTTGAGATGAATTTATGCTAATTGACTTAAATACATGCACAACTGCAGTACGGTTTTGACAATGTTAGTATTTGGGCTTTTACAAGGACTTTAAAAAGAGGCAAAGTGCACTAAACTCTCAGGCATGATTTCTATGGGATCACATTTCCAAAGAGATTGTAATTGAACAGGATTACTTGCTGGCAGAATAAACTGAGGGTGGAAGAGAATTTGGGAGTCCAAACACCTGATGGCACAGGCAGTTCTCTTGTAAGCACTGCTAGCTCCATACATCACTGTGCCCCTTTTATAGAAGGCAAAACTTTTTATCAGTGATAAGGCCAATTTCTGTCTCAAATGCTAATGTTACGAACAGTTTTCATCTGTATTTCACCATTATGCTTTGCCCATGCCTAGATTTAGATGGGGTTCAGGTGTACTGTATGGTTTCTTTGCCAGCAGTGGCCATAAATGAGTCCTTTCATCCCATGCCAAGCGCTACCTGGGCTTAGTGACATACTTCTGGCTGGGGTCTGCTAATCAGGGACTTCAGACAGAGTCAGCAGTCTTGAGCTGTGTCTGAAGAGAATCCAGCGTTTTCTATAACAAGGTTATTCTAAACTCCTTTACATTTGACAGTCTGCTTTCAGGTGCTTTGGTTTTCAGCACGAATGGAAAGATTGCTTTGAGACTACTGAGCACCTAATGAGACTGAAGGCAGTTCCGGTGCTCAGGGTTCAGGCTGGCTCTGCCGTGCAGTTGCCGGGTGCCGTATTTCTGCTCTGCTCCTTAGGATTTACAGCGCGCCGAGGAAGCCAACCTTTACTGACAGAAGCAGTATTACACTGCCTAGTTTTATGGGTGGGTGAGAGTTTTTTAGATAGTTTGGTGACTTGCTGGAAAAGTCCACCTAACCTTCTCTCTCTCAGAGCAGGAGGTGTTTACGTGGGTGAACTTGAGATCTTTCTCACATGGAGTCGGTGGCAGAAGTCGGTTCCTCCTGTGTCAATACTTGGATTGCTCATTGCTTTGCATTTGTTATTGACAGCTTTCTGTGGTTCAGTGTGTAAGGCTAGGTGGTCTGGTCCAGAAAGCATAGACTGGTGCAGTGTGTGTGCTCCGAAAGGGGAAAAGATGTTAAGGGATTCTTGATTTGCAATTGTACATGTGTTGGTGGCTGTGTACCAAAACACCAGCTTCTGGGGCTTGCAACTACTCCTCTTTCCTTATGGACCTTTTTAACTTGCATCAACTTTCTACAAATTCCTAGCATGTCTCTGGAAAGCTCCTGGCATCCTCCTGCAGCCCCAGATCTGCTCTGGCTGCTTCTTGTCTCTCCAGTGCGCTTCCCCAGACCTTATGGTTCTCATAAGCTGATGCAGGCATCCATTCACCCTTGCCTCCTCCCTGATGCTCTGCCAGACCTCGGCGTATCCTCCTGGCTCTGTCCTTTCTGTACCAGTGGCTGAAATTAAAGCACTTAAAGCTATTTTTATAAGACTAGAAATTTACCAGGCTTTTATACTGGTTTCCAGCTCAAGTTGAGTTTATTTTTCTTTGAATATATGATCCGGATAGGAAAAGCTGCATTTCCAAAGTTAGGCTAATATTTTTCAAGTGTCAGTGAATTTGATATATACTTTTCAGGCTAACATAAAAGATCTGTGCGCCCGGTGAGGCTGCCTTTGTGTGTCATTTATCACAGAGTCACAGAATATCAGGGATTGGAAGGGACCTTGAAAGATCATCTAGTCCAATCCCTCTGCCAGAGCAGGAACACCTACATCAGGTCACACAGGAACGCTTCCAGGTGGGTTTTGAATATCTCCAGAGAAGGAGACTCCACAACTTCAAATTTATGGACTTGGTCGACTCTTACCTTTCCCCTGGGTCGTAGCAGTGTAAAAGTACAGCAATGAGTGGGACTTCAGAGTGACAGCATAGTGTACACCACTAATTTATCTGACAAACCTTTTCAAAGTTTGGGAAGTGAATATAAACTTTCTTTTTACTACTATAACTGAACTTGGCTTAAAGCATCGATGGAGAGTCACATATTAGGCTCCCAGGATATTCATCAGTTTGATGCTATGTGTGGCTTTAAAAAAATCAAAATATTGAGAACAGTAATCTGAATTTATAATGGAAAAGCCTGCTCAGATTCTGGTTTGACAACTGACTGACAGCTGTATGTCCTCCCGGTGCCACAGAATCCAATATATTTGTATTTTCTCTAGCACTTGGTATACCAGCATATCCCAG
This sequence comes from Nycticryphes semicollaris, assembly GCA_013400055.1. Classification (NCBI taxonomy): domain Eukaryota; kingdom Metazoa; phylum Chordata; class Aves; order Charadriiformes; family Rostratulidae; genus Nycticryphes; species Nycticryphes semicollaris. The sequence goes on from VXBJ01006628.1 coordinate 886,195, forward strand.
CATATTCCATGGAGATAAACAATAAAGTTACAGAGCTAAATAAATAACTTTAGAGATAAGTAACTTTAGGAAAGGACAAAAGGTTTGCTTAGCAATGACATTTAACAGTAGATGGAGATAGCATTTATTTATTAATTTACCAACAGAAAACAGGTGTGAAATGGCAGTAACACAAAGCAGAATATCTCTGATGAGTGACAGTTCAGGGCAGCAAAGAAAGACAGTAGTTTCTTATGACCAATCTTAACATGAGTAATAAATCTCACCAATTCCACTGAGAGCAGAACGAGGCCAGTGCTGGAACTGTTGAGAAATTTCATCTGAAGTATTCGGAAAAAAGAGTCCCTGAACCAAAATAAAATTAACTAAGTAAATTATTTTTTTAAACAAAGGCATAAGGAAGGTGAAAACCTGACTGAAGGAGATACAGAGAAGTCTGTTTTGGGTGGCAAAATACAAATGTACTGAGTTCAGAGGAGATTAAAGTTAATAGTGGTCAAGCTAATACCTTTGATACAGAGAAAAAGAAGTACAGTATCTTTATAAAAAGCTTATGCTTTCATGTCCTGATCCTGTAGTCCAATCCACTTATGTGCTATCAGCAGTGGTGAAGAAATCCAAAGGTATTTGAACCTTCTAGTAATGAACAGCGTTCTTCACCCTGGAATGTACCTGAATTACAGAATATGTGATTCTGTGAAAATATATCCCAGAAGAGTCTCAGTGCACTCACTAACTCTGCATGTGCAGAAGTTTATCTTGGAAAGGATCAAAAAATAGTGTTTTTCCCTGGTTAACATAATTTATTCTGCATTATTGCGTATATTGACACACTTTAAGGCTTCCAGTTTAACTGTGATACTTCAATGAGTGACATGATTGTTTTCTGGTAACATTCCCATTTTATGTTAGAGTAAGACGAAATCCAGTTAGACACTGTCATATCAGCAGAGGTATCACACAGCTGCCTCCAATATAAACCTGTCAGCTCTTGTTGGAAGAACTGGGTTTATTTCACTGCACAATTATTTTGAAGATCTGACCAGTTAAGTGCAAGCTGTTTGATACTCACTCTCTCCTAAATCCAGGAAATCAGTTAAGCATTGTTTTTTTTACCTCCCACAAATGTGCTTCCAACCCTTTGAAAGCATTATTTGACAAGGACATATGCATTGCTGTAACTTTATCATTGCTTCCAATTGAACTGACAGAAGAAACAATAACCGCATGAAAGAGCTTCAGCACAAGGGCAGATATAAATGTCTGAATCTAAGGAGCCCAGGAGATCTTATTTTATAGCGTAACCAGACTGGAGGAGTATTAATAATAATAATAATAATAATAAAAAGTAATAGTATAATGCAGTGCTAGCAGCCAGGCAGTTAGACAGTAGCCCACAACTTAATGCTTTTGAACTTGAGAAGCAGCCTTCGTTAATGTAAGTGCCTTTTTTCAGCATGCGTGTTTCATTTCAAATTGGAAGTATTTCCACTTAATTTCTTGGATTCCACTTTCAGAAATTATTTATTCGTATGCAGCAGCAGCAGCAGCAAGACTTGTGCAGTGTCTTAGCATTTTCTAACCCGGCAAGATATTAATCATACTTTTAAACTTGTAATGTAGCATTAATAGTGCTATGATGGGAATAGTTTTTATAACAAGCGTGGTTAACCAATGCTCTTGCTTCCTTTTTCCAAAAAGCAATGCTGATGTCCAGCAACATCACAGTATTCGTTTATATTCATCTCAGTCGATGTATTCTTCCTTTTATTATTGCCTGCATTCTTTAATTAATTTCCCGAGGAACTCCGCCACACCACCAGCCTCCACCAAATTTCCTACTCGCAGACAGAATCATGTAAATTGAAGTTATTTCACTGTTTGTTTTGTTGGCAGGGAAGGGGGGAAAAAAAAAACCCCAAAACAACCTCCAAACAGCTGAGTGCCACTAGTGCTGGTGACTTCTGTTTTATCTATGTTTTGTACTGAGCCATCCTGAATGACAAAGTATGTCTGGGACAGGGCTGTGGGCAATGCTCTCAGTGTTATAGTTGGAAAGATGCCAGAACTGCATTGCTACCAATTTTTTACCATTAACCTTCTTGGAAGGGGGCACTCAAAGTCTCGTTTTATTCCCTTCTTCACCAGTGTCACTTTTATACTAAATTAATGGGAGATCTTTACCGGAGATTGAGCAGACAGGATGAGTTGTTGATCCTACAGTTTCATGACACAGCAAGAGCAGAGGAACAAATCCCATAAAATGTAGAAGCTGTTTTCTCTTCGGATTTGAGCTGTGAGGAGTCAGGAGCATCCTTTGCGATAACTGTATACCCTTGCTTTCGGCCAAAGCTGGTATGGGTGGGATTGCGTTAAGCCCATGCTGTCCTGAAGCTCAGTAGAAAGCAGTGGGCTCGATCCTGAGGACATGGCAAAGTGCAGCAGCTGTTGCCTCCTCAGCGGTGTGGGAACTAATGTCCAAGGCTGTAATTAGAAGATATACCTGCTAATGAATTGATGTAATCCCTTGCTGCGTTCAGAGTCTGCTGTGGGATCTTTTTTCCTGCTCTTACAGAGCAGGTTGACTTTATTAAATACTTAGCAATAAAAATGTGTTTTCCCTTGCCTGTTTCACAGCCTTTCTTCTGACGCACCAGTAGAGTTCCTCTGGGACAGATGTAAATGTTTACACAAGTTTAGTTATTGGGAAGGAGGAAAGTTATGAGATGAACATTACTATCTGTGAACATGTTATGTATACCTGGGTGTGTCCTATGTGTCTGCATGGGTGCACACTCATACGGAGCTTTGCTTTCTTAATGGTCACACTAGCAGTAAAAATATATATATAAAAATGTATTTAAGCAGGGAGGTACAGTTTCAATTATTTTTAACTCGCCACACTCTTTAAATATTTAATCTTTTCTATGCCCAACTAATTTCTTCAATTCCAGTTAGGTAGGTTGAAATTAATTTTTGATGAGACTAATACTAATTTGAATATCTAGTATACTGTAATACTTGTAATACTTGCTTGCAGATGTTCCAGCTTCTGGATACTTCTTTTTGCCCTATCTGAAGTTGTGAATGCTCACCAATATTGTCATATCTCACTAACAGGCCCAAGTTCTGCACCTTAAGCTGTTTGATGCTCAAATGCAAGGATGTCAGTGCTGGGTCAGATGAGGGTCCAGACGGCTCCTATTCTCACCCTGACAGTGATCTATAGCTGATGCCCAGGACCAAGGTCTAGCAAGGATTCGTGTGAGAGTCTCCCAGCTTTCATTGATTTGTGGTCTGGGAACATCTCAAGATAGAAGTGGTGTCTTCAAGTATAATGTTTGGTCTGATTTGTTACATCTAAAGTGTATAGTTAGTTTGTATAATTCATGCTTTCAATCAGTAAAAGACTGAGACTCCTCCAAGGGAAATACTCTCTTTTTACTGGAAAAATGTCTCATCTGCCTTTTCTGATTAATGAGAACATCTATATGCCTGCTTTTTGACTTGAAGTCTAAGCTGATACTACTTAACTATGTTAATTTAGGAATGTACCTGAATATTTAATCCAGGGCTCCAGAAACTGAATGTAAAAATCTGAAGTGGTAGGATAATGAAAGTAATTTGTAGTTTGTCGGCAGTTACCTCCACAGATCTGATGAAAGGAGGATGAGGGGAGCACAAACATTCTTAGAACCAAAACTAACTGAAAAAGCAGAAGTCCTGGTATATAGGGCATTTCTGTACGTTCAGACTTGGTTTTGTTTCAGGTAGGAGCAGTGCCAGCTCCTACAGCAGCTGCAGACAGAAATGAATGTGTTTTTATCTGGGATGCTGGTGTCTGTCTCACTTCACAGCCATGGGATGGTGCTGGGGCCCTGGGCCTGAGCAGCAGCTCCTGCAGATCAGCATCAGCCTGGGCTCTTCCAGCCTTTGGGGTGGCTGCACACTAGAGCTGCTCCAAGTTGAGGAGGTCCAAGGAGCATCTCAGGAGCTATGTGATAAGCTATCCGGGTTCAACTCTGAGAGAGAAACCACTTGCCTGCTAGGACACTGACCACCAAGTCAGTAGTGGCTTACTGAACGTTAAAGGGATTTTAGGCAAAACTGTGCAGGTTTGAGCAACAGGACTTGCANGAAGGCTCTAAGACAGCACAAATGAGGGTTTCCTTGCGTTAATTTTGTTGCCTTCTACCTTGCTGTATTACTGACTAGGAGTGGTCCCTGCTTTGCCTTTCTGTGTGTTTGGATGATGCACACCACCAGACCGTGGAGGAAGCATGTTGTATTCATTCAGACTAGAGCATCCCTACCTTGCTGCTTGTGGGAAACCTGGCCACATGGTGGTGAGGGATGTCCACGAGTGCTTGTATCAGAGAGATGGGCACAGCGCACAGTCATTGCATTTTGTCCTGACCAAAGCTCTTTTCCCCTTCACAGTGATGCCCACACCTCCTGTTCCTTCCCACCCTTCCGCGTTACCGTGTGGTGGTGCTTCTCCAGGCTTTCACTCTGGGTCAGGCAATAGCTGGGCAGCACCGTTTTCCAGCTCGCTGCTGCTGTACTCTCATTCCCATAATGGGAGTGGTTGGGAGTGAGGGAAACTTTTTTTTTTTCCCTTTTGTCTTTACCAAGAGCTGGAAGCACTTCTGCCTGTACCGTAAGTTACTGTCCGCCCAGCAGCGCAGGAATTCAGGTGGTACAGAAACTCTAGGCGCATGCATAGCAGCGTATTAAGGCAACGTGCCAGCTCCTTACCAAAGCAATTTGCTTCTGATGGGGGATTGGCAAACTGTACTAAACAGGAGCTTGCAAAAACACATCTTTTCCAACCTGAGACCAGGCTCTGGCACTCAGCTTGCAATGGTGATCTGATACTAGAGTTAATGCACAAAAAAACGTAGCACTGGTTTTCTTCGTGACTATTTTGCGTTGCAATTTACGAGCAAAAATGATAATGTAATTTTAACTATGTTCTCTGGAGATAGTAGCCCCTTAAAAGCAGTAGAATTTGGTCATGCTGCTACCTGCAGATCAAACTACTGCAGCATCAGCCATTTCTGTACCCATAAGTCATTCAGCAGCCGTTTCAGCTGGCAGTCTGATGTCTCACTGTTAGCCCGGAAGAGGACAGAAACAGTGAAGGTCCACTTTTGTCCTTCATGTCGGAGTTCAAGAGGGGCAAAAGGTCTGAAAACATGTACCAAGGAGTGCAGGGCTGGACTCTGCCCTCCTGACTTCTGTTGTGGGTATCTCACAAGCTGTCCCACTTGTAGAACCTTTAGATGTGATATGTAGCACAAGCCACTTACACACGGTTCAGTGAAGTAATTAGTGTTAAATAAAGTGAATATATTTGGTTGTTCTAATCTGTGTGACTGTACTTGCTCGTGGCCTTCTGGTAAAAAATATATGTGTGTATATATATATAATATATATATACATATAAATAAATAAAGCAGTATGATGCTAACTTTCAGTATGGACAGTTTTACACGCCAATTAGAGAAATCTTCCTTCTTGCAAGCCCAAAAGCTAATGGGTCTTCCAGATAGCTGTAGCCTGTTCATGGGTTCAGGATTTTTTGTGAAGATGTGATGGGATTTTGTGGTATTTCGAGATGCCACAGGCATTCTCCTGTATAGGAGGCCTCTAAGGAATAAATATGTCTGTATGTATATTTTTTTCTTTGCTCTTTCTTGCATTTGTAGGCAAAAAAGAGCATGTTCACAGCTGCTGTGTTGTGTTAATGTTAGAAAAGCATCACTGAGCCTGGTTTAAAGACACAAACCACCTAGAGTGTAGGGAGGTGGAATCCTGCTCTTTGTTTGGTCCTCGCCTGATTTGTGTGGCTCTGCCTGGTCTCTCCTCACAGGCTGTGTTGTCTGTGTGTGGGAAGGATGGTCCTTTTTGTGTATTTGCCTAAACCAGTATTTTTGTGGATTATTAACGTAATGGCAGTGATGAACATTTGAACCTCTCGGTGCTCCTCTGAGGTGTTCGGTTGATGGCAGCATTGCTGCCAAGCGGTCATTTCCATTGCTGTCTTCTCACTTGGGTATCTGCAGCAAAGCACCCGTGTCCGTGTTCAGTGCCAGTGTCTGTTCTCTCAGAAACACCAACCATGTCCAGCAGTGACGGTGAGCAGGAAAATGTGGTGGTGCCATGTCCCCACCCTCAGGCTGTTTACCTGCCTCTGACAATTGGTTTGGAGACTGAACATCAGGAACCTGTTGTCGAGTGTTAGTCTTATAGTCACTACTTCCCATCAAATGTATGATCCTGATGTGATTCCCTGTCTAGAGCTTTGAATTCCTTGAATGAGAGTCATTTTAACAGTGCAAAGCATTAAGACTGGGGCTATGTCTCTGTTTTTAATATGAAAGTGCTGTTGTTCTGCAGAAATGCCGTAATGAATTAAAATATTCCCTATGGAGAAGTGTATTACTTACTTATTATGATATCAACCTGGAATAAAAAGCAGCTGGGCTGGCATTCATGTCCTGGTGAGGGGACACTATTAAGGTACTGTAAAGCAAGTGTAGCTTTGCACTACAGTTCTTGAATTCAAAGATTGCCCTCTGAAGGTGCCACGCATGATGGATTGTCGCAGGCTCTTTGTCCTGCCTTGACATTTCATTCCTATCCGATGTTGTCTTATGCTCTGCTCTGAATCTGCCAAACAACTGAACCCAGAATTTAATGCCACACCTTCTGCTCTTCCCTTTTTCTCAACAGCATCTTGTGCAGCTGAGGCTCTGAAATCCTGGAGGACACTGCATCTTCCTCAGGGACACGGACAAGGGAGAGCTGGAGCCTCTAGGGAGCTCAGAAAGGAATTGTGGCTGGTGGTTGCCTGAGGAACTTACCTTCACACCAATGTTGCTCTGAAACAAGTTGTGTCCAACATTCAGATTTGGTAAGGTATGTAATTTCCCCTCTGCTCTTGTCTTTTTATCTACATATAGGGAAAATAGAAAATCAGCAGCCTTTGTGTTTATTACATGCTGTGCTTGTACTGCCCCTGTAAATAACCTTTGCTCTCTCTGGATTTGGAGAACGTTCATCAAGAGTGAAGTGTTTTTAAAGTCATGGGCTTGAAGGGGGTGCGTGCATATATTGAGTGCTTTATTGAACAAAATGCCTGCTGATGGTTGTGCTTTGCTGTTGCTGATGTGTACTTGGCGATAGGCATCCGCGTTTTGAAAGTGCCACTTGTGTTTCACTAATGTCCGAGGTTCAGAGGGCCAGAAATGGGGAAAAAAAAGGCACTGAAGTAGCCAATTTGTAATACAGCCCTGTGCCTTTCTTTGTGCTCTGTATATTCTCATTGCCAAGGATGGAAACAACACCAATTTTTTGCATAATGGTATGTGCCCCCTTTGTTGTGTAGCACTTAAAATTTTTGCATGTGTGGAGGTTCTCATACCCACCCAGACGTTGCCTTGGTTGTGCTCTAACAGTAGCAAGGCAATACGACTATCTTTTAACACCAAATTGAGGGCCAGGACTTAAGGAATGCATTGTGCATGAAGCTTGTGCTATAGAAGCATTTAGGGTAATAAAACCTTTGATTCTACAGTTTCTTTTATCAGCCAAGTTATTCCTGGGAAGACAAAGTTTGCTGATAAAAAAAAGCCCACCAAATTTAAGGTATTGGTTCCCAGATCTCAGTAGAATGGTATCAGATGATACTCTCTCTTTTTTCATTTAACACATGGATATTGGCTTCTCTGATATGGCTAAACCAGCAGTATAGTCTTGTTGAGAAAAATACAGCAGCAATATAACACCTGCACATGGTGTTAGTTGAAGGGGAAAAAAATTAAAAAGAAAAAAGGAAGTCGAGACTTTTAAAAAAAGTCTCTAAGAAAACACGAGGCATCCAGATGCACGTACAGTCATTCTCCTGGTTTTGGTCTGGTTGGACCAGTACTGTTACTGCTGGAAATTGTAGGCTCAAACTCTCATGCTTCAGCAGAGCTCTGCTGGTCTGGAGCCTGCTAGTCTCCAGCCATTGCGGAAGGGGTTGGTGGCAATGGCTTAAATGAGGTGCTTAACTCTTAAATGCTGAGGGTCAGGAGAGGTCTGTTACAACCGCACTACACGCTGTTAATTTGCTCAGGCATTTCAAGAAAGCAACACTGTTGTCAGGAAGGAGAGGTTCCCATCATTAAAGCCTCTGCAGCGCTTGCTCTGTTTGTCTGGCTGCTCCGGTGACACCTGGTTTCTGGAAGAGGAGGTTGTTAAGCATTGCTCGTGCTTTTGTTATCATCTTCACTTTTGTTTATTTCCAAGCTGCTGCTCTTGTGATTATAATACCTAAAGGGGAAAGCTCTAGGAGAGGTATTTCATAATCAAGAGGGCTTCTTGACTCTTGCAGAGAAGTATTTTGCACTATTATAATATGGAAATCGCAGCAATTTGTTTATGCTCTGTCTCTGTGTGAGATTTGTAGGTAAAAGTGTGTACATCTTCCTTGCGAGGTGTGTTTTGCTGGGTGTACAGGGTGCCCCACGGTGTGAGAGGGTCCGCACCAGAGCGGTTGGATGTTGGTGTGACCGTGGTGCTGTCCATGCCTTGGACAGGACGGTGGTTACACCAGCTTCCCACGTCCCATGTCCTTCCCACCTGAGTCGGTCTGACTCTCGCTCTCTAGGTTCCCATCCCAGGCTGTAGTGTGAGTATTGCTCCGGTGCAGAGGCCATGCAGGACTCCACAGAATCTCACATTTTCAGTGGACAAAGAACATTTTCCATAGGTGAAACGATTATTTAGGCATTAAGCTCAAGGTTGGACCTTGGTTATATTTTTTTGCATTTTACCTTGTGACCAGGAGAGCTAACAACTTGGGTTTTATTTAAGGAAAGCTCACATATTTATGGTAACTTGATCTTTAAGAAGAACATTGCAGATTGAGAAGCTTGCTCTGGAGTTTAAAGAGCTGGCAACGCTGATGTTGTTCATTCAAGTAGCTGAGACCCTTTTTTATCCTTTCCCTTCATCTAGAAGGCTCATAGAAGCTTACCAGAAAGATTGACTACCATCAACTTTATCTGTTCCCAAGACACCCTTGTAAGAGAGACGCACTACTTATCCCCATTTTATAGATGATGAATAAGGAACAGAGTCACTTTGAGCTCACTGACAAGCAGTAAACATCTATCTCTGATTTCTGTGCAATCACGAGTGCAAAAGGTGCATCAGATACCCACAGCCCCACCACTGAAGGCATGAAAATGACCCTGGCTGAGCAGTCTACAGGGCAAAGCACCATGTTTGGATGTGGATCCATTTGGGGTCACTGCTCCAATCGGAGCCAGTTTCTTCTATGTGTCCTGCTCTCCCCAGTAGAGGGTTTTTTAATTAAGTGATTACAGTAACACCAAATGACATCAGGACCCAGGTTTGCTCTGTGTCTCTGCTGGAAATGGCAACATATGTCCAAATAATGTGAGCTGAGCTCATTCATCTTTCCAGCACAACGTTTGGTCGTGTGAGGCAAGCAGATTCCCTTTTAGCAGCATTTACACCATTCTGGTGATCGTAATCCTGTCAGTTAAGGAATTATTTTAGATGGATCTGTAGATAACATGCAGAGTAATATTTTTTTCTTAAATTGCTCATTTTTTCGATTAGTAGAATCTGGTTAGTAAAATGCTCTGTTCTGCTGAAAAAGCACATTTAATAAATATATAAGAGAAAAAATTTAAGTAGCCATTATACATAGTTAATAAATTTTATCTTGCAAGTAGAATTGGGAAAAAAGCCTCTTCATTTAATGTGTTTTATGGATCTCATAGCAATTAATTGTCTTCATTACACGGACATAAATCCTCAATGTAATTCACCTTTTTCAGATAAATTGCTCTGGAACTTTTCCCTTTGCCTTGTTTAGGCTCTAATATTATTTCAGGTTTGCAGAATAGTGGGCAGGTGTCTTTTTCTCAGTCCCTGCCCTGTGTTCTCTCTTCAAATCTGTCTTGCTTCTTACGCGATTTCATTTATGAAATCAGAAACAAACACTGATTTTATGTGCCTCTGGGTTTGGATGTCAAAATAAAGCCTTAATGTGACTTTCTGATGGCTATAGACCAGGGGTGAAGGTCTACTGTCTGTGGGTGAAAATGTGTCAGGAAAATTGTCCTCCCGTGTTCCTGAAGGTTCAGCTGGAGCGTTACGGTACATCTGCTTGGATTCCCAAAGTTAAATTCAAAGGTTTATTTTGAATAAAGGCTATATTATTCTTGACCGAATTTTTGCACACCAAATAAGGAAAGAGGACAGCATGTAGGATCTCTTTTTACATATGTTTTTATCACTGCGTATGCTGAGCTTGTTTGTGTGAGTAATATTTATGCAAATATTTTCTAGTGTTTCTCTGAACTGTTTTGCCAGGGTGAGGATATAAAATGGCTATTATGTTTGTAAGTTTTGCTGCAAGATCAGCAGACTGGCTGTTAACGTATCAATTCCCTTGATGACACCACTTCTTCAGCCTTATTCACTCAGCTTCTCCTGACAGGGCTTTTATTGAATCCATCAACCTGACACATATCAAAGCACAATTTCTGATAACAAATATCTTGTTGTAAAATGAATTAGAAAGCTGATATCAGTAGCTGAACTGGGTTGAATTTCTGAAGGAAAATAAGAAACCCCCAAACCAACATGAGATTTTTAAGATATCAATCGCAGAACAGTAATATAATGGTCCTTTACCTGTACTCTTGAAGAACGGAGAAGTCAATGGGTCTGCCCAAAGTCATACACATGGGCTTGTTCCTGGGCTGTCAGCCTGTTGCCTTCTGGAGTAATGTTTGTAGTGTCACCTCAGACAGCATGGTGTAGTAGTTGTTTGTTTTCTCCTGGAGACCTTTCTCCTGTGAGGACCAACAATCTCCTTGTAATTACTTTGCACTCTGGTCTTTGAGAAATTTGGAGACCAAGGTGTGAGAAATGCCAACCGAGGTCTGAATGGAGTTATGACTTCTTTCTCCCAGAAGATGCAGTTTGGAGCCCCTTATCCGCTGCAAAGCTGCTGCTTGGCAGCCCATGGGACATGTCTTGGGCAGAGTCCAGCTGGGGTGGAAAAGGGCATGTGTTTCTTTGGGCTCCAGATGTTTTGAAATTACCTGGCTCTAAGCCTTCTTCTAAGAACACATTTCCATATTTGCTTGCTTCCTTCTCCTATTTGTCTCGCTCTCCCCATCCCACTTTTCTCTCCCCTTCAGTTTTGCATCTCTTAGGTGATTAGCAGCCCCAGGTAGGGCTGCCTCTGCACTGGTTCTGTCCTTACTGTGCCCAGGCCTGCTTACCTCTTCTTTTTGGCTAGCACACTATATAAAGTATTAGTTAATAATAATCACGATTTCTGCTCCTTTGGATAAGTATCCACTGGCAGCTTGCAGCCTAGCAGAGAGGAAGAGGAGGGCGGCCAACAGTTGATGTGGAAAATTAATTATGAACCACCATACTTCTGCCACGTGGTTCAGGCAGTTCTGCTTTCCAAGCTTTACATACAGCCTCACAGGAGAAAAAAAAAAGAAAAAAGAAAAAGAAAAAAGAAAAAAAAAAAAGAGGAGAATACTGCATTTTCTTCCTTGAATAGTGGGAATGTTGCCAGAACAACGCTCAGTGGAGAATGTCACATGGTGCAGCTGATGACTCAGGATGCTCTAGAGCCTTTATGGCTCTGCCTGCAGCTGTGACACCACCCAGATAGTAATTTCTACCATTCCTTGAAGAATTGTTAGCTTAATTGCTCATCTGCTCATCGTAGTTGATAAAGGCCTGTGTGTGTGATAGGGAAGTCACCCATATCCCAAATGCAGTCAGGGAGCAATATTTTGTGTTTCTTTATGGAGGTGACCGGGTAACGTTCAGGTTCAGATAAGCTACAGCTTGTTATATTTTCATCCTTCAGGATGACATATTTATTTCATAATGAACCAGAAAAACTGGCCTGTGATTTAGAGGGGGGAGAGTTTGACAGGCACCATGTAGCTCTGGGACTGTAATTACCTAAAGGAGCAGTTCTGTCCCTGATCCACCTCTGTCCTACGGATCACAGAAATAATTGCTGGAAGCCCCAGCACCGTATGTGCTTCAGGAGCCGTTCTGGTCTCATAATTGCATGCTGGGTCCTCCTGGCTGGAGTGAAGCATTGAAGAGCCAGTGCAGCAGAGTTTAAGTGCCAAAGATGCACTTCCTTAGAGAGCTGCAGAAGATGCATGAAAGAACCTGAAAGAGTTGGGATCTTGGAGAGTCCTGGCAACTTTTCTAAGTGACTGTTTGGGGCTGAGCTAAAGAAATGAGCGTTTGGTGCAACTTTCCTCATTGAAGTCTAAAGGATATTGAAGTGTGCAATGGAAACAGCCTTACAAAGCCACAACAGGGGATATGTTATTGTACTAACAGTGTCTCTTTAGACCAGAAAAATCCTTTAGGCTGTTCAGGCTTTCAGTTAAGGTACCAGGAGTCTTCACTGCGCACGTCTTTATTGTGAAATTTATTGTCACAGTGGTTGAGAGTTAACTGAGGGGGTTGACACGCTAAGAAATACCCAGGATTTCGTAAAGGACCAGATTGCTGTCTGGTGGAAGTCACTGACTCCGATCGTGATGTTTCCTCTTCTAGTTTCCTCTTCCTGAGCTCTGCCTCCTGATCAACACAAACCTCTCTCTAGTGCTGTCATAATGATTTCTTTTGCAGCCAGAAGACTGTATTTGGAAGCCCAGACCTGTTGTACAAGTTCTTTAGCTGTGCTGCAAATAATTAGGAATACGTTTAATGAAGGGAAGCTGAAACATGCTGAAAACATTTGGAAATGTGAGAGTATGTGTGCAGCCAAGCATTAGCTGTGAATGGAGAGTTCTTTCTGGCATCATTTAATGGGAGCTTTCCAGCTTGTAGTTTCTGTGGTACGTATATAGAAAATGGCAACAACTAGAAAAGACAGGGAAGCTGGAGGTGAATGGAAGGAGAAATGGCTGCATTTCACCTCTGGGAGCAAAGGGACAGTGAAGTGAGCAGCATTTCTGGAGATGGGGTACTGCCCCCATCAGTCTTTGCCTTCCCAGTTACAGGGAAGGGGCCATCAGAGACCCGGCTGGCACTGGAACCATTTAAGCAAGGTAGCATCTTGTTCCTTCACCGCAGCAAATGCCATCTGTTGTTTTCTCACCACTACTCAGTTGGTAACAGGGAGATTTTTATTTCCCTTCCTCTCCCCTTCCCCTGCTAGGTGGGTAAGTAGCTTCATCTATATCTCACCAGACAAGCTGGGTACCTTTTGACATTAGTGGCCATATGCTTTTTCTCCCTCCTCAGTAACTGGCCTCTTGATCTTTTTGGAGACTCCCCTCTTCCTTGATCCCAATGCTGTTGTGCTTTCCTGTCTTAATGTTGTGTGAGAAAGAACTCTTTAATTTTGCATCAGATGTTGTGTAAAGACTTGGGCTGGGGGACCGACATAGTTGATGACCGCTCAAGCTGTGTCCTGATGATGCCATAACCCCCGCAGATGGAGAAGCTGAGAACCAAAGCATTCGGTTGCCTAGTGGTGTACTAGAAACTGGTGCCACCATTTGAGATGAGTCCATATGAAAGGTGGCAGGAGGAGTGGTTGGGCTCACTGGGTAGCAGTCCCTTTGGCTGGGGCAAGCACCGTGTGTTTGCTGGGTCAGAGAGCATGTGTGCTGTGTATGGGCTGGCCTTTCTTAGAAAGGGGTCTGTTTGTGTGGGCATTGCTGGGAAGAAGGAGGCCCCTTAGCCTCCACATTGATAGGACAAGGGGTAATGGTTTTAAACTAAAAGAAGGTAGATTTAGACTAGATATAAGGAAGATATTTTTAATGATGAGGGTGGTAAAACACTAGACCAAGTTGCCCTGAGAGGTGGTTGATGCTTCATCCCTGGAAACCTCCAAGGTCAGATTGGACAGGGATCTGAACAACCTGGTCTAGTTGAAGATGTCCTTGCTAGTTGCCAAGGAGGTTGGGCTAGATGACCTTTAACTGTTCCTTGCAACCCAAACTATTCCGTGACTTGTGTTTGTGTGTGACTCCCGCAAACCACCGTCCCCTCTTCCATGAAGGCCGTGTGCTCCTTTTGGCTGCGCTGAAGGTGATCAGGGAGGGTGGTCAGGGCAGTAGGAGGACATTTAGCCATATGTGCTAGTTTGCTCAGACTAATGTCTCTCTCCTCTTGTTAGGACCACTGAAAGTTTCCTCCGCAACACTCTTAAAAGAAAATGTGGTGAAACAACAATAATGCAAGTCTTTCTCATTAGGAAGGCTTGTAGGCACCTCACCTTGGCTCAGGAGCAAGGGAAAGGGAGGTGGGCAGCCCTGCACCCTGCTTGCTTTCTGTCTGGGAGGGATTTCTAGTTGTTAATGATTAATTCAAACGTTTCTTGTCATGAGTACAGTGTGCACAGAGTGATAAATCTGTGGTGGGTTAGAGGTTGAGGTTGCTCAGTGCTGACAATTAGTTTGAGCCACAGGCTTTGCTTTCATTGGCATTTTCACAGCATTAACCCAGACCTTGTCAATTAAAATCCAGACACATTTTGATGAGGGACATCTTCTTCTAATGATAATTGTAATAATATCACTTTTATTCATTTAAAACCTGTCAGGCAGGCCATGTTTCCTGGAAAATAACTGCCCAAGTTTCACATTGCCTAAATAGCTAGGAAGTATCTTTCAGTTTTTCAAGCTGACATTTCATCAAAGATAACTAAAAGCAAATGAGACCATAGCTGTTCGTCTTTGAACACTAACCAGCTACAGTCAAGGTAATTTGACTTTATCTCTTAAAATAAGCAGGTTTATTAGCCTTCACTTTGGAGGCTAATAAACATTTGATAATTGCCTTTAGTTGATGATGGGGACTTATACTATTTATTATTGGCTTTTCTAACTATTTGACAGCATAGCTCCAGAGCATGTCTCAGGCAGTGATTCATTTATGCAGCTCACCTGTTCGTTAGATGGAGGAGGAAGCCTGGGTGTATGGGTTGATTAAGGAACTTGTCTGAGTTGCACAAGAATTCTGCAGTAGAATGAAATCCAGAAATCCTGCTTCTGTTCTAGTACATTAACTACCATAGGTTTTTTATATGTCTGTAAATATTATATTTAGAATCTCTGCCAGGCCATAAAAATGAGTATTTAATAGCTGGAATGGGAGCGATATATCAGATATCAATTGAAAATCCACTGTGGCTTTATTTTTGCATGACATGAAAAATAGCAAAATGAAGATCATGTTTAGTTTTGCGTGAGAGGTGGTTCATAAGTGAAATCCTTGATGAAAAGCTGGGGCAGGGGAACGAAAAGCTGGGGCAGGGAAGCAAAAAGCTGTATCAAGTGAGACTGTGTCTAGATCCTGCAATGTGTTCAATCTGTGCTTGTCCATACGGGGTGGAAAGTGATGCACTTCTTTTTACTTAGGCGTTCCCTTGTTTCTCTGGTAAGATGTGTATCACCTTTAGCTAGATCATGTTATTTGTCATTTCATTCCTTTAAAATCTAGGTTCTTCAAATAGCATTTGCGTTTTTAAAAACCTCATGAATATTACAAACAGGCTTCTTCTCTGGTCCTTCTCTGAAAGGTGTAGGAGAAGCAACTGATTAATTAAGAGCACCTCTAGGTGATGCCATAATATAAATAACAATAAGCCTGCCTTATTTCTATAGCAACTGCAATAACGCTACCAGTTGTTAGTAGTTCAAAATTCAGGGCATAGCATGGACTCCGAGTAGGAAATCCAGGCACAAAATATGGCATTGAAAAGAGGTTGAGGGATAATAACTGAGAAGTAAATGGACTTGTGCTGCTGTGAATATATTCTGGAAGTTAATAGTTGTGCTTTTAGTAAATACAAATACTTACCCACCTCCGCTCCTGTACGGCTCTTTTTTTTTCCCTGCTTGCCAGTGTGAACTGGCAAGCCTGTAATCTGCATTCTGGTGTGTATAGAAATGGCACCAACAAGAGCATAGCTTGAAGGCTGTAAATACTGTCACATATTTTTCCAGTGAGCCTTTAGCAACTGAGTTATGTGTTTATGTCTCTCATTACTCTCATTTTTTTTTTAAGAGTGCATTTATAAGCATTAGAGGTGATCGATAAAACCTGACCTACCTTTGCAAGTTAAATAGGCCTTGTTTGAAAGTACCAGGCTTAAAGAGAATCAGATTTGTTAGCAGTGATTTAAGAGCAAGCAAGGTCCATTTACATGCCAGTTCTTTTCCACTTCTGAGGTTTGAATCGCTTTGGAAAATTTGTCACTTTGCACGTCGAGGCATGGAAGTTGCAGCTAACACTTTATAAAGTACATAGGAGCTGCCTTCTTACCTCGCAACTCACTGTATCTTACTGAAAAAGAATGTAATTAATAGATATGGAACATGCCTAACTCCTGTTAGGTACTGCTTCTCTTCTTCCCTTCTGACAGAGGGAAGGCCCCACGAGCATTGATTCTAAGAAGTATTTTCTCTTTGTTGCTTTTGGTCTTTGGGAGATGTCCAAGGGGTAAAAAAGAATGTACAATCAAGAAAAAATAATACAACAAAAACCCCATAAAAAATACAAAGACATTGAGAAAAACTGAATCCTAGCTATAAAGATACACGTTCATGATGTTCCTAGCACAAGGATAAAATGCTCAGCAAGAGACTTTGGGGGTTTTCTTGTTATGCAGGTGGAGTTGTTTTGAAGATTTATTCCATAGACATCTCAGTCTAAATATTAGTATGTTAAAAAGCGTTCAGTATAGGCTTTTGAAAGGGAGACAACTCTTCACAGCACCCAACTCTTAAGGTGATGTGGTCCCTGATGCCTCCAAGAGCAGCTTTGGAGGGGAGATCCCTGCTGTGATTTCTCCTGCTTGCCTGTTGCACTCGGCTGGGGTGGGGTGCTGTTGAAAGAACCCTTCTACCATTTACTGCTACTTTTCTAATGGCCAAACTTGTTGTTTAGCCCTTTGATGACAGTGTGGAATTGGAGGCTGGAAGGACAGCGTTCCCCTGCAGTGCAGGTCTGGGTAAGCCTGACGAAGGGGTGGATTGTTGCAGTCTTTTATTTTCCTATCTTGTGACTTTTAAGCATTTAATTAAAAACCTGAAAGCCGTATGGAATGGTCTTGTGTTATGAAAGACAGGTTTGGTGATACAAATTGAATACTGTATTGGCTTAAAATTAGTCTGAAAGATGTAGCAGTAAGTAGGTCATTGAGGCAGATGTGCTGAAATAAAACCTTCCAGCAAGAATGCTGTGTCCTCCAGATGTTATCTCTGTTACAGTAAACTATTTAAGGATGTTTTAAATGTTTTTATGGGGCTTGTTTGTCACAGTCATCCAACTATCTGTCGGGCTAGTTCTTATTACCGTGGTATGTGGTGTGGTGCCTCTGGAGGTTCCACCTTAGATCAGGCACAGTACATCATGCATTTGCTGAGAGTGTGCCTGAGGTTCACAAGGTGATTATGTGCCAGCCCCTTTTCCTCTCCTCTGGATGGTTCAGACTCAGAGCAAGAGGTGTGTGGACTCAATAAAAGCCATCAGAAGGCACTGTTGCTCAAATATTGATGGATGCCTCTATAGTTTGATATGGCCTTTTTTTTTGTCAGTAACTTCAACTTTGGACTTGTGTGCATGCACACACATAAATTGCTGGTGTTGTTATTCATAAACATTATTCCTAATGAGACATTTTGTTCAAAAATGGTTTTGTCTGCCTCTGTGACCAGTTCGAGCCCTACCGTGCTCGGTGCTGGGGAGAGAGGTCATACATGACAGTGCTTGTCCCAAAGAGTTTTCCTGTTAGAAACTAAAGTGTAGGGGGTGCAGGAGCCGCAGTTGCCAGCGAGCGGGGAGGTGACAGATGGAGCACAGCGGCGGTGATGAGGGATGCGCAGAGCTCCGCGTGTTGCGGGGCATCGATGATCAAAACTCTTCTTTGTTGTGGTGCCTGTACAAGGCTCACAGCGATCAGGGATGTGGTTCACCGAGACTAACTCCTGCCTTGTTAACTACTACTTCTTGATTATTTCTGTCTATATCCATCTGCTGCCTTCTCTTTGGCAGAGCTGCAAATTCCTTCGGGTTCAGACAGCTTTTTATCTTTATGTTTGGGTAGTACCAAATTCAGTCGAGTACTGGCCCCAGGTTAATGCTGGTAGCTGTTAGCAGTGCCATTTACACATGAAAATAAGACATGGGAAAACAATTATTTTCAAGTTCTGATTATCTTTATTTCTATTCCAACATCTGCTGAACCTTTGAAACGGGAGAAAAATCATTTAAATAAATGATACCTGATTAAAATTATTATTATAATGTTCTCTACCACAAATAGTTCCATGCAGGAAATGCAATTTTATTTTTTTTTTTGTATGTGGTTGTTGATATATATCTGTATTAGTCTGGCAAATAGATTTTATCCTACAGCTTTGGCTGTTGCTTTCCTAGGTGCTTATTCATATTTAATATAGCTCTCCTGTGTATTTGCATACATAAATACACACTTGTTTTTAGCACCTGTTGGCATCCTTTAATTATATATTGACCCTGAGGCTGTTGGCTTTGAGGTCTGTGTGGCCACAGATAGCTGGGTGTTACGTATTGTTCTTTCTTCCCAAGACCTGAGCCCGCTTGGCACTGACCTGCCAGCTGAAGTTTACCCTTCTGGCCCAAAGCCACAGCTAAGTGCCTTTCAGCGAGTTCTCGGCTATAAAATCCTGAGCTGATTTCTGGGATGCAATTCACTGCTACGGTTATCATATCAAAAGGGGAGTGATTTACATTTCCTGCACGTCGCGGTGTTGCCAGCCTTGGAGAATGCTGCAGAGAGAAAGTTTGATAAAATAAGGAAAATGAGCCTTTTTATGGTGTTGCATCTGACGCTGTGGAGGAATTTGATGCAGACACAAAGTTGGCACTAAGTACAAATTTAGGCTGTGCGCAGAGATTGATTTGGGGGCTTTTTTTGGCTCCTGGGAAAAAAATAGGAAGATTGTCCCTAAAGGCTGAATGTGGGGAGAGCTGTGTGCTCGCCTTTCTGCGCCTTTCCTCTTTATCTTGATTTCTTATTGTGTTGCCTCGTAAAGTCTCTCTCTTCTCCAGATGCTCATCCAGAGCAGGGTCCGCATAACACGTTATCTTTATTTTTTTTATCTGATCCCCTCAGCCCTCTGCACTTCCCGCTCTGAAAAGGCATTGAGTAATCGCGGCAGCATCTTTTGTACGGAGCGAAACACTTTAGGTTGAGATATTTTAAGCACGTCCATACTGGAAATGCCATAGGAATGGCAGGGGTGCAGCGCATTCAGCTGCCTGTATTTGTATGCAGAAGCTGACTCGGCGGCGGCCTCGCATTCATTTCCTGAGTATCAATTACTTATCAAGTAATACACAAGCCCAATTAAGGAACTGGAGGGAGGTCGTAGTACTGGGAGTGTGGCTGTGCCTTCCCTATCCGAAGGGGCAAAGTGCTGGGACATGAGTTGAAGGGTCCTTCTTCAGAGTTTGCACGGGTGAGGCTGCACACGGTCTGAGTTTGGAGAGGCAAAGGATTTACCTGGTGTGGGTGACTGAACTGGTGACGTTATTCATCTCTGAGCCAGATTCCTGCAGTCTGGCCTAACTTTGGCCTTCTTTCCTATTTTTCACGAGCACCTTTCTTGGATGTATTCACTGTGTGGCGGTGAGGGGTCGTGTAAAAGGGGCATTCAGCATGAATGTGGTGCGTGAAGCACTCTCAAATTTATTGCACCCTGTCTTTCTCATTTGAGGTTTTGTTGTGTTCTTGCAGACACAAATGTAGAAATATGTGCAAATATGATACACCTGCCAGGACTGGCAATAACAAACAGCTCCTCTGCAGGGTTTGTAGTCCCAGGTCAGGGTTATTTTTAGGCAACAGTGGGTAGAGGTCACCAAAATTCACCTTCAGGCTCTTCTGTATGGGGTATTCCATTTCTCCCATTCTCCTTCTTTTTTCTTCCCTGCATCTCACCAAAGAAGTATCTTTGTTCGGGTCTATATTTTACCAGCTTTAAAAGAACCAAAACTTCACTTGGTTCTGCCTTAACTTTAGGAAGTCCTTTAAAAGCAGACCATAGAGGTTGACCGCACCAGGAAAAGACCACTGTGCCACCTTGATTAGTTTGTGTGCCCGACCTCCTCTTCCTCTTAACTTCAGCTACTGCTTCTTGTCATCTTTGATTTTATCTTTTTCTTTTCTGTTGTTTTCCTCTTTTTCCTTTCCTGTCTATGAAGATTTGTGCTGCCTGACACGATCACCTCCCAGTGCTGTTTGAATCTTAATGCGAGATTACAGTCCCTCTTCAGACCGGTACGTCTCTCTCAATGTAGGATGTCCAAAGAAAAGATGTTTTCTAACTCTGGGTCCTGGAAATTAAAACCAACATGTGGATGTGTTTCTTTATCCAGACACAATGTAAGCTTGAGTGGAAATGAAACCCCAGCATGGGTGCTCGTATCTTGTCTGGCGTTGGGCTAGTCAGGGCACTTCTCTGCAAACCTCCTCCCTGATAAAAAGGGATGCTCTGCACCTTTCTGTCCCTCTCACTTATTTTTTTCCCCTATTCTATTTTTTTAAGAACTGATTTCCTTAGGGAGTTGTTAATGTTCAGGGCTTTTTTCCCTGACATTTTGGACAATGATGTGACAACACAAGTGCATCTATTACTCTTCTGCTGGGAGCTGACTAAAGAAAAGGACTTGATGGATAATGGCCACATTTTCCAGCAGCGCCTGATGTATATGTGAGAAGAACGCCTGAGTGACCTGCATATAAAACCAAACTATGTTGGGCACGCAGCCTGAGCACAGAACTAGGAGAGAAGGCTGAGAACAGGTAGCCTTTCATCATGAATTCCTTATTTTGCTCCCACTCTCTCTGTTGCTGGAAATCTGGTGCTTTCTGTGTTGTTGCAGCAGCGTAGGTTGTGGTGTGGGAATCTATACTCTCTCCTTCATGGAAAGAGGAGGTGAAGGGCAGCAGAGTTGTATGGCATGGGGAGCTTTGAGAAAAAGAGGTTGTACAATTGAAAATAGAGCATCACTTCACCTTTGGCTGCTAAAGAAAGCTGATTCTCCTTTGCCTTGAGTAGTCAATTTACACTTGTGCAAATTGAATGTAACACAGCACTAGCTGGAGCTTGTATTTGGTACTTCTGTGGGTGCCTACAGCCGTCGGGGAGAAAGCTGGAAGCTGCTGGGGCTGGCTGGGGCTCTGGACCTAGGAGTCAGATAGCCGTTTGAGCATCATGTCCCACAGGGGCCCCTTGCCTTGGCAGGTGAGACACGCTGGCTAGGATGCCATGCATTTGGTGGTTTGCTGGGTGCTGTGTGCCTTTTGCTGAAGCTGACACCGCTCTGCTTTATATTCCACAGCGTAGACTTGCTAAAGCTGATTTTGAGCTCATGCAGTGGGGAGGGTGTGGGGAGGGAGGAAGGGGCATAGCAGGGGGAAGTGATGGGATGCTCTCTCCTCCCTGTCCCTCGGCACATCACTTAGGCACAGTCCCCCAGAACAGTAACTCATGTTTCTTTCCGTGTCTCTTTCTCTGCAAAACCACTATGAGAAATGATCAAGGATTCAAATAGCTTTCATGGAAATGGAGAAGGAAAAATGTAAGAGTGCTTTTACTAAAAGTGTAAGAAGGAGGGTAAAACCAGCTGCATTTTGCACCTGGAGAACCGGGGTGCAGGGAGAGGATGGAAGGCAGTTCTGCTTCACAGCTGGATCATTCTTTTGAGCAGCACATCAGGGGTCTGTTGCAGGGTGGGAATCCCCAAACGTTTGCTTTGCTGAACTGCTCTGAAATATAATGAAAATACATAATTTTTAAATGACCTATTGGCTAGGGAGTAGCTTACAGATGAGATTTTTGTGGCAGAGTGAAGTCCATTTCAGTCTTGATGTTGCAAGAGCCTGGGCTACTGTCTTTGTGTCAGGAGAATTAGGTGCTCTGAGCAGACCTTGAGTGTTTAGTTTCCACAGGAAATACACTCGAAAGTGTTTGTAAACAAGTGAGAAATTGCAGTGTGCCAGCAGAAAACAGTAACAGAATGGAAACACAGAGCCCAGGTTGAGTACCTGTTTCTGGAGCACATTTTCTATGAATAATTCAGCTGGCTGCTCCGTACTTTGGATTTGCCATCTTTTCAGGGGCAGTCCCTCACCCTTAGGTGGGATTTTGGGAAGATCAGTATTTTGCCAGATATGAGGTAGTCAGGGCTGGGCCACACCAGAGACACCAAAGAACATCTCTATATCATACATAGATGTACCAGAGAAATTAAAGTGCCTTCTGTAGCCCTGCCTGCTATTGTATGTGTTCTTCAGTTTGCATAAGGCAGAACTGTCTGAAAAACTTCCTTTTCTCTACTTAATGTAGATTACAACTGTAATAATGTTTACTTCAAGTGAAACAGGGTGTTGTAGCTGTGATTGGCACCTGCAAATCCGCATGGTTTCAACCTAAAGAAAAAAAAAAATCATGAAAATATTCTGCAAAGAAATGTTGTTATCCCTTATGGCTTATTATAGAACATTTTGCCAAGAAACTTGTGGCTGTAACGAGGAGGTTGATATACTTCCCCACTGTCACAGCTTTAAAACCTAATTGCCCCCAGGTTTCTTGATTATCTCCCACACAGCTCTCACGTTGCCCCTTAGAAAAAAATGAACTGACATCACATGCCCAAACTTCAAAAAGGGTTTATTTTGGTTTTTTTTCTGGGAACAGGCAAAATTGTTATCAAGCAGTCTCTGGTGTGTTTACCAAACTTGTTGGAATATTGCACTGAATTGGGCCCCTGTTGCTTTTATATCACAAGATAAGCAATTATTCAAGTTTCCCATCACACTCGGGCATTACCACACTAGGGCTCCTGCCAATATTTTGTACTTACTGCCTACATATGTAAGAATATTATTTAATAGTTGCAGCTGGAATAGGGGCTCTGTTATCCTGGGATGTAATCCTCTGTCTCGCTGCAGGAAAGGTGTCCTCAGAGCCCTCGCTGCCTCCTGTTATGTCCCCTGTAGAATAGGAGCGGTAATGCTGTCCTTTTCATATTGCATGTGCTGAGTGCTTCATCCTGGAACAATGCGTTGCCGCTGTTCAAAATGGGCCTATTTTCCAAGAAAAAGAAAAAGGTAATATAGGAATAGTGAAAATAGCTCATTTTCTGAGCTTTTAACAAGTCCGAACTCTCTTCCCAAATAACTGAATATAGTTTTCCCTTTAATTGGAGGTGTTTCCAGCCTATCTTGTTCCTTAGAATAGTCCCTGATTGATAAGAAGGATTTTCAAAACAGTAATCGCCCAGCTCCTTTCGACTTTTGGTAGGAGTTTAGCTGCTGATTTCCCTTTGTGGCTTTACTATTAATCTCCCAAGCAGATAGAGATAGATGTGCCACACATCCCTGGTTCCGACATAGTGGCCATCTGAGCTCCTCTGTAGCCCTAACCATAGCACCAACATGGTTTAATGATTTGATGAACCGTGCTGGGCTGAGCAGGATCGTTATGCTTGAGGTTGTTTAGTGGCTCAGGGGGAAAAATGGCTTGGTTTTAGGTTCCACCTGTCATTCTATGCTCCTGCAAGGCTTAAAAAGAGATTTTACAATGGTCAAAACAGGTGTGAGAGAGAAAGAACACTTTGGACTTCGAAAAGCTTCCAAAAAGCTGTGTATTTTGTCAAATGCTTTCTGGACTAGCTTGTTCCTTAGTATATAGGAGGTATGGCTGTCAGGAGTGAGTTTCGGCTTAGAGCTGTTGCAGGACTTTGGCCTCATAGTCTGGTCCAGGGCTGGTAGAGATGAGAGGATGGACAGAGAGACCGAGGATGCTTTTTCACCAGGACCTCACCAGGTACTCACTCTGTCTCTGGAGCTTCCTGGCCATGGCCTGAGCTCTGCTGTCTTACCCTGGTGCAGTGGGAGATTGGAGATGGCAAAGTTTTGAGATGAGTTTACTTTGAAAACAAGTTCTCTGCTGTCCTCCAAATGCTTTATGTTTATTTTAGAAAAGGGGAAAATCAATCAGCTAACTAAAAACAGCATTGTGATGACAAGTAAGTGATGCTTAGCCTGTTCTAGAAGGCTTCGTTGTGTGTATCACTTAAGTGTTTTTGTTTGTGCGAATTCTAAAAAGGAATAAAGCTTATAGCCTTTTGGAAGCCATGCTGAGACTGAAACAGCCAAGGAAGGAAGGAGTAAAATGCCCCCAAACCCACGAGCAGAGAGGTGAAAAGCAAGAGAAGAGTTTTGCAGGCCACTAACTGTGAATTAGGGAGACATAAGTGGTTGGGTCACTAGAATCACTCAGGGTGATGAGACAGTGAAACATGTTGCCCAGAGAAGTTGTGAGTGCCCCATTCCTGGGGGTGTTCAATGCCAGGCTGGATGGGGCTTTGTGCAGCCTGGTCTAGTGGGAAGTGTCCCTGCCCATGGAAAGGGGGTTAGAACTAGATGATCTTCAATGTTGCTTCCAATCCAAACCATTCTATGATTCTATGATGATTCTATGAATTGGCAACCTGAGTATTGTAGGAAAAACTTAATTCCTTGTCTTGTTTTAACCCAGATTTTTCAGCTGTGCAGGTTTGAGGGGAGCAACTTCCATCTCCCTTCTGAACAGCCCTATGGGAATCCTCATTTCCATCATGGAAAATTTGCAAAGGGCCTGGTTAGAGCTAGATGTGCAATGACCCACATGAGACTCATTTTCCTTCTTTCTGTGGCAAGATTGCAGTAGGCTGAAACAGTGCAAGGTGTTATCAGGAGGGAATCCATCCGCTGCGTGCATCCTCAAGGAGCTGTAAGCTGTGGGCAGGAGAGGGATTTGCGAGGCCGTCAGAGCTGGGATGAGAGGGCACATGGCACATGGTCTTCAACCAAGTAACCCACCTGATCTGCATCGGGAAGGTGGGCAGAGGGTTTTTTTGGTTTGGTTTTTTTTTTTAATCTTCTCTGAAGGTGTAGAGGGAATTAGTCATTGCTGGAATGAACTAACCATCCACCTGATGCCTGGTGCCTGGGCAAGGGGAGAGGGACAGCATGGCTGTGAGCGTAAGATGCAGCAGGGTGACAGCTGGCAGAGGTGCATTAGCGTGATGGAAATCCTGTAAATGGAAATGCTTGCAAGTGAGGAAAGATGAAAGTGTGTATATGCTTGTAGAAGCCTTGTTATCGTGTTATCTTGGATCTTTAGGGACAAAATAGCCACTCATGCATGGAGTGTAAACAGACACACAGTATGTATAAATAACACGTGGAAGAGGAGCTTCTGAATGCAATTTCCATCTTTATTTAAAAACCTGCTACTTAGGCAAATTATTATAATTCCAGTGACACTAACTAATCCGTCAGTAATTAGGATGGGAAATGGGAATATATTCCACAGAAATGATCTTGATATTTCACCAATCCAATTGTACAACAGTCTTCTTGAAGAATAAGCTGTCATTTGCCCAGAAATTTTTTTTGGGGAAGGCTATAATTTAGCTGATTAAAAAAAATAATCAAGAAAATTCCCCTGGAGAACTCCATGTTGGGTTGAGGACACCAAGTTTAGAATAATATGAGTAGTCGTGCTTTCGCTGCTTTTACTATATCTTGGTTTAGTGGTGCTGATATTGTAAATAGTTATAATAATTCCATCTTTCCTCAGCATCAGTGGCGTCCTGTGAGCTCAGCCTTTCTCCCAGCTCAGTGAAGCCACGCGGCCACTGATTTACCGTAGATGCTACTGCTGCTCCCTTTGGAGGGCTCTTCTCTAGCAAGGCAGAGGCACACTCTTGCTGAATTTAAAAGAGTGGCTATTTATCAAATGGTTTTCAAGAGTCTAAATTGCAGATGGACTTCTCTGTGCTTGTGGTTACAGCTTTGGTAAATGGAACACATTGGATAAATGTACTGTTTTGAGAGAAGAAAAAAATATTTGAATGTGTTTCTGCCTTGTTTACCAAGTGCTGACAATGCATTTACCCCCGCTTAGGTAATTAAAAATTAGATTCATGCAATAATCCCACTTTACATCAAAATAGCCCTTTTGGCCTTATGCTCTTGAGCACATTGGAACAACTTTAAGGAAATGCTTTAAACTGCACTTGTGAAAACACTGAGGAGCTGCAGCTTTGGGGTCAAGCCTCCTCTAGCATCCAGCACCAGGTGTGCCCCACATAACCCAGAACATCTGCCTTTCCGTGTATGCAGTTTGCCAAAATAACAATAAAGGAGTGCCAGGAGAAATGGTTCAGAGAGCAATGGCACAACCAAGGGAGAAGAGGAGTGGAGTTCCCAGTGCTGGGAGCATTAAACCTTGTCCTTTCTCATGTGCCAACCCTGCAGCTGTGACTGCTCACTTTTTATCTGCTCCTCAACATGCTGAAGGGACCAGCTCCTCTGTCCAGGAAAATCTGCTTTGTAATGCCAGGCTCAGTATTTTGCACAGACCGTGGTAATCAAACAAGTTTGTTCCTTGGCTTTGCTCTCTATGGGGAGTAGATTAACATCACCAGGCGTATTTCACTCGCAGCCCAAAACAGGTTTTAAATATCTGTTTTGGAGGAGTAAGGCAAATACAATTCCTGCTTTACATCATGTGGCCCTATTGAAGCAGGTCATTGTCAATGAAAAATTCTCTCACTAACCTTTCAAAATGGGTTTTCTGTAATTCTAGTTCTGCTGAAGGGTAAAGCTGTATACAGTAATTGAATCAGTGGTGCATGCAGACTGAAAATTTGCAGGATGAAATTATGGGGCTATAATGGATTGTCTCTGTTATCCTCTGTCTGTTCCCTCTCTTGTATCTTCTCTTTGCTTTTCCTTCTTCTCTTATTTCTTGGTGTTGGAATTGGATTCTGAAAGGCTGGATGGGTTTAGTGAGGAAAGCTGAAATTGCAGTTAAGGAAAACCCAGATTTGTAATCTGTTTTGAATTCTTCACCTCCTAGTGTCCTGGTCATCATTGCTGTCTAAATTAGGATGAAGCAAATATCTTGCTATTAAAAATATTATTAAAAGTAAATTTAAATCTTCAGTAGAGTAGAGCAGGGCACCTCATATGGGTGTTGAAAGGGAGCCCCTTCAGTGTCGGAGTGATGCTCAGATTCTGCTGACTTGGGAAGAAAGGCAGTGCTGTGGTGCTGAGGGACATTTAAAACCCCAGGCCAACGGAGCTGAGCTGAAAGGGCATCTTTTTCGGCAGGCCTGAAGTATAATGATGCCTTCAAAAAGCAGCACATCTTCACTGGGATGTAGAGAGAAATCCAAGGTTTGTCTGCACCTAAACGACATGCTCTGCTTCTGTACTTGCTGTGTGGGCTGCAGGTCATGCCATCGCATGGGCCAGGGAGCCCAGGGTGCAGCACGGATGGATTCTCCTCTGTGGAAATCAGGAGCGAGAGCATGCACAGCTGCTGCTTCCTTCTCAGATTTCAGAACTGTATCTTTTTGGTGCCTGCTGTAATGTAAAGGTTATTCAGTCTCTTGTTTTAGGATGCATTCCTTCCTGATACGATGCCTGATTGCAACACGTCTCTCAGCATCCTAAATTTCTTGACAGTTTTAACTTTAATTCAGGGAATTTTGCTGCAGCATCCAAGTTGGGCCAGTAGCGGGTGTTGTCCCAGTCAGGTTTCCTTACCCCAAACTAATGGGAATGGTGCCTACATCTTTTCAGCTTTAGCATGAATTATTTCAAATGAGTTTATTTCCCTTGCTTTAGGGTGTCTGGGAAATGTACCACTGAGCAAAGTTGTTCTTTCCTTTTTTCTTTTGGTTGTTCTTTCCTTTTCATTTTGGTGGTTCTCTTGCCTTACTAAAGCCACAAGCCAAAAGCTCACCTTAGCAGTGCCATACTAGACCTAGGCTGACTAGTTTCCAGGCCCAGACTTAAATCCCCATTTATTTAGCAACTGCTAAACCAACAGACACTGCTTTCCAAATGCCAAATGAATTGTAGATGCTGGAAAAAAACTAATAATTGAGTTTCATCAGGGTTTGTCTGGGTGAAATAGGAGCCATGTCTCGGAGAATGTGGTGCCCCAGCGCACAACCCTGAGAGAAGGCCCCCAGGAGACTGGTTTTGGCAGAGCTGCGGCCAGAGATCATGGCTTAGGATTGCGAGCAAAGCAACAAGGTTCTGATTAACATTTTTTTCCCCCCTATTTTTACAAAAGAAAGTATGCTGTGATCATATTTGGGGAGAAAAAGGGCTATCCCCAAAAATATAATGCTGTGATCACATTCTCTTAGTACTGCAAATAATCCAGAAAAGCTCTGATTTCTCGCTAGTCACGTGAAAGAAGAGAAAACAATTGCAATTGTTTATTTCCTACTGAGGCTGAACTGCATCTCTCCTGGCACTTTGGCATCTCAAAGCCTTCACTTTGCACCTCTGAAATCTTTCATCTCCACACTCTGAGGGATGTCTTATATCGGTCCTTTTGGCCATCAGTTCTCCTGACATGGTGCTACATTGAACCAGCCTTTCCAGGAATGTCCTTTGCTGCCATTTGTAATAAATCCCACTGTACTGAGCAGAAAGACTTACACGGGGCCTAAATTCAATTCTGATATGAAAAGCAAATTCAACCATGAGATCTCTTTTTTTTCTTTTTTTCTTCNGGATTTAAAAGTAGGGCTGAAAGTTTTAGATCCGGACGAGTGACTCTCCTTTCCTTTCATTAGCAAATGCCTTTTATTTAACAATAAATATATAAATAAATAACAAATCCCTCCTTTTGGTGTTTCTGCCTCATATGCCTGTGTCACAGCCTTTTTTCCTTATAATTAATCAACCCATATCTCTCATACAGCTCTGCTTGTCAGCAGGGATTAAAGCCCTGACAGTATTTAATCATCTTGTATTTCATAGAAGACTAACAATCTCCCTTTGCTTTCTCTTCCCTCCTTTTCCTTTCATTTCCTTGTCTTTTCTGGGTATGTAGCAGAGTGTCTGCTCTGACTGTCTGAAGTTTTTATATAGGGAGTGACAGGTATAAAATTCTTTTCTTGGCGCTTTTCTTCTGTGACCCATGTAATTCCCTCATGAGATCATTTGCTGTGACATTTTGGGTGTACCGTGACCTACCCTGTTAGCACAGAGGTCCACCAGACACCAAGGCTGTAGGAGTGTGCACTGAATCATATTTTACCGTGACTTTTTTTTTTCTCTCAGCAAATACACTAAAGCTGGGAACCAAGTGGGTTGAATAACTAGACCAATTATTATTTCATTTTTCTGGGGCTATTTAACAGTTTAAACTGTTTCTAATAAATGTGACCAACTTGGGCACCGACTGGGATTCATTTTATTAATCTAGGTATCTCGTGCAATTAAGGATCTCAACGGTTGAAAGATCCCCTCCATAATCAAAGGATGGAAACAGATCCTTGCTTTAGGCACCATACTTCTATTTTAAGGCATACATCTCAGTGGATCAGATGACTCATAGCCTAGAAAGGCTTCTTCATCTCCATTGACTGTAGAGGATATTTAAATAACTTGTCCAAATAGAGATGTTTTCATTATAGATGTAGAGTGAGAAGAATGGCATGATGGGTCTTAAGTCCTTGCCACATCCACTGGATGGCTATCCATTTCTGCCCCACTGTGGTGTGGGAGACTGATGAGTGAGCTGAACGTGGTCCCACCCTCCTGGATTTGGAGGAGCTCCAGGGGACCCCCCAGTTGAGTGCTGGGAAACACAGAGGTATGAACCTGAGGTGTTGGCTCTCTGCAGAGGGAAACGCTCTGTCTTCTCCTTTTGTTGCCATTTTCCCAGGGTATGGATTGCTAATTCTTCAGACTTCAGTCAAAACAGTCACTATCTTAATTTAATTAGACACCCTTTTTAGCATGGGTGATGTCAGATATTGTAAGGTCTGTAGATCGAATGAATTGAATGTATTCCATTTCACTTCAATTTGTAGGTTAAGCATGTTGACCCAGGGTAGCTTTCATATGGGAGATTGCCAAGAAATCCCAGGCATCATCAATGCAAATGGCATTTTTATCCCTCCGTACCGAATATCACGCTACTGGAATGTGTTTGCTTTCTCTTGCTTTGCTGTACTGATGGATTGAAAGCTGGAGGAGGAAAGGAAAGAGAGAGAGAGGAAGAGACTTAAAATAAGAAAAGCAAATTATTTTCATGTTCTAGGTAAATGTTTTCTTCCTGCAGGATAAAGCCCTATTTCTAACAGGGTTAGAAAGCACCAAGAGTGGTCCTAGGGGTAGCAGTGTGAAAATTTGGATGCTGTTGAACCCTAGATAATTTTTTTTTCTCCCCCTCATTTCAGAATTATCCTTTACTAATTCTTGCAGTAGAAAACAGCCTCTCGTCTTTGGCCTCTTTTAAAATCAGATGGAGGATTAAATATTTGGTTACAGCTTTGGTAACACAAGTTAAAAACAAATCAATCACAACCATTGCTGAAAACTGGGTGTTTTACTTGGTTGACTCTGAAATAGCTCAGTAGCGCAGTGATAACGAAAGAACAAACAGATCAAAGGACAGTGAAGAATATAATATTTGCCGATTTCTTGTAATTCTCACATGGACAACTTCAGGTCAACAGACTGAAAATCCATGCCTAAAAGCAACCAAGTAGCTCTTAAAGGGAATTAGCACATGCAGGAATCCTAGGGACAAATGCTTGGTTTGTGTTGTATGGGCTGTCAGACTAATAATCAGAATGGCATTTTTTGCCTAAAATCTTTTTGATCAATACAGTATGCTTCATTTTCCTTCCAGAGCTGAGTCAAATGCATGTTTGTTTTATGAAAAATAGCATAACCAACAGGTTAAGGTAAAAGCTAACTGTGGTACCGGAAGGTGGTGCTTTTTTAAGGGGAGGATTTATGATGTTTATACCTCAGTTTATAAAACAAAGAGCACAAGCAGTGGTTTTTAAGCATATTTGCCAATAAAAAAAAAAAGAGCTAGGAAGATGTAATATAAGAATTAGGAAAAGATAAATGCAAACATCACTTAATTGTGAAAATGAATTCTATCAGCAGAGTGATACAGAAAGAAAACATCCGTTAGCGAGGAAGGGGCATTGAGGCAAAGGATGTTTGTCATCTCAAGTGACAATTAGATGAGTTTTCAAACAGAGCAGGGCAAAGAAGGTAAAAATATGCAAGAGAAGAAAATGAGGCAAGAAGAACTGAAGGAATACAGAGCAGGCTTTTGCAGGTCTGTTGGCCCAATTTGTGCTTTCACGCCTTTCTTAGCATACAAACGTCCCTGAAATGAATAGCCTGATTTGCTCTCATTATTGTACAGCCCTGCGAGTACCCTGCTGGGTAAATCTGCTCAGCAGCAGAACCTGAAACCAGCCGTGGGACTGGACAGAAGGTGATGCAGTGGCCCAAAAACTCTACTACATTGGATATGTTTGTTCCCTGCCTGCTTCCCAACGGGCTGTGGAGGAGGCAGCAGCAGCCAAACAAGGGTTTGCTGTTCTCTGAGCTCAGATCCATGGTCTGTTGAGCACAAGGATTTGCAAAGGCTCATGAATGCAGCAGTCTCTCCCATAGTTTCCCCCCTCAATCCATTCGCCTTTTCTCAACCCCCCCTGCCATGGGCAGGGATGCCTCCCACTAGACCAGGTTGCTCAAAGCCCCTTCCAGCCTGGCCTTGAACACCTCCAGGGATGGGGCAGACACAACTTCCCTGTGCAACCTGTTGCCACGTCTCACCACCCTCAGAGTAAAGAATTCCTTTCTAATATCTAACGTCTGATATCTTTCAGTTTAAACCATTGCCCCTCATGCTATTGCTACACTCCTTGATAAAGAGTCCATCCCCATCTCTCCTCTAGGCCCCCTTTAAGTATTGGAAGGGGCTATAAGGTCTCCCCAGAGCCCCCTCTTCTGCAGCCTGAGAGAGAAAGCACTTCTCCATTTCTCTGTGGTTCTCTTTGCACAGAGTTCTTGTCCTGGGAATCCTCTCATTTTTCTTCAGGAAGAGAAATTCAAACCCAAGTTCAGTAGGAGGACAGGTGTTAGCCAGGCTTGGGTTTCAGCTCAGCTCCTTTGAAGAGCATCTTAGTGGTAATCAGGCCTGAAGCAGATACTGGGACATCGTGGTTAAGCTGTTTGTGTGACATAGATGGGGACAGGGAACATCTGTGCTCCCCAGGCATGCACTCACACTGTGGGTTACACTCGGTCCTCAATAGGTACCAGTACTTGAAAATAAGTCTTTAGTTGCTCTACAGAAAATCAGACAGGGGCATCACCCTGTCAAGCTGTTTCAATTTCTGGAAATTTAGTCTGTTTTGAAGATTTTATTGAGACTTAGAAGTGGCAGCAAATTCATTCAAGATGACTTTCAGCCGCTTGAGCATATTTTTTAGAGCTTGCTTCTTGTTCTAGGTGTTTGGGTTTTTTTTTTTGTTTGTTTGTTTGTTTGTTTTTTTAAGTGTTGGATAAGTAAACTGTTAATGGTGCATTTGTTTGTAACACCCTTTCAACTGTCAAAGTCTGGCAGAAAATGAATGCTCTGCAGGACAAGTGGCCGTTCAGTCACAGGTCAAGTAGGGATTCGAGCTCCAAAAGCTGAGTGATCAAATACTGTGGCTGTGGTTTTGATCCAGCTTCTAGCAGCTCTGCACCCATAATTAGTGCTATAAAAGAGACGGGAAAGTCAAAACTTCTGTAGTTTTACAAAAAAGTGAAATTTGGCCCAACTCAACACAGTTCAGTTACAGCCCTCGGGGCTGGACTCTTACAAACCTTAGAAAATTCTCAGGACTGTAAGCCAGGGATGTTCCTCTTATTTTGGGATTAATATACTTAGAATTTTTGCTTGTGAAATGCTAGAAAATTTAAATTATTTAATATTTATTTCCTTGTCCTCTTTTATTCTACCTGTCTTATTAAAAAATAAGAAAAAACCCCAAACCGCAAAAAGACCACACCAAAAATAGTTGCACAGGAACCAGTAGGGTATGTTCAGACTTGAAGTCAGCACCTGCAAACTATGATTCCATTGTACAGAAAGGTTACAGGGAAGACCTGTGTGGTGATGCTAGGTGGGACAATTTCCATTTGGGGGGCAAGTGACAATTTCAGGGTCTCTTCTCCGTCGTAAGGAGTCTAATTAAAAAAAAAAAAAAAAATCTTTTTGAGCTGTTAGACTGCAATCGGTCTCCTCTCTGTGATACACACCAGAAGTAAAGATTTTATGGTCTGCAGCTCTGCTGTTTCAATCATGTTTATACATCATTTATTTCAAATTAGTGAGGCCTAGCAGGAGTCCGGAAATTTGCATCTGCTCCAGCATCAGGGCCAACATAGGCAAAAATGGAGCAAAAGCACAAGGACTGCTAAGAATCCATATAGTATTGGATATAGTAGTACTGCGTTCAGGAATACCTTTAACTCCCCTTTTCTGTTAACCGAACCGACTGCGTGGAGAGTGTGTTAACGTGGAAGCTGCTTTAATTTTTGGGGCAGTCGGGAGAGTATTTTTGGTTGCTGGTGGTTCTCGCAGCTGCCCGGAGCTGTGCTGGGTCACAGCGCCTGGTGATCTGCTTACTGGTGTTCTGTGTCATGCCAGGAGCTGCCTGAACAATACGTTAATTATACATTCCTGTGCATTTCTCGTACAGATTATCATGCTAGCTTAATCTTTTGGTTTGGTTATGAAATTTGCTAGATGAAATATCGCTTGTGTTCTTTCTATCGGTGAAAGCCCACATGTAATCCCCATGTCCCAAGCACACGTCCTGATTATCTGCCTCATTCATAACCGCTACTTAGATAATTATTTTGCATTTATTCTAATTGCTGGTGTCACTGTTTTAAAAGCAGCTAACCCGTTGGTGGATGCTCTGGTTTAGACCCATCTGCCATTCCCTCTCAAGTGCCAGGTTGCCAGTTTTACAAACCCATTACCAGTTTCTGTACAGACACGACTGTTCGGGGCTGGCCTGGGCTTCTGTATGGTGCACATTAATCACAATTTCACTATGTAAACAAGAACTTGTATTTCATGCCGCATACTGTTGCCCAGCTTAGGCTGAATGAAAGATTTCATTTTAGTATAAACACACCTGAGGCTCTGAAAACAATGTAACCTGATTCTACGTTCTGTAGAGTACATCACCTTACTAATTAAACGTCTGCTCTCACGGTTGATGATCGTTACTTTTTATAAAGCCCTGGAATGCTATTAAGCAGGTCTGGAATGGTGGTGTGTGGTTTATTATGTTTTTTCAAATTGTTTCCTGCCGATTTTTTTTCTGCGATTTCATTGTATTGAAGAGTCACTCTTTGCTTCTCAGTTAGGGTTTTCATAGAGTAAATCTGCAAGTATTGTTTATAGTTGAAATGTTCTCAATTGTATATTTTTTTGAACAGCTTGGATTTAATAGCTGTTTTATGTTTGGAATAAACAAGTGAAAAAAAAAGAGTAAAGGGCTATGAATCAACAAAAGGAAAGTAAAAGCAAAGTCCTTAGAGAAATAAGTAACAAAACTGTACAGCTTCTAACCCAGAAAATCCGTCACTCTTTTTGTCCGTGTGTATGCTTCTGCTATTATTTTGCTTTGATTCACGTGTACTTCAGGGACTCTTTCATGCTGACTCTAGGTAGGAGCTATCAATAGAGCTATTACAAGACAGAAAACACAGAGCCTGTTTCAAGGATTCAACTTTTTTTTTTTTCCCCCCCTACAATTTTGCAAATAAACAAGCTGTAGCACGTTACTTGGGCATAGAGTTATCCAGATTTAAGAGAAGCTGGATATTAGTATAGGTTAAAAGAACATCTAGGGTTGCAAAAGCAAAGACTTAATACTTGTAGAGCAACCAAGAAAATTGAAAAGAATAGAAATATTCCATTTCCAGAGAATTACATGTTCTTTTACACTGGAAATTAGGAAGAGGTTTTCCCATGAGGTTGTCTTTAGCATTTCCTCCACCATCTGCTGCACCACATGCATTATGTTGCTGTTTGAGGTGGTAATGCCCTTCCTTGGTGAAGCCCACCTGCAACTTTGAGTGAACAACCTGCTTTGGTTGAAACACATGTATTGAATGTTCTCTTGGCTGTAAAGTCAGAGAACAAGTAGATTAAACTCAGTGCTGTCCTTTTGGATTAATAATGTTACTAGAGCACGAGGTGCCCTCAATTACTACTGATGCTGGCGGTGCAATAGTATCACCTAGAGGTCCATCCCCTGACACGCAGCAGCAAGGAGAATCCAGACATGCTACAGATGGCAGGAATGTGCTGTAGTATAAAAGACATAATGACTTAAGAGGTAATTATGAATAAAGACCAGCTAAGAATTCTACATATATGAATACAAAACGACTGATGTATCTTTCTATACTGGTATCTTATATATGATTTGTGGTGACCAGGGAGACCCCTTTGTACTGTATTCTCAACCTTTCCCCCTCCCCTCTGCCCCCATCACTTTTAGCAATTCTTAAGTGCAAGCACACGAAAACCATTGCTTTGATCAATAGTTTTTATGGCAAAATCCATAAAACAAAACAGTCCCTTTATACAACTCAGAACAAGTAATTTCGACTACAAGCCCTGACACAACTTCTGTTGAAGCTTGGCTGGAGGATGATGCTCTAACATGCAAAGTGGAGTTGTCTCACATTGACATTTAAATATAATCATAGGAGTAGATGGTTGAGAGCCCAAAATGAAGCGAGAGCCATGAGCAACTAACGTGCTGGCAGAAGAGCTGATGGGAAGGACTGCAGTGATTGCAAATGAAGCCTGTCCAGGAGGTAATGTGATTAGTGTTTTCTAAGAGCAAAGTACGTTGCAGAAATCAAATGAAGCCTGAAGTGAGATGGAAGGGGGTGGGGGGGAATCCCATAATTCCTCTAGTTTTATCTAATAAGAGCTTTATCATTTTCAGCTGTGTTTTTTTGGTTTTTTTTTTTTCCAGCCTTGTGCTGGGGGTGTTTGAGAGTTATTATGAGATTTGAAAGAATGCTGAGTTTTTGATCTTGTCACGACTGAAAGTACTTTATAAATGTCAGAGTTGGTGCATGAAAATCTGGGACGCTGCTCAGCTGCTTCGCTTGCGAGAGCTCGGCTAATGAGGCCACAAGAGAGCAGGCTGCCAAGCAGCCCGGCGCGGTGGCCCTGCTTGGTGAGCCCCACGCTTCAATACCCCTTCCAGAAAGGGAGGAGGCGCCTCATGTATGATGGTAAACAAATTTGCAAC
Organism: Nycticryphes semicollaris; assembly: GCA_013400055.1. Lineage (NCBI taxonomy): Eukaryota > Metazoa > Chordata > Aves > Charadriiformes > Rostratulidae > Nycticryphes > Nycticryphes semicollaris. The sequence goes on from VXBJ01006628.1 coordinate 922,459, forward strand.
CTGAGAATGTATATTTTTGTGCTTCTGTCATACTTGGGAGTGTTTACAGGGGTGCAGGTTTTGTGTTGGGGAGCAGAGTTGTGGTTACCTCTTCTCCCTGACCTTGATTCTCAGGACGGGGGGGTAGACGTGTTGAGGGCTTATTGGACTAAGGCATGTGTGGATGGTAGGACCTGTCTGCATCCAAACTTCCTTAGACCAGGACAGGATGACAGGAGTGAGGTGTCTGGAAGGGCCACATGAGGAATGAGGCTGTGTCAAAAGATTTGCTAGGTTTGGGAAGGCTTTTAATCCAAGATAAACCAAATAAATAATGTTGTGTGAGGTGCGTCCTTCGCACCAGCAGACACTGAAAAGGTCAAGTGCCTAAAGTTAGATGGGACATGGTAAGTCTTTCTGGATGCCTTCTATGAAGTTTCATAAACGTGCAACTTTCTAAACCCTCAGCAAGGAGTGTGCTTTTTAAAGAACAATAGCTAAAAATGTTCACAGTCTATTTAAGGGGAACAGGGCAGTTGTTACAGGAGATCTTCAGCCACATGCCTGAATAACTGGTTTATTTTGCAGATTTTTGGTAGATCGATTAAAACATTTGCAGATGACACAGAGACAAGAATGTGCAAATCCCAGTGAACACTCTGGAATCCCTAGAGGATCAGGAATTTGGGAGATGAATATGATTCGATCACTCTGGCCCTCTCTCCGGTGTCTCTCATGGTAAAGGAGCAGGCAAACAATGATTTGGAATTTATGTTCACCACAAAATGAATCTTTGATCCCGAGGCAATGAACAGTAAAAAACCAAGCAGCAAAGAATCAAATGTTATGGGAGCCCAAATTAAAACAAAACCTGAGATTTCTAGTGGGAATTTTGTATGGCTTTTCACAAGCAGAATCTCAGATGCGTCGACCACTTTCAGTGTGATATTTTTAACAATTACATGTCCAAATATATGTAATTACCAACAGTAGGATTTTTGTCAGGAATGACTGCACTAAGTTTAATTTAATGTACTCAGCCTTGTAATTGTTTTTTTTTTTTTTTTTTAATCTTGCTGTGCGGATGAAAGAATTTTTTTTTCTGCATAGGGTTTATGTTCTATATCCTCCCCAAATCACACTTTTAAGACAGTTTTGTTTTGCAACATCTCTGAAAAGCTGGCTTATTAGCAAGGCAGTCCATGCCAGATTATTTTAATATTGATAGACTGTATCAACAGTTGAGATAAAGATGCGTTCCTTGTGCTGTTTTGTTAAGGTTTAGTGGGACTAAATCACAAAATATTGCTTTGCTTGGAAATTGAATTGAAAGGATCCATCTGTGGCAGGATTACTTGTTTAGAGAAAGCTCTTCTTGCATTCTGAAGATTTTGGTGGCTTTCGCTCGCAGTTTGGGTGCCTGAATGATACCAGGCAAACCTGAAGTGCCTCAGTGCTCCTGTGAGTCAGTATTCTTCAAGCTGCAATCTTTTAAAGGATATTTTCCTCTTTGCTTCCTAAAGCTTCATCATAAACAGGAGATTAGAAAGCAAGCCTGAATTTAGAATTACAATTTTCTGTGTGACATAACCAAGAGGTGCTAGACCTGCTGGTGACAATGCTGGTACCTACTTGTTCTTCTTCGTTCTTTTCAGGCTGCAGATTACTAGGAAAAAATTCTTCACAGAAAGAGTGGTCAGACAGTGGAATAGGCTGCCCAGGGAGGCGGTTGAGTCCCCATCCCTGAATGTATTTAGGAGTTGTTTAGATGTGGTGTTGGGCGATATGGTGTAGGGGAGAACTTTATAGAGTGGGCCTGATGGTTGGACTTGATGATCTCAAGGGTCTTTTCTAACCTGAATGATTCCATGATTAGAATGGCTAGTCCTACAGACAGGGTTTGTTCTTTTCTTTTCCTTTTTTTAAAAACGTTCTTTCCACTGAAACACTTGCATGTGCATTCAGGATATTACTTATTTCATTCTGGCACTTTTAATATGAAACTTGCCAGATCTTTATCCGGGCTTGATAAACGGTTGCCTGTGGGATGTGAACAGACAGTGTGCCACGTTTCTGTGTTTGGTGTTGAAAGTGCCTTTTGGATGCTCGCACCTGGATCTCGAGCTTTTTATATTCACTTTTAGGGGAAGTGAATTCACTTTTTTCAGGAAGTAAGGAGTGAAAAACAAGGCTTTTGTCAGGAGTTTTACATACAATCTTATGCTCTGCGCTGTCCTTGGAATTTTTGTAGGGTTCTGTCAGGCAAATCAGGTTGATCACTACTGACTATGACTTGTTTTGTAGAACAGATTACTGGGTATTTCAGCATGTAACATGTTACAGAGCTCAAAGTTGGCTGACTGATAATCTGCATAACCATATATATATATGCCTTTAGCAGAGTTACAACCGTATACCTTTAGTGTGAGTTACTCAACATATAACTCTGTATTCTTAATCTCTTTTTAAAAAAAAAAAAAAAAAGCAAAAATTCAATAGCTCCTTCTGGAATCTGGAATAAGAAATATTATTGGACATACCTTGTAGCCTGTGTTTCAGAATTTAGAATAAGTCTGGCTCATTGTCTTTCATCCTATATGTCAGGCCTCTGACATTATTTCTTTATGTCTCCTGGCAAGTATTTAACATTCAAGAAGGCTTATATGCCTAGGGGAAAAAAAAAGAAGAAAGAACAAGAGAAGACGACAATTGCAGTGACACAGGTTAAACTAATAGAGGTTAAGGTTTAGAGAAGGTGTTGAAGTGCATTTACGCTTCCCATGGGCTAGTGATTCTTGCCTGGACCATGGTCTGTTGAATCAATATTGCCGTTTTTCAGTGGGTTTCCCTGGAGCCACCCCTGGATGCCCTGAATTTCTGTGCACGTCATTTCTTGTGACCGGGGCAGCTTGAGAACTTTATAGTTCTGGATGGAAATAGAAAACCCAGTATACCTGCTTCTGCTCGTCTTCATCCCCACCTAGCAGCTGGCTGGCTGTACCCTAAGAAATTGTGGAAACTCCATGGCTGCAAACCGGTAGCCCAGGGACAACAAACCCAACCAAGGGACTGCTCCTTCCTGCAGCTTTGGGTAGAGAGGCAGCTGAGATGGGCAAACACATGCCTGCCCTTGTCTGTGAAGCACTCAAGCCTTGCCCCTCTGATCTTCTTGCAGGTTTCTTTTTAAACACTTGGAGTTTTTATACTGTAGCCTGCTGGAATAATTTGCTCTGCTCCCTATTTTTCCTTGACAGCAAACAGGGAAACTTGCTTCCTTGGAGCACAGACACTGAAGTTATCCACTCTTCTTGATCTAGTAGCTTCTCACTGTGGGTCTTGTTTGTGGATGGTAGAATTCATATCTGCACAGGGAAATACAAATTACTGTGTTTGATCCTTGACTGGAGACTTATTTTGAAGACTAATCTTGAACACCAGAACCTGTTACATTTAAGTATGCCGACATGACAGCGGGAGAAGCTTTCCGACATCCTTAGGAGATGGTTTGCCCAGCTGGGCTCTTAAAAATGGTTTTCTTGTATTTTTGGCAAAAGAAAAATGTTTTTGTCGAAGAAAAATAAGTTCTGTGGTCTCATTTTGAATCCTAAAACACAGATATTGATTTCATAAATATAGACAGTGTCCAACTTCAGTAATTTCTTCAATGTATGTTGACTTTATTGCTCAGTTGTTAATGGACAGATTATTTTAAAGCAAAGTGAGACTGTGTTTTGATTATGTCCAGCAGTGGTATTTGCTCCCAAGAGGCAGGAAGAAATTCCCAAACCATTTGATATTCTGGTACTGGTTAGTATTTAGCTGTTACCAGTTAGTTACTGAGTGTCACTGGCAGAAGCGTGCAAGACCCTCAGTCTTTGACACCTGGATATAAAAGTCTCCAAGAAACACATGCTGCACTTTTTTTCTGAGCTGTAGGTCCATCCCCCCAGTGTGTATTTCTGTGTGAGTTATAACCGAAGTCTAGGAACTGGCTGATGCTTTGCTACCTTCTGTGGACAGCTTTTGGCTTTTTCGGAAATATTTTAGCTTCACGCATTCCATAGCTGTCGGTGTGATTCAGAGCATTTGGAAGGAGAGCTTCCTCTTGTATTTGTTATTTGCTTAGCAAAGCTTTGACTTTATGGCTATGCATTTCAGGATCTTTTATGCCAGGGAATCATTTATATTTCAGAGATACGGGAAGGCACCTTGGAGCTTGCTACATGTCTTGATTGTTTTTTAACCTTAGCCCAGTGTGATATCCTCTCTAAAGAATATTCTCACGTAATCCTGCAGGGAAGAATAAAGGTAGCACGGTTGCCTGGCATTAATACTGTAAATCAGAAGTACATAATGACAAGCCTGAGAAGCGTACTAAAAATAATAATAAGACAAGCTTGTTCCTGAACAGTAAATGCCATTAAGCTTTGCTTTGAATTCTGACATCCATCTAAAATCTGTACTCACAACCCACAGTTGTGTGTCGGGGGGCTGTTTGCTGGTTTTGTACTTCAGAAGAGCTGACTTGACTTTATATACTAGTTCAGATGTGGTTGTCCCTGGAGGAGTTCCTTGGCCAGGCTGTAGGAAGATGTTTCTGAGGATCCAAAGAGAACTAATGAGGAAAAACATGGCCAGCGCTGCCCCAGGGGCATTCCTTTCCCTGGGAGAAAAGCAAGGACTGGAGAGGGAAGATGGCCCATTTCATGTGACTGCTAAAGGAGGGTGACATTTTCACAAGCAGGAAAGCTTGGAGTATCCTGATCTCCTTCTCAAGCCCAGCTTACATGGGGCAAGTGTGGTTGTGAAGTAATTAGTGAATATCTCTAGAGAAAAGATTAGCAGTGGGGCTTTCTCAAGGAGTTTGGAAGCCCTGTGTACATTTTTTTCCTGCTGGTGTCCTTCTGGAGGTCTTTCTCAGGGTCTGTGTCACCTTGGCAGGGACAAGGATTTTCCAGAGATACAGCATGTCCATCCCCATCCAGGCCAGGCTGTTCATCTGAGCCTATGCAGGGCAGTTGTGGTGAGAACTGGACGTTCTCCCCTGGATGTTGGGGAGTCGTGCGGGGAGACTTCCCTAGGGACAAGGGTGTCACGGATGCCGGGTGTAGGAATTTGGATTGCACGTTCTGTTATACCTTAAGATAGTGCCATAGTGAGAGGGCACATAAATACCTAATTTATGACTGCATTAGTTGTGCTTGATTCACGTGTCCATTCATAGGGTCTGAGAAGAAACTGTTTGCATTTATAGCTTTTAAAAAATATGGACTTAGGGATGTGTGAAAATGCCGCAGATTCCCTTAAGATGTGAGGGTGAATCACACACTAAAATAAAGGTCCTGCAGTTGCTGAAATGGTGACTAGATGTTCGATTCAAGGCTCTGTGGCTTTCTTCTCCCAACCCTGCTGTGCAATGCAAAACCAGCCCAAAGCAATATATTCCCTGGCAGCTCTGATAAAGCCCACGCATGGTCCTGCTGTATTGCAGCGGCCCCAAGAAAACATAAGGCACAAACAGATTCAGAACTTGGTATGAGCACTGGATGGTGGTTGCCTCGGGGCTTCTGGCAGCCAGAAAGGCAGAGAGGTGGGGACAACATCTGCTTCAAAAACCTGCAATGAATAAGTCAACTTTGGATGAGGCTGCATGGGCAGACTGAGTATGAGGGAGGGGGTCAGTCTGGCCAGACATGGTTTGTATGGAGAAACTGCCAGGGAGTGATCGTGTGAAGCATCTCAGTATCAGATGGGAAGTTATGCACACACATACACACACACACACATATATATATAAAACATCTTGCTTTTTTCCTCTTTGACATGAGTGTTGAAGTGTTGTAAGTCCGTGGCCTTTCTGAGACAAGAAAGCAAGGAAATGATCAAAGCAGTTGCTGGAAATGATAATAATGTAGTATGGTCCTGACAAATCGATGCTGAATAAAGTGATAAGCTTCAGACTGCTCTGGGAGGAGAGCTGCCCCAGCAAGCCTCAAAGGCAGGCTGGCTGATTTAACCATGAACCTAATCAACTGGCTCTTTTTAATTACCATGCAAGGAGTGACTGTCGAAGGACTGCTTCTTAAGTATGTATCTGTCTCTTTTGGCAACTGGTCTCTGGGGCCTGGCGGACTAAAGCCTGGAGGCATGGTTGGCTCATTGGGACAGCCCAGGCCAACCTCTGAACTATATATGCTTAATTTACATGTAAGGATAAATACAAGGTGGATGTGAACATCAGACTGCGTGAATTCCTCAAGGAAATTTGTAAAAAGCACCAAGCATTGAGCAGCTCCCACCCATGCTGAGGGAGAGGGGCTTGCTGAGAGAACAGCCCACGGTGTGGAGCTTTTAATTGCCAGCCAGAGCTGATGATTCATAGGTTTCTCCTTTTCTATTCCCTTTTCCTCAGCAGATGCTGGATGTCCTGTTGACAACTGAAGCCCAACAGCTCAAACCCCGAACTCTTTATCTGTCCTTCAAAATCCTCCCATCCTTCCTCCTTCTCTTCCCATTAATGTCAACAGCTCCACTGCCGCCCTGTGTCCCGCACACTCACAACTCTGGTGTCACTTCTCACTTCTCCCCCACCTCCGAGCTTTTGTGAAATGCTTCTGCTTCTCTGTGTAGCATCTCTTGAATATATCTTCTCTCCTTCGTTTCTGCCACTGGCGCTAACTATATAGCGTCCATCTTTGGCTTTTCTGACTTGTTGCATATGGAGAGACAATGTAAACTCAGGAGGGTCTACTGCAACCTGCGTTTTCCTCCCCTTTCCACGCTCTTGTCCACACCAGCATTTGCCATGGACTGGTGCTGGGTGGGGGAAGAAACAACCAGTAAGAAAATAAGGATGTGATTATAATTTCAGAGGACCACAATAATTGTGTTGTTACAGAGGAAACTCAGGCTTTCGTGTTAATACAAATGTAAGATTTCTTGAGTTCTTCATGCCTTTGCTTCACTTTAATGATAGATGCTGCTAAGGTGGTTCTTTGGGGGTTGGTTTGGTTGGGTTTTTTTTTATTAGTAGTATATGTGAATTGCTTTTAGTTTGTCTAAACTTCACAGGTGGACATTGCTGCCTGCAGGGAGAGGGCTTGAAAGGTTTGTGTACCTGAATCAATCTTTGAGATATTTAAGTAAAAAAAAAAATAATATAAAAATCAACCAGAAGTATTTCTGTCCTCAATTACACACATAAGGCATATTCAAATAGCTGTAGTATATAATCAAATCCCACCTTATTCCTTCAGCCTTGGGCCACCATATTTTTGTCTAAGATTTCCCAGAGAGAAATAGTCAGTCGTGCCCAGTGTAAGGTATGCAGAGGAAATGCAGTGTTTCTGGGGTGCATTTATTTGCAACTCTTGGTCAACCATAATTTGCATAATGACAACCATATTACACTCTTGCATGGATTTTCATTAGATAGCAGGTGTTGTTTATCTAGAAGTATCTAAATAATTTTTTTTCATATAAAAGAAAGGCAAAGAAATAAGCTCTTTGTGTTTCCTAGGGTTGCCAGGGTAGCAGTAGCAAAATATAGCAAATCCACAGTGAGATCTGCAAGAATGAATACAGACTATGCCCAGAGGCTATGGAAGGCACCAAGACATATTTCAGGCTTTATCAGGAACGAGGCAAACATTTGCACGGCCCTGAAATAGCTTCTGGCTTTGCAATGAACTGCCACAAAATGGCATAATTAAAAGTTACATTCTGTTTGAGCCTTTTCTAACACTCAGTGATCAAACACCATAATCAGAACGAATTATTGCATTTGGATTCTGCCATCCATTGAAAAAGATGCATTGCTTGGCTTATAGCCTTATCTTGATTTATTAGGTCTAATTTCAGAGACTGGCACAAAAAGTGAGTCAGATTCCCGAGGGACCTGTTGCTTAGAGGCAGTGGTACCCTTAAGATGCGTGTGCTGGTTTTGGTACGCTTCCAGTTGTTTAGAACAAACTTCCAGGTTGTTTTTTAAATCCAATTGGAGCGTGCAGACAAGATGAAGGTTAAACAGAGGAAGGGTTGATGGGGACATAGATATGCACACTTCAGTGAGGTTGGCAGCTTCACCTCCGGTGTGACCTCCAGGTGCTATGAATGAAACCACAGGATTAGTAACAAGGCACACGCTGAGCTGCTCTTGTAACAAGACAGCAAAGTGGAAACAGCATTGCTATTCAGGGGATCAAAATCAGCCCTTGAAGCATAGCATTGCTCGTTGATTGCAAATAATGGAGCTGCAAAATGATTTCTGCACAGGAACAGGCTGTGTTGCAAACCCACTTCAACATACAGCTGGGATGTGATGACCATGAATTATTTAGTTCGCTATAGGTAGAAGCTTCCTGCAAAATAAGAAAACAGAAATAGAAATCTAAAGCCAACACTTTGATGTAAAAATTATGCTTATGAGAAAAAGTTGCGCATAGTCCAACGAACTTTTAGGATACCTGGTAAAGCATCAATCCAACTCTGTCCTTTCTGAAGGGATACACTGTGGCACACGCTGGCATTCATCAGCATCCAGAAATTACCAGGAAGATGTAGACAGTAGTCTGTTTCCACATGCTTTTCAATAGATGTGTGACATTCAAATTAAAATAAACCATTCAAAAAAGTGGCAAATGTGCTGCAACTGTTGGAAATGTATGGGTGTAATAGTCTACAGCAGGAAATACAAACAGTTGGCAAAATAAACTTAGTGTTGGGCCATGACTGATGATTTCATGATTGACAGTTGCTGGTGTGTTGAACAAAGACTACTTTTCCACCAAAGTCTGCCAGACCTTTGAGGAGGGTTTTCTTACTCGGTTCGGAATTTTCTACTCAGCTTGATTTACACTCAAAGCAGTCTCAAAAGCTAAATTCACACGTCAAAACTTGAAACCGTTGGTTAGATCCAAAGAACTGAGATTCTGGTAGAGAAGAGGGAGTTTCTGAAAAGGACTGAGAACTTCCTATGGGTTGTCTTTCTCCATGATGCTTCCTCAGGCTAAACCATGACCTCTGTTTTCATCTCCATGCTGTGACTTGTGCTCCATGAGCAGAGGTGAGTGTCTGATCGGATTAGCACAGGTTAATGATGTCCAGCATCTCAAAACAGGCAACTGCCTGACCTTCAGTGATGCCAGCTGTTTAGCTGGTGCCACTCATTTATTTGATTCTTTTTGTCACCTTATTCTGCCTGTTTTAGCAAGTTGAAGCCATGTGAGCCATTTTGAGGAAGAAAGGAGTAAACTTGTTGGATGTGCTGCCCCAGGGGCTGTGATTAATTTGCCCCCAGGTGTTTGTTAAATGGAAGATTGCCTGGCTCTTCTCACCGGGTACGATGCTTATCTCCCGCCAGGAGTTTGAATGTTGGGACTTGGCAAGCACACCCAGCTTCTTAAAATGTAGGCCTTAGAGGCAAAAGTTTTTGAAACTAACAGGTGCCTCTGAACTTTGATTTAAACTTGTAACTGTCACCTGGGTTTTGACAGATGGGTAATGAAAGATCAAGACAAATGCGGTAGGAGTCTTTTGAGATGTATTGCTATTAGCATTTGCTCTGAGCACATTTTAAAGAGAACATAAGACTAACAATTTAATGTCTGTTACTCATTTCACACTGGAGAACTCCTGCCAGAGGAGGTGAAATGTCTAACTCAAAATTCATGAGACAGGGAACTGGTAATAAGGAAGAAGCAAAGGGAGGCACCACAAGACAAGCTGTAGCCCTGAACCTGGAAAAGAATAGAAATGAAGAGACAGATCAAATCAAGAGTTCTTGGATATGGGGCTACATCAGTCAAAGCTGCGTTTCCCGGGGTATGGGCTAGGATAAAACTCCTGTAATGAAGTCTCTGCTGGATGCGGTATTAGCTACAGATGCGTGGGACATGGTGGAGGAAATAAGATATCTCTTAGAGTGTCTGTTAAAGTTGTCAGTGCAGAGTGGTACAGAATAATGCAGATAAGCTCCTTAAGTCACCCCTGGATGGCAGCTTAGTTGCATCTCTGCTTACCTTGGATCTGGCTTTTACATATTCTTTAATAAAATACTTCTACAAGGGCTCAGAGTGTGATATTTTAACATGCTCTGGTAGCCCCATATTCCATAAGTAATGAAGTGCCAATGAAGTCAGAGGGATTGTCTTTTGAGGAGGGAATCACTCCAGAAAACCAGCTCTTCTGTTGAATTTCATTGCATTTACCTTCCACAGCACTGAGATGTCTCACAAGCTGCTAAACTGGCCCCAAACAAGACAAGTAATTTCTTTTTGTGCCAATCTGCATGTGTGTATCACCAATAGCATAAATCTGCATGTGCCAAAGTGTTCTGTGCCCAGGTGCGTGAGAGGGAGCGAGCCAAGAGATTTTATCCTGTTTTGTAATCTCCTTTTTTCCCCTTGAAAAACCTGCACTGACCCATTTCCAGAGAGAACAGAAAGGAAGAGACTGGGTCCTCAGTTCCCAGGAGAGCACATGTGCTCCTCCACTGAATCCCCTTTTTCCCTTCAATGAGCTTTTACACCTTTAAGAGGATCCCAAGCAAGAACAAGTTTAACTTATTTTGCAAAAGACATAGGCTTTTCAGTTCACTTCTCCCTCAGTGTTTCCTGACAGTTATCAGTGTATTTTCTAACAGTGCATCTGTCATAAAATAATAGATCAGTGTGTGAAAACCTTCAGACCCTGGGAGAAATACTGGAGGTCACAGGGTCACCTCTTTGCAACTATCAGCATAATTCAGAGCCAGTAACATCCACATATTAATTGTCCTTTTATTGATTCTGAATTGACTTCCTTAATTAAGGAGAGTGCCACTTGGTTGCATGATTGGTTTTGCCATTTTCAAATGATTAAAACAAAAGCTCGGAAGTGAAATCCTGCGCTGTGTATAAACCCTTCTTTGGAAAATGTTCTGATGCATCTAACAGACCTCCCTGCCTACAGTTTAAATTTCTCTAGATTAATTGGTGAGATTATTTGGGTATATAACACAGTGAGGACCGAGGAGTGGAGCTGTATAAAGGCAGCGATAGCCTTTATACAGGCTGTATGCGATACTGTGATAGAGATGCTTCCCTCGGAGGAGCCAAAATAGCTGGCAACTTGAAGAAAAACGTTCCCTTTTCACATGGCTTGTCAATATGTTAAGTGCTCTGGAGACAGTGCTTTTGTGCTTCTGCAGACATTAAATCCTGTACGTTTCATGGGCTGTGACAGTGCTGTTTTCAGATGTTTTAAGCATTGATTGTACTCAGGATGATGTATCTAATGGTGGAAGTGCTGGTGAAGGGATTATGCTGATGCTAGAAAGAAGAGGGTGAAGCATTTTCCTGGAGTACCAGCCTTCAGTCCTTCCTGCTGGCTGTACATCCCTTTGTATGGATGCTTAGACCATAGAGAAAACACGGGGATTTGGGAAAGGAAGATAAAATCCATAGTTAAAAATTCAAAAATTCTCATGCAATTTTTCCCAGCCCTTTCCCCATTACATTTGAGGTTGTGACAGTTCAGGGTGATTCTCATAAAGAATTTTCCTGTCCTTTCCCACTTGACCAAGCACACAAGGAAAGAGGTGATGCTGAAGTGAATGCTGACAGTCCTCAGCCTGCAAGGCTAATGTTTTTTTTTTTTCCTTTTAAAAGACTTTGACCAAACTGGAGGGGGGAAGATGGAAGTGTTCTCCAGACTGCTTTCATTTACTGACTTCCCCCATGTGACAGCAGTGACATCAACAAAATTGCAGTTCTGGCAGGGAGAAGAGGGAATTTCTTGGGGCGAAGTTGAGGTTTGGGGCAAACGTGGCGTTCTGTGAAGCTATTCTTCAGGGAAGCAACAGCCTGATGGGAAAACCAAGAAAAAGGGCTGTCATTGTGTAACTCCTCCTGGTATTTCTGAGCATGCAGTTCCCCCAGGACCTCTGACTCCTGTGGAACAGGACTGGTTTTGCTTCCCTTCCTTCTTCACCTTGCTGCTGCTGTTAAGCATCCACCTGCCTCTTGTGTTGGATCTTGCATGTGTTCCGTCTGCTCAATACAAATAATAGTATTGGAAAAGCACCATGCAGGATAAAGCTGTCTGGGGTCACCTTCTGATAGACTGTAGTTGCCTTAGAGACTGTAACTAAGGAGAGTAACTTGTGGTTTTGCACTTGTCCTGAGGCGCTGCCTACACCGAATGTAGGACGACACAGAGCAAGCTGGACGTACCAGTTAACTGGAAAGTTTTAGGAAAGCCATCACTGCAGGTGATGTGAAATTTGGGTGGGTTTTCTTTGACTCTTCCCATCTGCAGGATTTAACCATCAGATTTACTCTCTGGGGACAAATCGGGTGCAATTTCTGCTGCTTATTTTTAGTCAGGAGCAAAGCATGCTGTTCCCACCACTGACCCTGCTTTTAAAATGAAAACTGTCCTGCAAATGTATTACTTATTTTTGAAGAGATAGAACTAAAGAAATAATTGTAGTCCAAAGAGTTGCAAATATATTTCTGTACATAATAGCTCTCTGTGTGTTTGTGTATATATTCTACAGTAAATATATATTCAATTTAAAATTAATTTGTGTAGTTCTAATGAGGCTATTGTGATAAAAGGTGATTTGCTTCTTTAATGGTTTGAGTTGTAGCAGGGTAAAAAAAGCATGGATTTGATCTTCACTGGGTACAAATCAGTGCAGCCCTATTGAATCCCAAACTAAGTATCCAGCTGAGCTCATATCTGTTATTCTTTTCCATCTTGTATTATATAGTTGAGTGCAATTGTCCAGCCTTCCCTCCCTAAAACCAGAATTTAAAACTACAAAGACCAGAGTGGTCTGAGGTCAGCAGCCTAGCTGTAGCTGTTCAGGTTGCCTTTTTTCCAGTTTCCTCCAGCAAATGTCATTGTATGAGGAGAAATTTGGAATGGGTGATCTACCTGTATGCATTGGTTAGAAACTCTCAGGGGAGCTGCCCTTGCCTGAGCTGGAAAGCTCCCTAAGCCTTGCATTTCCACAATGTGGTTCTGCTCCCCATCCTGCTGAGCATGCTGGGAGATGTCCTCAGGTGCGGATGCCAGGATTGTCACTATCCTAAACTCAATAGTGCTGTAGGAATGTGATGGCAAAACAACGTAAACGGCCTTTATTGAGCCAGAGAGGGGACAGGTCAGGTCACTCTCCCTGGTTTTTGTCACTCATTGGGTATGTTCAGGAAAGCTGGGGCTGGATGCCCCAGCTATGTTTGGTTTTTTTTTTTAGCTGGCATTGGTTTGAGCAGGAGGAGAGCTGTAGAAAAATGCTCAGTGGCTGCAGTCACCCTAAAGGGCATGCAGTCGTGACTCAAATAACCCTGAATCTACTTTTGCTTTTTGAGGCTCCTCTGTCCCCTGTTCAGAATTCAGCCATAGACTTGCCAGAAACCCTTGCTGGAATGTTTTGTTCTCTGAAAATATCTTGAAGCAAATGCAGTACAACCCACGTGTGCTGCAAAAATTTTTCGAGGTTGTACTGCAGTGATGGCATGGTCTGTCCCAGTGCAGCACCTTCCAGAGGAAACCCAGCAAGCTCAGCCTGCATTTGAGACAGGTTTATGCAGGGAAAACCACAGGGAGATGCAACTGGACCAAGAATCCTCAAGAGGGAAAAAAAAAATGCAGCTGAAGACAGTGAGTGTGGCTGACTGTGTAAAAGACTGTCTTCTCCATATTTATAGATTTTCACAAACTTATCTGTATCAAGCACAGGTGAAGGTCATTACTTGGTTGAAGTTGTACGGAAAGAAATTGTATGCACCTATCAGGTATAACACAATGAGAATGTGTCTTTTTCCTTCCCTGCTGGCTGAGCTATAAAAGACAGTAAGTCTTCTACAGCTGCTAGCCAAAGATCATGCCCTTAGGTTAAACAAGAGAAACTCTTGCTTTTAGGCTTTAGTTCCATAAATTATTGAGTTGCTTCAATAAATCCATGTGAATTCAGTAAGGCACTTAAGTACAACTTTGCCATTAGGTACATTAATGAGCCTTAAGCATGCATCTCATAAAGCAGATGTGGATTTACGGGTCCAGGTTAAAGGGTCTTCTCCCTCTTCTTCCATTAGGACAGTGCAAGATGTCTCATAGACAGAGATATCTTTTCTCAGACACTTGATGTAGATGTGCCTGGTTGGCCGTAAAGTGCTGTCCTCCATCCCGCCTGCTCCTTGGCTCTACAGAGCACCCACTAACTTGCCCTACACATGGCAGGGTCATTTCTGGAGGTCCTGGGTTATGAAATGCATAAGAACAGTCTGGATAAAATACAGAACATTTCTTCTTCACCTGTGCCTGGTAGTGGATGCTGAAATACGTGTAGTAAACAGGATGGATGAAGTGATCCATCCCAGGCCACATGCTACTGGTTTCTGACAGTTTGTAGTTCACGAGGACTTCCCAAGCCAGCAGTTGTATTTAGACCACCATGGACCTGCCCTCTAAGAATGTGGTTAACTCCTTTTGAAAAGCACATAAACTCTTCAATAGCTCATGAGCTTGGAAAATATCCACTGGGATGATGGTTTTGCTAATTACAGTAGTTGCTGGTTATATATATTAAACTGACACAGTTTGCTTTTATAGTCAGCCAGAGATTTGATGCTGAAAGCAGGTAGGAAAAATGCGGGATTTTGCCATCTGCTCATGCAGAAGTCCATCGTTTTCAATAAGTGGTGGTCCATGGTATTAATTGCCTCTTGTTGCAGGCACAATACCTAGTGGCATTGGCAAACATTTTTTGCTAATAGAAAATACCGTAGTGTGAGTACCACGTTCTAATTGCATTGGCCGATTTCCATCACGAGCATTAATTTATCGTCATACTGTTTGGAAATCTCAATGAGTTGCTGACGTGAGATTTGCCAGCTTGCTGGAGGTTCTGCGATTCGCCTCGTGTCGTGTGCCGGTGTGATGCTGCTGTTTGAGCAGGGGCAGTGCAAGGGCTGAATCGAAGCCATGTGTCTAAGCATTTCACAATAGCCAACAGATTGTAAGTGGAGCCAGGGCAGGAAGAAGGCAGTGCCAATTTGCATTGGGAAAGAGAAGAGGGATCTTCAAACTTTCTTCCAAAGCTGCAACAGGTTTGGTGTAAGCTGACAGCAGTTTCAGTGAGCGCCTTGCAAACTCCAGCAGATCTGTGTTCCACTCCAGCATCAAGAGCGGCAGAGCTGCATGAAAGGACAGGATGATTTACATCCAGACAACAGCAATTAAACAAGGGATACAAATTACTCAATAATGAGACTGAGCCAAGACCGCATGTCAGTGCATTACACTTCTAGTCCACGTCTAATCATAAATCTTCAGTATGAAGGTTATAAAACTCTTTTCACCAATATTTGTCTGCCTGAAAAATCTATGAAGCATTAGCAGCAGCTTGAAGCTATGAAGAGGAACCACTCAGCTTAATTTACATGTAAAATATATACAGTACAAGCCGCAAAAAAGATCTCTTGATGTTTTCCCATGGTATAAATATTTGATGTTGTTTAGATTTCTTTCCTGTTCCTTTATGGAGCGTTTTCTACTCAATTAGAGTTGGGTGGAAACACATTTTCTTCCCAGTTTTGTACCAGAATCATGGAATCTGATCAAAATGAACAGATTTAAAAATTAAATTTATTATTGAAAATGAGATTTATAGATATTTTCTCTTTGGGGAATATGTTGCTGTATTGATTTCTTCAAAATAAAAAGTACTGATATGGATTCTTAGAAGCTGTAAGGTGGTGAATGCAATTCCTGGCAATTTTATTATTCCATCAGTCTGAAAAGAATTTGTTCAGCTAATTCTTGTTGTTGCTGATAGGAAGTAAATGGAAAAGCCTCTATACTCCAATGGGGAGAATTGACCTCTTTATTCTTTAAGCCGTAACAGTACAGACAGGACAAAATACTCTCTAGAGAAATTTTTATAAATGGAAAAGCATATTGGTTTTGTCTGATTTTTAGATACTGCAGCCTTGCTGGATCCAACAGTCTGGTTGCCCTTAAACTTCTGTGGAACACTGTTGTTGTGATGTTTCGGGGCTCAGTCCTGAGCTGCGCAGACATACCTCCTGTAAGACTACCCCTGATTTTACTTCATACAAGAGTCATTCAAGAGAAATTTGCTGAGGGCAGGTGTATGAAACTTGTGTGCACTTGATCACAGTATAGTTTACCGTGACATTTCGTTGAAAAATAACCAGAGAAATAGGGTTTTAGGGTAAAATCCTCCTCATGTGGCTCATGTGGAAAATTTTATGGACTAACAGAAGTACTTGTGTGACTGAAGTGGGTAAATTTGATCTGCTCATTCCCATACCAAGTACTAGCATTGAGCTGGACTACTTGTAATTTGTATCTTTTAATGGAGGTAGAATAGCATAGTCATTGCCTGATAGATATCTCCGCATTCTGTGCTCATGGTTATAATTCAGTGACTTTTTTAATACATACCATATTTATGCAATGCACAGAAGAGAGAAATTCTTTGAATGTACGTGGTACAGTCAAAATCAACTGTGCAATAGCGCAGTTCAAGTTCATAAGTATCTGCATGTTCTTGTAGATTTGTTATAGACACCAGGAAGAAAATCCCATTGCAAAGAAATGCAAGTAAAACCCCAAAAGTGTGGAAATCGCTGATACCTACCACTGTCATCTAAATAATGATGATTCTAGTAACAAACACGTAACTAAATTTCTGGCACCAGCGTTTTCACTACAGCAAAGCAACATTTTAACATCATTCCTAATCAGCATATGCAACAAAACAGAACCTCAGCTCAGCACTACTTAACTTGATGCTTTTTTTTTTTTTTGTCATACAGGGTTTCATAAATAACTTTAGGAAGTGAATCTGATGATGATAATAATTATACTACTGCTGTATGCAGCTAGAGACTTCTTCCAGAATAACAAATAACCTGCTAGAAAATCTCTAAGAGCTCCCCATGCCTGCCTACACTAATAATACAGTAGTGCTCTGTGTGTACATAGCCTTTTTAAAGACACTTTCATGTTAATTATCTAATTAAGCCTTACAATTCTCTTTGAAAGTAAGTATTATTATACCTATTTTATGGAGGTGGAAACTGAAAAATAAAGGCTTGATGTCATTTTATCTAATGTTATACATCTTGCTGGAGGGTTTAGGTGGGAGCACAGGCACCCAAAATTCCCCTGTAGGTTTCAGAAAGACCAGGAGTCTCCAGAGAGGGACCTAAGCTCTGGCTGACTAATGCTGAGAGGTGCCCTGGGCCGGGCTGATGGTAAGTTAGGTCTGAGCTCAAAGTTGCCTAAAATTTGGGGGGGGG